>OU015744.1:81018910-81051223 GCA_907169655.1 Acomys percivali
GTGTGTGTGTGTGTGTGTGTGTGTGTGTGTGTGTGTGTGTGTGTGTGAATGGAATGGTGGGCATTCAAGGCAGTGGTGTCAAGGCAGTGGTGTGAGACTTAAGACGAAAAAGTCTACATGAAGGGCATGTAGCTTGACCCAGTTGAAAGCCCGGCTGAGGAGAAAGTAAACGTGACACTAAAGGGTTTTGGCAGTGTTTAGTTAGCCCCACCTGTCTTCTCAGAGCCACCACGACCACATTTGTCCTAACAGCCATTACATCTTACTCTACCGCAGCTGCTCAAATTGACGAGAACAAGCTGAACCAAACAGCTTTTCCTTTCTACTAGAAATCTAAAACCTGGATTCCACGCTGGTCAGCTGCTTGATGGGTAGAGCAAATCAAGAGCTCTGAGAGGCCATCTGCTCTGAAAAACAGAAAGGCCAATGACATCTGCAGTGAGGAAGGAAGGAAAAGCCTAGAAATGAACCCTTGGGAATGAAGGGACCAACCGTTGACTGCATTGTTCCAGCCTATTCCTTGTCCTTTGCAGGGCAGGCTGCTCTCCTTGCCCTGGACTTTTATGCCAGCCCTGAGCCATGAAGCACTCTCCTTATAAAGAAATGTTTTTATTTACTCTTAAGAATTTCGCACAGATAAACAATGAAATAAAATAATATTTACCTACCCACTTCCCCTCCTCAGCTTCCTTCATTTTCTTTTTCTTTCTCCTTTTCTTTTTCTTTTCTTTTTTTGTTTGTGTTTGTTTTGTTTGTTTGTTTGTTT
Source organism: Acomys percivali (assembly GCA_907169655.1). Classification (NCBI taxonomy): domain Eukaryota; kingdom Metazoa; phylum Chordata; class Mammalia; order Rodentia; family Muridae; genus Acomys; species Acomys percivali. The sequence goes on from OU015744.1 coordinate 81,019,677, forward strand.
TTCGAGACAGGGTTTCTCTGTGTAGCCTTGGCTGTCCTAAGCTCTCTTTGTAGACCAGGATGGTCTTGAACTCACAGCGATCCACCTGCCTCTGCCTCCCAAGTGCTGGGAGGCACCACGCCCAGCTCCCTTCCCCCCCCCTCATTTTCTAAGAAGCCCCTCTTCTAACTCCATGTCACCTTTTTGTTTTAATAACTCACAAAGTCTGGTTAGCGATGCCCATCTATGAATGGGTGTGGGACTATCCACAGGAGCATGGAAATCCTACTAGTGGCTACATTACCTGAAAACAAACATTCCCCCTGCCCTAGCAGCTCTGAAGGGCCAGTGATTCCTCAGTAAGAGGTGGGGCTTGGTGATCACTCACCCCACCTACTCTACAATTTTGGCTGCCTTGATCCTGATCTTGTGCAGTTATGTACAGCAGCTGTACGGTCATAACTGATAGCTATCTTGTGTCCAGAAGACAGCGTTTCACAGCATTTCTTCCTATCCTCTCGCCCTTTGTTTCGCTATCTTCTCTTCTGTGGTATTCCCCAAGCTTTGTTGAGAACAGACGTGATGTTGGTACCCCACTGGTACAATAGTGGCATGACTGTTATGGAGTCACAAACTGTTTTCTGATTAGAGCTGGGCCTGTCCCACAGGAGGGAATTGTATTCCTGGTACTGAAATCCTGGGATTGATGGCTGGGGAGGCCACGTGCCTAGGACTGAACCTGTTAGTGTTATTTTGCTAAAAGCTCGTGCTGTCAAATTGCCTTCTCAATGTTTATGTTTATATGCATTGATCTGACCTACTCTCAATGATTGTCAGAGAAGTCTGTTTTTGCAGTAGGCAGCGGTCAACAGAAAAATGCCAACTTGGCCAAAATGCTGAAAATGACAGACTGAATACATTCTCCTCTTAATACAAAGTCACCTGGTCGTGGGTCCTCTGGAGGCTCAGTTGTTTGAATACTTGGTTTCCAGGTGGTGGCACTGTTTTGGAAATTTATGGAGCTTCTAAAGGATGGAGCCTCTCTGGAGAGGGTCACTGAGAGTAGTCCTTGAGGTTTACAGCCATGGGGGCCCCCAACCACTTCCTGTCTGTTCTCTGCTTCCTCACTGCAGAGGCAGAAGAGCCAACCACATCATGCTTTTTCATCCATGCCTTTGCCACCAAGATGGACTGAGTCCCTTCGAACTGCAAGCCAAATACTATATCACTTGCATAATCTCCTACCAAAATGGCAGAACCTGAGACTCTGACTTAGCACTTATTACCAGCAAGGCCATAGTTATTCTCCCCAATGCCATGACCCTGCAGGGTGGTTATCTACAGATAGACTAAGCTTGATTTGGAAAGAAGTGAAAACAAAACTGGGAGGGGGCCCAAGGCTATTGGGGGGGGGAAGCTATAAGAACCTGTCAGTCTTACAAAGAAATGGGGGATGTGGGGTGAATAAAGATGTTGAGTAAACATCTAGGTCATTATTCACGGAAGATTAGCCCATTGAGGTGAGCAGGCTTCAAGGTAAGGAAAGAGCAGCCTCAGACAGCACAGAGAGGGGTGTCCCCGATGGGGAGCAGCTCTTTGGAAGAACCAGACTGGAGCTCCCGGCTTCAAAGACACTGGGAGACTAGAACTCCATCCACAAAGACCACAGAAAGAGCAGATGAGGAACAAACAGTGAGATGGCAGGACAGCAAAGGATGTGGGCAAACGTGGAAAGATGGAAACAAGTGTAATGGGCTCAGGGTGGGGTAAGGCAAGGAGAGCTCTTTCTAGCTCTTCTTTTCTTTCATTTCAAATCTCTTTTCTTTTCTTTTCTTTTCTTTTTTCCCCCTTTACTTATCTGGGTAAGAAGTGGGTAAGGAGTTCAGCAAGCAAAACTAATGCTGCAACAAAGAATAAAAGATGACGTTGGGTCCAAGGTGGGCACCTAGGCTTAGAAAAATGAACAGAAAAACATTTGTTGGTGAGAAACAGGGACAGAATGTCATGTCCATAAGTAAATATTTGTGCAGGGAGGAAGATGAAAGGCACCATTTCAGCAGAATCATCAGATGTAATCCTAGAGAAAGGGAAGGGGAGACATCTCAGGAAGGCCACACAGGCACCTCGACAGCTGATTCAGACAAGAGCAGGGAAGAGACAGGTGGGAGCACGGGGGGGGGGGGGGGCCATGCACAGAGGCGCACACCTTCTAGGAGGAGGCTGGGCGATCTGTCAGAAGGGCAGAAGGGCCCAGGGCTCAAAAATTGTCAGTGTGTAGAAGGACTTTTGAGATAGGTCTGAGGGAGAAACAAGTAAGAATCCATGAGTCCACTGCTCAGGGAAGATCATTTAGCACTCACAGATGGCAGGAAGAAGGCAAGATTCTGAATCTGTTTGCCTTTCGTAGGAGGCTGAGAGGTGCACACCACAGAGCACAAGAAAGTGGAAAGATAATAACAGAACAGTTGTTGGATTCCTTAAACGATGCAAATATTCAGGCTCCCACGAAGGGCAACACTGCTGTGTTGGGGAAGGACATTTTCTAAGGAATATCTGAGGAGTGAGTGCTGTTCAGGTCAGGCGGGGAAAGAGGAGGACATCTTCCAAAGCCCCAAGCTGCTGCTCACTGGGCAATTGAGTTCTGAGTTTTTAGGAGAGAATGTGTTGGCCTCTGAAATGCACGGATTGTACTCCATCACCTTATTTCTGTATTTTACGACAGGGACAAGTAAAGTGTTGGGTATTCCTTTGCATCCTGTTGCATTCCAGAAAGGACTGAAGGTTGATTCAAGGGATACCAAGAAAAAAAAAAAATGACCGAGACACTGAAAACTACAAATAGCAGAGAAAGCAAAGGTGGTGAGGCGGGATAAAAGAGCATAAAAAGGAAGCCAAAGGGTAACCATTAAAATGTGCAGCACAGACTTTCTTTTCACTTGTGTGTGTGTGGATATCACTTATATGTTAATGATGGACTAATTTAGCTGTAAGTGTTCAGGCAACAACAAAGAAGAAACCTGACTGATTATTTGTTTTACTTAGGAAAGGGAGGAGAGAAAAATGTGGTGACTAGAGGGTAGAATGTGAGGTGGGGGAAGACAGGATAGAAAGACATAATGAAGCATAATTCTTCCTGAAGCTAGCTCCCAAAGAAACTTTAGAGGATCCTCATAAAAAGGACAGTGGTGATTGGAACAACATTTCAAGGCCTCTCTTGCATAGGACCTCCAACAGATCCCTCTGCCTCCCTACCTGTGATGATTTGTAATTTAGAGTTAAGTAAATTTCATTAAAAATCTTGTTTCTTTCAAAGTGCTCCCAGCCTCCAGAGTTGGCCTGATTCTTTCCACCAATATGCAATACAGATCGATCATAGGACAAACCAAGTAGCAATGACATACCCCACAGAGGACTCTGCCTCCTTGCAAATGGCAACATGCGGTTGCACAGCCTCTGTACTCGGCTACGAAAGGCACAGCTTTGAGGAGACCAGAGGTCCTTGCATGTGGATTGAAGGCCAGTGTTTTCTTTCTCCTTGAGGTTGAGTAGCACCATGGTGGACAGCCAGTGGGTCATGTTGGGAAGCATCATGGGAAGATGCTGTCCCCATCTGACAGTGATAGCAAGGGCAGCTCACTCTCATCACATCATAGAGACTCTAAAAGTAGCTCTTGTGGGTTATGGGACCATCACTAAGGAAGGAGGCTTCATACTATTTCAATGGCAATTGGCACACTATACTAGGAAAAGATTAGACTATGAAGAAAAGTAGAGTCCTAGCTATGCATCTACATGATGTGAATTTATCCAAGCCATTTCACCTTTGGAGGCCATCCTCTGTAAAACAACGGTAGATGACAGTGAAGCAGCCCTTCTGTGCTAACCTTGAAGTTTAGGCATATGAGATGAAAAATGTGTTTCAATGTACTCTATAATTATAAATGTAATACAAATAAAATTGGTCACCTAAAGGTTATTATATAAACCATCTGCTGTACAGAAATCCAATTTGTACATAAGTCCTCGGGAAGATAAGGATTAAAATGCACAGACTAATGATCAAAATGGGGTGATTCTAAGTGCATTATGGTGATGTGGGTTAAATCTTAGCATGGAAAGGGGAAATCTGTAGATACCTGAAAACTGTTGGTACCCAGAAAGTGTGTGGTTTTTCAGAGGTTGGAAGATGAGGTTTGATATGCACTGTTCAGTCTGGCAGAATTGAACTTCCATCTCATTGCACAGTTAAAAGGGTGGCATGACTGTATGTAGGGACTCAAGCGGGAGGGGAGTGGTATGGGACCAGTTCGGAGAACAAAATCCAAGGTCAAACAGGGAACATGGATCGCCCAAAAAATAAAATTCACATATTTGTGTAGCTAGCTGGTAAGCACCCTTGCCTCTAATGTGATCCATCCTTTCTCATTGACCTTAGACAGCCCTCTAAACTAGTCCCACCCCCACTTGGCTCCCAACGGAGTCTCTCTATATAGCTAATCACACAGCCCAAATCACCCTTGACACCCTTGATAGGATTCTAGGCCACCCTGATACTTCTAGTCAATAGTGTTTCTGATTCATGCTTCATCCTCGCCTCCAATAGTAGACATTCTCCTATGTAACGAGGCTCAATGACCCGCACTATGCTTTGTCTCATTCTCCTCTAGGAAACCGTTGGAATAAGACCGCGGTATTCTATGATAAATGCCTCTTTTGAGTTCAGTCCCTGCTAAAGATAATGGGATCAGAAAGGTCTCAAGAAGGGCAGCTAAAATCATCACTGGAGAGAAAGGACTCCTTCCTAAAGACGAGTCAAGGAAATTAGGAGTCTGCAAGACAAATAACAATGTTAGGAGGAGACAATCTTACAATTTCAGAGAGCCATGGAAAGGAAATAATGGATTCATCAACCAAACTCCAGAATAACCAAATGAGGTATTCTCTCTCCACTCTTAAAACATGTAAATTTAAGTCAGTTAAGAAAGAAACAGCTAACAATAATAATGGCAATAAAGTGGTGATTTGAGAAATAATAAAACTGAAAATGGTGAGTTGGATTTCAGTCTCTGGGTTTTGAGACCGGGTCTCCTCACATGGCCTAGGTTGGTCTGGACTATGGAGCCCAGGCTTGCCATATACCCAAGACCCTCCCACCTTAGCCTCCAAGGTGCTGGGATTACAGGCATGCATCACTACACCTAAAAATGTAAGCTTAAGGGGTTTCAAGCACAGTCATGGCAAGCTCAGTGTCAGAAGACGACAAGGAAACTGAACATCTCCAGCCCTAGAGACAATCAAACTCCAGATCATTTGGCATGCTGACTATCAACAGTGAGTGCAACAGCCTGTAGGGCCTGGGAGATATCGCTCCTTACTTAAGCCTGTAACTGGCCCCTTTGTTGTGACGATCATCCAGGCAAAAGTGCCTAACCCACTGTCCCACTACCCCCCCCCAACCCCAGATTCCATAAACAGCAGCAAGAGCCTTTGGGAATCACTATGCAACTTAGTGAAATGAGTTTGGATCCAGCTCATCATAACGGTTCTTCTGCACAGTCATTGTTTTGTCTTCAGTAAGTCAATAACTGCCATTTTTTCAATAACCAGATCCTGCCATCAGGCCCCTCTTGGTTTAACACTTGAGAGTGGCTTAGGGACACTTCCAAAAACCCCTTTCATGCTTAAAAAGAGGATCTCTATGTATTTTCTTTCTTTTTTTTTTTTAAAAAAAAAGATGTTTTTAAAATTTTATTTTACGTGTTTGAGTGTTTTGCCTGCATGTGTGTGTGTGTATCATACGCATTTCTGCAGAACCCAGGAGAGGGCATTGGACATCCTAGAACTGGAGTTACAGATGGTTTGTGAGCTGCCATGTAGGTGCTGAGAATTTAACCCAGGTCCTCTGCAAGAGCAGCCAGTGTGCTCTGAACTGCTGAGCCATCTCTCCATCCCCTGGTTCTAGGTATCTTCAAATGTTAAGATCACTAGGGTCCCACAGAAAATGTTCTGGAAATAATAGAAACCTATCAGATAATTATCTTTATTATATGCTATGTCCAATGTGGAAGGTTAAGGGAAAAAAAAGTACATAAGGAAAAAAAATACGGTTTCAGACAGAAGAAAAACAAATGGCAATGTGGAGTCCGCTTGAGAGAAAGGGCCTCCCTCACTACAGAAGGCAGGGTGGGAAACTCAGAGGGAAGTCCAGATCCTATTGCTGCACCTTGAAGGAAGCAAGTAGCCAGCTCTTACCCTGGCCATAGGTCATTGCCTAGACTTGTGAGGACAGGGAAAAAAGAAGCAAGCAACAAGAGGAATGAATCGGTTGGATTTTATAGCTGAAGAGGCCTCTGGGAGGTTATCTTTAAGGTACTAATCCCCTTTTGCTCATAAGCAGCTAAATGACACGGCACTCAGGAATGAACTAAATCTAAGCCTGGCTCTTGTGTCACACCAAGTCTGCCCATGCCCAGTTGTTTCAATACCCTTGAGACAGTGTCGTGGCCAGTCAGTCTCCAAGCTCCTCAGTACCAAAACAGGCATCCTGACAGCCCCTCCTCGTAAACGATAAGCAATACTCGTTCTTGGAGTAGACTTACCACAGTGACAGGCACCATCCATGGGTTCGCTAAGCCACACCTATAAATTAAAGGGTCGCTGTTGCTGCTCTGCTTCCTTTGCGTCTTCATCTCAGTGCAGGTGAAGAGAAAGACCAAACGCTCAGATGTTCAGATGCTGGCCGTCTACTAGTCCCGCACTGTCAAACATTCACTGACTTCACACACTAGGCTGTGCCTTGATAATAATCCTACATGCCTCTGGGTTTACATTTACAAGGAAGCTTGAATTTTACTAACATGTCTCTCCAGGGACTCATGCTAAGTCAATACTTTCTATCTGATAAGACCTAAATTGGTCTTGTAAACTACCATTTGGACTCAGTAACAGAATTGCTAATGGGGTGATAATTAACAAATTCCCTAATTATTCTCCTCTATTCCAGATTTATCTGCCATTGCATCTTCGGAGTTGTCTTTCACCTTCAGGAATGTGGGATGGAAGAAATGGGCAAAGTGGATAAAAAAAAAAAAGGAGAGCCCTGGGGATGAAAGACAAGTTGTTTAATTCTGCAATTTGCTCTTCACGGTTGAATAAGACCTCAGCTCCTTCCTTGCCATCCTCTCGTCAACCAAAGCTGTCTGATCCTCCCATCTGTAGTGGAGCTTTTAAAACTATTTGGTTAAGGCTGAGGCTACAGGGCCTCATAATTGGTACACCTGGGGCTATGTTATACACTTTCCAACAATTCCCTTTAAATCTTCTCCTGTTCGTTCTCTCGCCATGCCACTCAAGTCTGCCACCATGTCTCATGTTTTCTTGTGTCTTGCCAGTATCTCTATTTTCCTTATGATAAGCTTTTACTATGTAGCCCAGACTGGCCTTGAACTCACAGTCCAGCTGCGTCTGCCTCCAAGAGTGTTGGGGCGATCACTGTGTGCCCCCCAAATCCAGCTTGAAGAACTCTTGGATTAGTTCTTCACACCCGGGACCCAAACCTCGTTCAGACATTAGTCATTGCTCACCTGCCCTGTTGTCATCATTATCATCAAACAGGTTCCCTTACCACCTCCAAGCCTCTTCCTATGTAGTTTCTATTCCACTAGCAAAAGCCATTTTAAAAAGCAAATCCAGTTCTACTTGCCCCCCCTCCCCACGGCCCCCTGTGCCTGTTCACCTACAGAATAGCGCTGAGACAATTCCACATACACACAGGTCTACTCTTGGTTTGACCCCACCAGATTTCCCTACGCCATTTCCTGCAGCTTCCCCCCTCCACCCCCAACAGTCTCTTCTCATTCAGTTTGCTTCTCCACTTGCCTGCCCCTTGCGCCCATGCAGTTTCCTCTGCCATGAGCACCGCCATCCCTTTACCCACTGAAAACCCAAACCCATTGTTGGAGCCTCCACTCCAGAGCCATTCCCAAGCACACAGCAGTCGGAGGAGGAGTCGTCCATCGCACCACCAGGGTGCGTTTGGGCTCTTGGGCACAGAGCCCCAGGACCACATCCTACTTTGTAGTCCAGCATCAAGCCTTGCAGTTAGTTCTGGGCCCCTCGGAAGGCAGCTGGTGCTTGTTACCTCCTCCATATTCAACCACAGACTTGATAAATGACGAGAGAAGGAAGACCGACAAGTATTCCTTCCTTAAGATATTTTTAAGCCCTGGAGAAGAAAAGATGACAAAGACACGTGTCTGCTCACGTGAGTGGCGCTCTGCAAGGCTTTCGGGAGGACAGAGAACCTGTGGGTCTAACTGATGGCATCAGAAGAACAAGCCTGTCCCTGAGGCGCTATTTAAATTCCACTCCATGATTTTCTTTTTAATTCATTTTTATTGCAGGTGCAGCCCTGCAGCTATTTTAAACCTGAGACTTAAAATAAAGTAATACGAATAGCTGGAGTTATCACAGGCTCCTGCAGTAACAGCGCGCCTTGAATCTCGGGAGGTGGCTGGGGTGGGGAGGGGGGAGGTGGGGAGCGGCGGGGAGCCATACACAGAGTTTTGACAAACCGCAGTATCCCTTTTCCCGGGAGAGGGTGGAAAGCGAACAAAACAGAGACTCCAGCATCAAAGGATTGTGCTTTCCTAAGCAAAAGCATTCACTCCGCCATGCCCTGAAATAGTTCACTTTGTACATTTAACCGTTCCTTTTCAAAATGCAGTCTGAAGGGGAGCTGAGACTGCTGGGCAGGAAGGAAGAAAACACCAAGCTCCACCCTCACCCCCCAGCAGCATGCTGACAGCCTATGAGAGTCACCTGAGGCCCAAGGGGCTGTGTGCAGATGCAAATTCCAGGTCCCATCTAGACCCATAGAGCCTGAAAGAGAGAGGGTGCCCTTTAAGAGGATGCTTATGGGAAAGTGACTCCAGGCTCAGGAAGACTGCCCAGGAAATGGAGCACTATGGTGCCCAGAGGCACAGGCTGCCCCTGACCTGCTTGTGTCAGCAAGAGCCAGGCTTGTTTCTTTCAACTCATTAATGAAACAAAGTCATGCTTTAATTACTGGCCTGGGCCAGTGGGGAGTCCACGGTATTAATGCAGCCCAAATCCGCCTCCAAACATGGAATGCTGGCATTTACTGTTTTCCTTCGTTGTTTTTAGAAGGGCACTGACCTCTCTGTATAGGCTGTAGGACCCTTTCTCACCATGTTTCTTCTGAACAGAAGGCACAAGTAAGAAAGGCCAGCCAGCACTGTCTCCTCTGAGTGCAGGCAGCGACATAGGAGTAAGAAGAGTTATTGGTCATTGTCAAGCCCCTGGGATAGGAGGAACATGAAGGAGTTGTGAGCAGGTCCCCTCCCCCATCCTAAAAAAAAAAATGAGCCTGTGACAACTGAGTCCACCCAAGTTGAGTGTCTGCCACAAACAACCCAAGGGTCCTGTGCATTAAACAGGTCCTGACCCAAGTTAGCATGGAGTCTGTCTGAAGGTCTTGGCTTTGAGCATCCCAGAAATGAATCGAGTGAGAGCAAAGGCATTGAAGTTGCAGCCCCCAAAAGGCTGAAAAAAAATGGCTCTCCGAGAAGAGGCTCCACCCTATTTGCTCACAGCTGCCTCCCCGAAAAGCAGCCCAGGAAATTTCAGCAGGCCAGTGGCTGTGGTTTCACACTAGTGATGCAGCACCACAGTGAGGCCTGGGGCAGCCTCCCCTCCCCTCTCAGTGCAACCCTAAGAGCCCTTGTCAGTCAGGGCTTTTCCTTTTGCACAGGAAGAAGGCAGCCATCTCTCTCCTATGACTTCCCACAGCATTCTCACTTCCTACCACTCCTTGGGCTCTGCCTTACAATCTGTAGCGGCCTTGTGTCAGAAGCAGAATCTCCCATTGTTTCCTGAGTTTAACATTTCCACAGGCCTACAAATTCTGAGAAAAGACAAATAACCATTCTTCCCATGAGTAACACCATCAAAAAAATAATAATAATATAGATGCTGTTAAAGCCACTAGCACCATGCCACCACATTAAGTTTCTAGAAGGATATCAAGCATTTGAATCCCTAACACAATTCACAGCACCTCTAACCTGAGAGGTCTCAGTTAATGTTTGCTGAATGAATGAACTGTTTTTTGTTCCACATGTTTTTCTAGATCCTGCACTTCCCTAGGCATGCCTCTGGAGAGTCTTGAGACCTTTTAAAGTGCCTTCCAGAGTGTCATACCCAGAACTGTGTCCCAAACACCATATGCCAAGGCCCCTTTGACCCACCCTAGGCACTCAGCCTTAATCCTTAAGCTTGAGATTGCTTGTGTTTGTTTTTTTTGGGGGGGTGTCATTTTACACTGCCAGCTTCCACAAGCTGGAAGTCAAAGGAAGTTCTTAGATGTCCCCGATTCTCAATCTGTTCACTGGTCCCTTAAATCCAAGAAAAGCTCTTTGGCGGTTTACTCCGATCGTATTCCTTGTTGTTAACCTGGCAAGTCTGTGGCTTCTCTTAACTGCTGAGCCATCTCTCCCCAGCCCGTTTCTTCTCTTACCTGGATTAGCCTATCTTCCTGCCTTGTCTTTTCAACTAGATTAGAAGGTCCTTAGGGTACAGATTATTGCATTAAAAATCAATGTCAGTGCTTAGCAAGGTAACTTCCATGCATATGTTGGTTCACTGAGCTCCTTTTTACCCTAATATCCTTTTGCTCAGGACATGCAGAGGCTGAAGGCTCATATCTATATCCCACTGTCTTAACTGCCGACAACTCAAAACTCTGACTCTTCCTTGTCCCCATAAAGTTTGTTGGATGTTTCCAAGCAACCTCGGACCTCTCTGAGTAGCCTTCCTTCATAGCATCTACCTTCTCATACTGGCCTGTTTCCATGAGTCTGCCCACTACAGAACACCATGTCCCTTCTAGCACACTCCACATGCAGGACAGTATCTAGAGCCCCACAGAGAACATTCATGCAACCAAACCAGAGTAAGAATTTGTTCACTTCAAACGAGGATTCTTTCACAAAAGGATTTGCCGGGGAACATCTTAGCCAATGCTCAGCAGCCTTTTGTAGAGGAAAGAGTCTCTAAGCATCAAAAATTGTTGTTTCCTGCAGCCGTGCTCCCTGAACACATGAGCCAATGGTGTTCAGGATCACTTTACCATTGCCTTAGTGACAACGAAGAACTATGTGAGAAGTCCTCTCCCTGGACTCTCCATACCAGAGTTTTCCCATGAACTTTATAATGAAGAAACTGTAGGCTCTGGTCTCATATCTAAAAAGGACCTTGACAGAGTTATTCATATCATAGGCAAGGAAAATTAAGCTCAGCAGAGAGGCTCACAGCTACAGATGTCCCTCAACTCACGATGGGTCAATGCCAAAAACCCCATTGTAAATTTAAAAAATCTTCTAAATTGAAAATGTATTTAAAACAGCTAGGGCCTAAATATCATGGCTTAACCTAGAATATTTTAAATGTGGTGCTTAGAACATGTATGTTAGCCTACATCTGGGCAGCAATCATCTAACACAGGGCCTATTTTATAACAAAGTATTGAATAGGTTGTATAATTTATTGATTACTGTGCTGCATGGGACAAAAAGAATGGCTATGTGGGCAGGACTCTGCACAGTCACAAAGCAAAAAAAAAAAAAAATTACTTCTAGTCATTCAAAGCTAGGTCTCATCTCCACTGTCTGGCAAATCCCATAAACACCCCTTTGTAAGGGCTGAAAGTTTAACCCCACTTCCCTCTACAATGCTGAAAAGATTCTCACAGGTACTATTTCAGAAGAGAGAGCAGAGAGCATCCTTTATCTGAACCTGCTGCAAATTTCTGGGGCCACTCCATGGCAAGGTACCCAAGTTTTCATGTTCCACTATAACAAAATAACCCAGAGGCCTCATTGTGCACATTAGTAAAAACTTCAGCTTACTTAAATACTAATTTTAGGTTCTCTTCAGTGGGGCTGCTTGGGACGCCTCGGGGTCCCTAGGTTAACACTGAACAAGGACAATGTTGGTAATACTGTTAGCATACTTATAGTTGGAACTAAGGAGAACGTAAAAACAAATGTACCCTCTTCTATAGTCCTAATTACTGTTCAATTTCCTGAGACAGTGTCGTTCAGATGGCTAATAATCACTGTACTGTTATTTGCTCTGGGGTTTTTAATGATGTCTTAGGTCAGTCTTTTATTTCAGTCTTAATGTAACTTTTTAAATGCCTCAATATCTTACCTTTAACATCTCAAGAACCTAAGGGTTTGGGGAAAGTGATGTTTGTGGAGTATCTTTATATTTAATTGTCAAATACTGAGTTCATCCAAGTTGTGTAACATGAAGGTTTGGCAAATATGTACATTGTATAATGATAATCACTAGCAAATTAAGTGAAGCATCCATCACCTCCCATGCTCCCCCAAATGTGTCCATCTTATAATAAAAATCTGCGGCCTAGGTCCCACATCTCTACAGTTATCCCAACCCATAGTCTCCGGCAACCAGCATTCTATTCCCCACTTTCAGGAGTCTTTCTTTTTTCTTTTTAATTCTACATATAGATTATGTCACACATGCCTAAGTCATCTTTCCATTTGTGTGACAGAACACCTGAGCTAATGGAGCTTTTCAAAAAATGAGAAAAGTTCTATCTTGGCTCAGGGCTTCAGAGACGTCAGCCTACTGACACTTGGTCCTGTTGTTCTTGGGCCTCTGGTGACATGATAGTCCATAGCCAGGAGTGCATGAGAAAGGAGGGCTGCTTGTCTAATGGAGTCCAAGAGCCAAGATAGGATCAAGAAGAGTCCAGTGTCCCAACATCACCTTCAAAGGCATACTTCCGATGGCTTGACTTCCTTCCCCTATGCCCCAACCTTCTAAATGTTTTGCTGTGTCCCAGTAGTGTCACAGGCTGGTGACCAAGACATTGAAACATGGGTCTTTTAAAGATCCAAACCACACAATACAGAATTCACCTTTCTTTCTTCACACAATTTCATTTTGCACCAATTTTCTCCCAGTTTACCCGCATTGTAAATGGCAGGGTTTCCTTTTCATGGCTCAATATTGCTCCGCAATGCTCTTTATATGGCCTTATTTTAACATTCATGTGTTTTCTATATTCACTTTTATTGCACACCCTGCTTGCATACTTTGGCTGTAGTGCAGGTAACTCTTGAAACACAGCTTTCATTCCCTTTAGCTCTATACCCAGGAGGGGAATTACTGAGTCACATGGTGATTCTGTTTTTCAGATTTTTGAGGAAGTTTTGTACTGTTTTCCATAATGGCTGACATATAACTACTAACATCTAAAAAGGATGTTTTAAGCCAGAAAGGAGGAAAGGTACCTTATGTGGCTCAGGGGAGCTGGCAAGAGGAACCACTGGCCAGAGATGGAAGCGTGCTCTCAGAATCATTGGTTTTGAAGGAGAAAAAGAGACCATGGCTACTGATATCACCCCAGCACTGGGGACCCTTGTGCTTCTAGTGAGGCAACCAAAAGTTATATTTCAGAATAGGGCATGTTTTCTCCCATAAAACAATAGAACTGGAAATGGGAGTTTTTCATAAATTTGACGTGTACAGATTTAATCCATTTTTCTTCAATCACATATCATTCCTTCTTTGTTTTATAGCTAAGTTACTTATTTAGTAAGGAGGAATTAGGAAGGTGAGTTGTGTTAGTACAACCCCCATATTGCTTTGCACATTAACAGTTTAGAGAGGTGCATCTCTGCCCTCACAGTAACATTGCAAGTATCAATGTTACCAATGGTAACAAAATCAACAGCCAGAATTCAATGAGCATATACTAAGTGGGAACGTATGCTACTGAAAAGGATTCAGAATCTATCAAGAATCGTATTGTGCAAATATGCCTGCCATCTGACTGAAGAACAGAGATGTGAAAATCAGCTAGAGCACAAGGCGACAGACAGGTTGTACACTGAGCTCCGCCAGCTAAGAAGAGAGCAGAAAAACCCCTCTTCTACTTACGGCATCCACAGAAAGGGAGAACTGGGCTTGAGCAAGGAAACACGGAGAGGACCCTCAAGCACCGTGACAACGTTTGCAGGGCCATGAAGGTGTGGAACAGTTTACATGGTGGGAAAGCAGGTTCAAGCTCTCATCCTTACAAGCCACGTGACCTTGGTCGAAATACTTGACCTCCCTCCATTTGGTCACTGTGAGACTCTGGCACTAGAGGAATCTCACCCACAATATTGCTGTGAATATTACAAGAGACAATCCCAGGGAAGCACTCAGTAGCACCATGCTTGGGAACTACCCATATGCTCTCAGTAGAAGTTAGCTATTGTTCCCTTTGCAAGGCTGAGAAGAGCAAGTGCAGCCCTTAAGGGTGACCTCATCCTAGAGACATAGTCAACGACAGAAGGTCTTGTTTTACAGCAGCAACTTGGGGCCTGTGAGAGGAAATGGGCCATAAAGAACCATGGTGCCTATCATGAAAATGGATGTAGAGGAGAGATGGGGGAAAGAGGTCACAGTCAACACCAGCAGACTTATCCCAAACACTAGGCCTCCCCTCAGGATGACTCACGTCCAAATCTGAGCCTCTGTACCCTTAAACAAACAAATCCTATCAGAGCAATGTCAGAGGGAAGCCAACCCAGGGAAACACTTAGGGGTGTTGCCCTAGGATCCCCTTCCCAACCCTAATTCTCCTGGTCTAGAATCAGAGACTCTACTGGTCTCTGAGTTGCCTCCAGTGTTATTGGAGGAAAAAATAAATAAAAAATTCTCACGTTGTTAGAAGGTGAGAAAATAGAGAACTGTCCTGGCAGAGTGTTCCACTGCAGCTCCAACCTCCAAGCAAAGACACGGGGAGACACCAAGCATAGTTTGGGACCACACTCTTCTCTAGGAGCCACTGTGGGAAGGGTTCTAAGGCTGGGTACAATGGGCAAGCCAAGGACACACTCCACGACCCCCTTGCAGAAGGCTTAGAATTCTTATTAGCCACTTTTGTAGCTTCCATATCCAAAATACCGAGAGGAAGCAACTTGAAGAAGGAAAATATATTTTAGCTCATGGTTCAGTTCATGATGGTGGAACGGAGAAGTTTCCATCCTGGAGGATCTGGAAGCAGGGACTGAGACAGTTGCAGATGATAAACTCATAATCCCCCACACCCCACCCACCCACCCCAGTGACCTCTCTTACCCTGCTAGGTCCTCCAAGAGTGTCCCAAAATAGCACCATCGACTGGGTCTTCAGCAGTTAAAATTTGAGCCTGTGGGGGTATGTTTTATGTTCAATGCATACCAAAGCCTTAGGGGACAAGGAAGCCTGCAGTGTGGCTGGCTGGTGGCTACTGCAGCAATCCACAATGATGAAGACAGTGTAGCAAAAATACACTGAAAGAACCAGGAAGGCCAGGACGCATGGGGCTAGGAACTAAAGGGGTGACCAATGCATGGGAGTTCAGCTCATGTGGTGACCAAGGTGGCTGAGTAGCTGAAATGGGATGGCACCTTCCTCTTTTCTTTCACTAAAAAAATATTTTATGTGCATGGGTGTTTTGCCTGCATGTTATGTCTTTACATACCTGCATGCAGTGCTTACAGAGGCAAGAAGAGCACAGTATACTCCCTGGAACTGGAGTTACAAACAGCTGTGAGCTGCCACGTGGGTGCAGTGAATTGAACATGGGTCCCTTAAAAGCAGTTGGTGCTCTAACTGCTGAGCCATCTCCACAGCTCCAGAACCTTCTATTCTGACACAGAGGACATAGTGGCATCAGCAGCAGAAGCGACAAGAGCTCTGGCTTTGGTTTCCGAGAAGGCTTGTCAAGAGTATTTATGCTCATTTGCACCATTTGATTAAGCTGCAACTTGAATCGTGCAGTGTTTTTGAAAAATTCCATATTTTGACTAGAAATGAAACTTCAATTGAGTTTGGCAACAATCTTGACCCAAAAAAAAAAATGTTCTGAGTAGTAGAGCAATTCCTGAGGACACTTGACAAACAAAAACGATGTCAAAAGATGGATGAGCGGTGCTGTTGCCACACTGAGGGAATCTTTAGGCTCAGAAGAGAATCTACCCAAAGAAATTTCTTGGATCTTCTTTCTAAACCTGTAGCCTTGTCAGGTTTGTCAGCCTGAGCACAGGGGGTTTGAGTCAGGTGTTCCTGGATCTACAGGCTGACGTGAACATCCAGGCTGGAAGCAGCTGCTTCCCAAGCTGTGGTCCCTACAGACAGCAGAGGTTGAACCAAAGATGTCTTTACTCCCATAGATTCTAAGGTCACATGACTTAGCACACTCTAAGCTAAAAGCATAAAGGCATCTAGAGGAATCTGTCTAGGAATGCCATAAATGTCTAGTTGCTGCAATTCATATTGTTCACAAATAAGAAAGATAAGCCATTCAATTCTGCAGCTCTATGTAAACTGAGAGGCTTGGGAGCCTGAATAGAAATGGGGTAAAGGCATCATATACTTATACATCCTTATAAGGGGCAGCATTGGCTTTCAGGGTAAAGGTGGCGAATCTTTGCTAAGTTCAGGGGCCAGCTACATCTAAGGAGGAGATGGTAGTCAGCCTGGCATCTCTTTCACTCCAGATTACAGAGTGGGAATAGGGAATAAGACCAATAAAGCCCATGAACAGCCCCTATGGGAAAGCTTGATGCAGTCAAGAATACATCATGAATTAAATATAAGGATATCCCAAATGCCAAAGCCAGAGTGGAGCAGTAGTGCCAGCAAAGCCTGGAGCACAGAAGGCCCAGCTATGGGCTCTGTAACTGCTCCAAGCAGCTCTGCATGTGAGCTTGGCTCTTAGCATGGTGCTCCATATCAGTACATTAACAGGTTGCCTACTTCAAGGCTTGTGCCTTGAAGATGCTGGCTGAAGCCAAGGACAACTTTTTAAAGTCACCTTTTAAATAATAAAAGATGCATCCAAACAATACATCTAAGGTTCAGGTTCACCACCATGTCCTATCATAGCGAATTGAAGCAGGTTAAAAACAGATACCAAAGTCAGGGAGGCCTGGGTGTGGAATCCTGGTCTTATCACCTGCAACCCTTTGAGGTTTGTGTTGGACTGACCTAAAGCTCGATTTTTCAGTGTGTAGAGTTCAGCTAAGAGTACCAATCTCATTCGTGATCTTCACATAATCAAATGTGATGATGGTGGTGAATAATTCAAGACTGTCTGGCACAGGACAGAACGCTACAAATAGCAGTCATTATTATTTAAGATTATAATAACCATTGCTATTGGTGTGTTCAAAGCAACATAATACACTTCCTCCTGTGTCCTTTGACAGCTCTACTGCCTGAATGTATGTATGCAAAGAAAAACCCAACAACAACAAAAACTTTATTGGCTCCATAGAAATCTATTTGTAATATATCCTACCTTTTGGCAAAACCAGCTCACAGTCTTGAGGTTAAGAGATATTTATCCTTGGTTTAACACTCACCTGACAGACAAAATGAAGGACTAAACCACAGCCTAAGACAGTGTTTCATGTACCCATAAATCCATTGGGTTTCATGCCTCCTGCTCCATTCATACACAGCCTCCTAGTATCTGTCTTCACAGAAGGCCCCCTTCCTTTGCCAACTACAGCTTTTCCCTCACCTCCCCCCACCTCCCTCATGTGCTTCTCTCACCTCCACCATAACCAACTGTCTCCCACAGCTCCAGAACACCTCGCCTTAACTGAAGATGTGTGCAGTTGGCAAAGGAGTCTCAAAGAAGGCACAGGCAACCAGGGAGAAGCAGTGTGGGAAAGAGTCAGCCTTGCCCAGGCTCTGAGAGGAGGATACCTCTATGCCCAAGGAGGAGATTCCCTCATGGGAATGCCTCTGTTGCCTGAGGACCCTGGGTCCTGTGATTTCGAGTCAGGACTTTAGATCTCATTGTGTCAGCTCAACCTCTATAGGGCCTGGAGACTAGAATAAATCTTGCCTACAGGATGGAGCTTCCTTCCTGACACAGAGTGGGGGAAAGGCACCAAGGACCTTGTAGGCTTCCATGGATGGTGGTACTCTCTATATATTCTCATGGTATACCTATGCTGAGAGCCTATGGCTTTCTAATTATGCAAAAGGGAAGAAACCAGAGGCGCGGCATTTGGACTCCCCTGCACTCTGCCCTCTGTCATTCACCCCCAAGGAGATTTTTCTCCTATATCCTCTAACCAATAAAAATATGTTAGACTTAAGTCATGCTGTAAGCTTTTCCAGTGGATTATGGAAAATACCCCTTGGGGAGGCTTTAACTTGCTGCTGCTGTCAGAAGTGAAGGCCATTTGGGGCCTGTTCCTCTCACCCTGCTGATGGGCCCTCACCTTCCACTGTGTACTAACCGTGTCCAGGCACCTAGATTACCAAACCCTTGGCACACTTCCTACCATCACAGGGGAACCCCAAAGCCTAAACATTCTCCTACATCCACTTGTAAATCTGTGGATTCGCAACAGCTGAAACTCCTGAATGACGTATCCAGATGGAAGGTCCCTCAGCCCAGCTTTTCAATGTCCCCCTCCCATCTAAACACAATGCAGGAGAGGCCCTGCCTCTGTGTCACCGGAGCTTTCTAAGCCTGGCATAATCACAAGGTGACTGAGAAGAAGAAGAGTTATCATGTAGGAAACTGTTCCTGGGATACTGCTGCTATGCCCACGGGTCTCACCTGCCTGGAAAAATGTTAGAGCCCTGTTCTGCCCAGCCTGGACCTCAACCCAAGGAATCACGTTATGCAGACAGGAGGAGAAGGGAAAAGAGGAGCCAGAGGCCAGTAACAATGGTCCTTGGAGGACGTTCTTCCCCAGGATGCCAGAATCATTATCCCCCTCTGGAAAAAACAAACAAACAAACAAACAAACCAAGACCTCCTTCTCAGCCTTTCCCATGATGCACTACTACTGCTTGCAGTGATTCCACTTAAGGACAACTGGGAAGCAAAGAGGTGTGTTCCTAAGTCAAGAGCAACGGAAGGTGGGAAAGGAAGGAGAAACGTCAGCAAATTGGGTACCAGTGGAAATAGAAAATCCGAAAACTAGGAAGAAGAAAAGAAAAGAATGTATTCGGGTGGTAGTGGGCAAAGTGAGCCAAGGCTGGATGAATGCTGCGTTAGATCGGAACTGGCCACGCAGCCTTCTTTGGTAACCTTGCATCCCAAACAACTGCCCAAGAATAAGGCCGAGGGAACACACTGGACCACGAATGTTGCCAATGAAGAAGTCTCGGGGCTGCATCAGTCACTTCAGCCTAATATTTGGATTTCCTTTAAATTGCATTGTCGTCCACGGCTGTTCAGGCTGAGTTGCTTAGACAGTAGATTCCAGCTCTCGCTGCCATTTCACATTATGCTAATGTATGTGAGAAGCTGTCTCCCTGGATACCGCAGCAAATTGCTAGCTGAATCATAGAAATGCTGTCAACATTTTTTTTCAAGTTTTCCTTTTTTTTTTTTTTTTTTTTTTTTTTTTTTTGCTTTGCCATTGTGTGTAGTCAAGAGAGACAGGGAGGGATTTTCCCCCCATTGGATTGATTTTGCCTCTTGAAGAAAAACCTATAGATTATTCCCCTATTTCTAAAGCAACCACATGCATACCTCCATTTTATTTGAATTTCTATGTCAGTTTCAGAGAGTCAGCACTAAGAGCCAGCAGAGGGAGAGAGAGAGCACTGAATCCTGCTTTTTCCACAGATTCTACTTAAAACCAGAGCCTGAGCATGTGGCATTTGCTGAGGCCCAAGAGAAATATGCAAGTCAAATGGATTCACTAGGTGAGACTGTTTGTTTTTGCGTGTGTGTATGTGTGTTTAAGATGCCTCCGCTAGGAGCTCTGGTGCAGGTGCAAACAGCTTTTGGCTTGCAAACTGGTTCTAGTTTGGGCATTATGATCCTCTCTCCTTGGATGACCCCTGCGCTGGGAATGGTTCCTTTGTCTGTACAGTAGGAGAGGGAAATGGATGAGCTCTGAGCTCTCTTGTGGTTCTCACAGCCTAAGTCTCCAGGGCTCCTCTCGGGCATCTGCAGCCTGTGGAACTAAAGACAACAATACCTTAAGTTGGGAGAGAGGCTGGACCTAAAACCCCTAGTAAGGCTTCATCTAGGTTTGAGAGCTAAGATTCTGTGAAGGTTGTGGCTCAAAACAGGTCGTTTCTCCTCTGGTAAGATGACAGATGAGAGCAGGGTGTGAACACAAGTTGCAGGCTGAGCCTGTGTCTCTAGCATTTGCATTAGCTGCAGGTATGGTAAGAATTGGAGTACCTGGTGGAGAGCCCTGGCAGGGCAGGAGGTCCCCTCGCTATCAAAGCCATGATGCCAAGCACACTCATTTGCATCTCCCAGTCACTATTCCAGTTTGAGACTTCTACCCTAAGGGGTTATCTTTAGAGCCCTGTGTGATGGGCCATCCCTGTGTTGAAATGTCCCTCCACATCCATAAATCCTAGTCTGTCCTGTTACCTACCACCAGAAGTTCTACCAATGAACCAAAGGCCACTTTCCCTGCAAACAGTGACTCTGGCTTCTATCTGTTAAGTCCCAACACTCACCTAGAACTGCAGCCGGGCGTTAGGATACAATTATGAGCCCAAACCCCTGAGGCTGCCCAGTCACAGCAACAGGGGAAAACAGGACTGCTACCTAACAAGACCAAACATCATCTCGGCTCCCCCTCCTCTAATGGCTAATACTGGTTGACAACTGGACAGGGTTCAGAATCACCGGGGAGGAGACAAATGTCAGGTGTCTGTGAATGCATGCATAGAGTGGGCTAGTTGAGGTGGAAACACCCAGCATGAATGTGGACAGTTCCCTCCTGAGGAGGACAGGGGGTATTAGACTCTAAGGGAGGACGTGAGCTGCCTCTTAGAGTCTCCTCTCTGCTTGCCTGTGCCTGCTGATGCAGTGCGCCCACTCCCAGAGCCATGTTTTTCCTGCCAGGGACATCGCACCACATCCTCACCTGGGCACCCAAATAAGCCCTTCCTTCCTTGCATTGCTTTCCCAGACATCTTGTCAAAGCAACTAGAGAATTGATTAATATACTTCCCCTCTGAAATAAAGCATAAAGGTTAAATGTTTTAACCCTGCGTGCCATTGGGGATGGAGCTGTACTTGAGTGGTAGGACCCTTGCCCAGCTTGGACAAAGCCCTAGGCTTGGTCTCTAGCCTGAAAAACAAAATAAGACTCCATGCCATAAGCAAAATAACTGTTCAAAAAAAGAAGTTTTGTTCCAGCCACTCATCACTACCAGCAATCTGATCATTAAACTTGGATTTCTTTTTTAATTCAAGAATTTACTAGAGTTGCAAATTCATAATTCTTTTCAGTGACTAAGGCTGAACTAGGGTTAGCATTTATTTTATTACAAAATGGCTGTCTTTTTAAGCTTAATAAATCCAAAAGCTTTCTTATAATAAAGCTTATATGATCTTTCATTAACTGTTTTAAGCTTAATATCTACAACATTTCTGTAATTTTTCAATGAAAAGTCTCTCCTGAGAATTAAGTTACATCTGTAGGGTCACCTCAACGTGGCTCCACTTAGATGTAAAAGTTTCTGAAGAGTTATGGTTTTATCTTTCTTTTAAAATTATTTTATGAATTTTGCATTCTACTATTTAACTGTTTAATTTGATAATAATCCCCTTTTAAGATTCCTTACTACCTACTTAAGTCTTGAGTCCAACTCTTTAAGCAAAACAGTTATTTCTAGAGGGTTGTATTACATTTATTTTATCATGCCCTCGGTGGAGCCTCAGTTTCCTGCTTGCTTTCTGTGGCTAACGGAGGGGGTGTGCTTCTCCCGTTCCATCAGAGTCAAAGGGATACAGCCACTAGAAAAAGCTAATTCCAGGGGTCCGCACGACAGCTCAGCAAATCCTCTCCTTGACAATGATTTGAGAGGAAAATCGTCCAAAACCTCAACACGAGAATGTCAGACATCAGCTAAAGACATAGAGCAAATCAGAAAGCATTTATCCAAGAACAGTAGCAGGAAGCTGGGAGTTAGTTTGGAAATGTTTCTATCAGCACCTCATGAACCAAAGATGCACTCACTCTGTTAGAGGAGGATAGGAGCCAATCCTCAGCTGTGCTGATGGGAGCAGCGGGCTTGATTGTGAGAACAGTGAAAATGTGTGTACAGAGAGAGAGAGAAAGAGAGAGAGACAGAGACAGAGACAGAGACAGAGACAGACAGAGAGACAGAAAGACAGAGAGACAGAGAGACAGAGAGACAGACAGACAGACAGACACACACACACACACATAGAGAGAGTCAGCAGCAAATAAAAATAAATAAATAATAAAGAAGTCGACTATCTAAAATACACTGAAAGTGCTATCTCGATTGAGGCAAGCAACCAATGGAAGACAAGTTACAGAGATCCAGAAAATAAAACATCTACAGTATACCTAAACATGTTCCATATAACCCCAGCAGTCTAAAAGGCTGCACGTGGTATGAGGTAGACACACACTTGGAAGACACAGAGTCTTATTATCTGCACATCCCTAGTTAAGTGGCAGGCCTTGTGCATGCACAAAGGAGACACATGGGGCCTAAGGGAAAGTAAACCAGGGGGAAGAGACTGGTAAACTGACTGAACTTGAATGTATACTCCAGTTTACCTATCTCAACAAAGGGCAGAAGACTTGCCACATCAAATATCAAGCCCAACCTCTGACCTCACCCTGACTAACCACTAAGCCATGCTACTCAGAAACAACCTCAGGAGCCAGACTTAAACATTAAAATGAGAAGCAATTTTTTAAAGTAAGTAGAGATATCAGCAGTTATATATTATGAGGAAGAGAGTCACTTCTTAGCCTAAACAAGTTACTAGATTTGAAAAAAAAAAAAAAAAAAGCAACAAGAATCTCTTGTGAAAAGTTAGACTCCAGAGTTGCTACAATGTATTTCACCAAAACTTAATGAGACTCGTGAAAATAAAATTGGAAAACATGACACAGACTTGGGGGAAAATAATCAATATAAATTATCCCTAAGGTACTGTAGAGGCTAATTCGCACCGAGATTCCCAACTATTATAAAGGAAACCATGTCTACAGAGTTTTCTAAGAATGATAATTATTCATCAGATAGGAGTATAAGATATTTTAAAATTGGTTTTCTACAGACAGATGACAAAAATTCTTTTAAATTTTCTCTGGAAGGGCTTAAAAATATATTTGAAAGCCAGATATGGTAGGAAAGCCAAGGCACAAGGGTCATAAATCCAAGCCACCCTGGGCTACACAATGAGACTCATGAACACTTAAAGATAAGGATGATATAAATTATCTAAAGTCTAGAATGAATAAAAGTAAATTAGGAAAGCTCTGGAAACCAGTGGGACACTGTTTTAGCCACTTTTCTATCACTGCAAAGGCACCATAACTACGGCAATTTATAGAAGAGTTGGTTGGGCTTACAGCTTCAGAGGGTGAATCCATGACGATTGTGGTAGGGTGCATGGCAACAGGTAGTCAAGCATAGATGGTGCTGGAGCAATAGCTGAGAGTTTACACTTTATTCATCAAGTGGGAAGCAGAGAAAGCCAACTGATAAGTGGCATGGCATAGGGTTCTGAACCCTCAAACCCCAACCACCATAGCACACCTCCCACAACAAGGCCACACCACTTAATCCTTCCCAAATAGTTCTACCAACTGAGGACTAAGCTTTCAAAAATATACGAGCCCATGAAGGCCATTCCCATTTATACCATCAAACATAACGGAAGTTCCAGATGGGGGCGGAGAATAGATACCTGCAGACCCAAAAGCCAAAGGCTTCCTAAATTTGATGGAAAACACTAAAAACACATTCAAGAAAGTCAGTGGATTCCAAGCAGGAAAAAAACACAAGCATGGTCACTCAGACTCATACGTGTTGAAAGCCAAAGATGAAGAGAAAAATCTTGAAAGTAAGAGGAAGAGATGACTCACCGCATATAGGGGAACAAAAACCTGCTCAACCAAGGGCGTCTTATCAGAGTCAGGGGGAGCCAGGGGCAGTGGGGTGACTATTCAATGTGCTGGGAGAAACCTTAATGAAGAACTCCATATTCCAGCAAACTATTTTTCAATAATGAAATCAAAATAAAGATACTCCCAGATAATTAAAGACTGAAAGATTTCATTACATCAGGCCTGCCTTACAAGAAATAATAAAAGCCCTTTGTGCTGAAAGGAAGACTGGGATAATGGAAGTGCTATTGATTATAACTTGAAGCCATAAAAAAAAAAAAAAAGGAATATAGAAAGGTAAATATATGAGATGTAAGTACAATCTTAGTATTTTCTCTTTTCTTTATTTTCTGGGATTAAAAACTATAATATTTATTAAACAACAATAATGCTTGATTTTTCCCTTCCGCTTTTGTGCTGTAATGACCATATCTACATTGTCTTCGTATGTTATAAACCTTTTGATCTTTTATAAATTCCCTAAAAACATGATCTAACATGAACCCCAATGTTCAAAAACAGAACCTTCGGACTTTGGGGGCAACATCGCAGAAACAGTTCTATACTCAGAAAGAGCTATTTGGAGTATAGTATGGGCTGAACTTAAGGGGGAACCAGAGGAATGATAAACTGTGATGCTGATTTCTTCTGTCACAAAGAGAACATTAACAACAGGTCTTGGTTTTCATCTGACCTAGGCTCTTACTCCATTTGGAGTAAGGATGGAGCACCTATCTCTCTTAAAAATCTCCTTCATCTGGCTTCTGTGTCGTCAATGCCCAACTTGCTTCCTACATCACTGGATACTTCTGAGTCTTCCTTCTCAAATTCTTGACATTTCTGGGACTAGTTGAGGTTCCCAACATCTCACTGCTCAGAACTGACTCTGCATCCTCTCCTAGCTGTCCCCTGGTCACCTAATTCCTATACAGTCATCATTCAAATATGAACTTCAAAAGCTATGTCTTCATTCTGTACATTTCACATCCCATCCTGTCAGCACCATCCTGGAAATATATTCATGATCCAGTTACTTTTTAGCATCTCCCAGTAGTGCCTGGTCCCTACTGCCATCATCCCTCATCTGGTTAAACATAGTAAACATCCCAACTGGTCCCTATTCCCTTTTTTCTCTCTTGATACAATTCTCCTGGTGTCTAGAGTGGACCTTTCAGGTACTGTTCCTGTGATGTCAGCTCCACATGCAAAACTCATCATTTCCTGGTACACTTGGAAGATATCCAAAGACTGACATTTATATAAGGTTACATGAACTTAACCTTGGCTATCCCACCAGACATGTCCAATTACTCCCCTCTCCTTCATCCTTTGTACTCCACCCATAGCCACATCATCCTCCCTGGAGTTACTATACATCCCAAGGGTCCTATGCACTTGCCCTGCACTCTACCTGGGATGCTCTTTCCTCAACTACCCATTTGGTTCCCCCTCCTCCCCACACACACATATTCACTCAGATTCCCTATCAATTCACTTCTGATCTATTTTAAATAAACTCTCCTGGTTTATTTTCTGCTTAGTCCCTATCACTCCTTTAATTTGACTGTTCACTTACTTATAATATTTTATTTCCACTGGAATTTGTGAGAACTATGAATGTCAACTGTGACCCCAGTTCAAATCCCAGCATTCAGGAAACTCTCTCCCATATGTAGGTGCTTATTACATGTTGACTGAATGAATCCATGAATGGATGGATGGATGGTCCATCTCATTCCCAAGTGGGGGAAATGTAAGTAGTCTCAGCAAAGACCCCAGCTCCCTCCGTGCCTGATTTTTCTTGACCTTTTAATCTACTTAAATACTCAGATATCCATCTGTACATTCATGCTGGCACATGAAGTTTTCAATCATCCCAGGGAACAAAATTGGAAATAAAAAGACTGTTAACTTTCTCATGAGCTAGACATTTTAAAGTGTGCTTTATTTTGAGATTGTTCTCATACTGGTAGACACTTTGAAAAGAGAGGAAATGAGAGAAACAGTCAGAGCCTCAGACTATACTCCTGAAAACTATACATAAAATAAGCCCTTGTGTGTTACATCCGCTCTTCCCACTGCCCCTACAGTTACTTTTCTTTCATGGTTGCTTTTCAGAAAGACAATGACTTGAGAACCAGTGACTTGAAATACTTGAGAGATATAAGAAACATTTCATATTATAAAGTGAAAATTATTTTTATGGAGAAAGATTTCCCCTTCCTGATTCCTATATCTTGTGATTTATTGCTGCTGTGAAAAGAGGGTCACCTTTTACTTGGTGCCTAGTATCTAAGGAATATGCATATTGAAGATCACTTCATGACTCAAATGTCACTCCTTTTGAATTTTCCTTCCTAAACAATCTTAAAACAGGCTGAGGAGAGCACTGGGGAGACAGCTCACTGCTTAGAAGCATGTGTTTTCTCAGAGGACCCATATTTGATACTCAACACCCACTTGGTGGTTTATAACTGTCTATACTTCACTTCTAGTGGCTACCACCCCCTCGTCTGACCTCCACAGGAACAAGGCATGCAAGTGGTGCACAGAGAAACTTACAGGCAAAACACCCATACATAATTTTTTTTTTAAATGTAAAGCTGATGAGAGTTGAGCTATCTTTCCTGGAGGCTTCCAGATGGTGCCAGGGGGCAATGGAGGCCAGCTCAGTGAACAAGCTGTCCAGGAACCTGGACGCCTCAATGACAATACCTATCAGGACTTGTCTCTGAAAGGCCATTTCCTACATACTCTAATCTATATGCTATCCTCAAATGCCAAGCAAGAAAGAACAAGTAATAGGCCTTTTAAGCCAGGTGTGGTGGCGCACACCTTTAATCCCAGCACTTGGGAGGCAGAGGCAAGTGGATCTCTGTGAGTTTGAGGCCAGCCTGGTCTACAAAGCGAGTCCAGGACAGCCAGGGCTACACGGAGAAACCCTGTCTCAAAAAACCAACAAAACAAAACAAAAAAGAAACAAAGCAGGCTGGGTGTAGTGGTACACATCTTTAATCCCAGCACTTAGGAGGTAAAGGCAGGTGGTTATCTGTGATACTGAGGCCAGCTTGGTCTACATAGTAAGGTCAGGGTGCCAAGGGCTACACAGTGACACTCTGTCAGAAGAAGAGGAGCAGGAGGAGAGGAAAGGAGGGAAATGGAGCGGGGAGGGGAAGAGCAAGATCTGGTCAAGCAGAACCCTCAGGGTGCAGAAGACACACCCAAGGGGGTTCAGTGAAAGAGGGTGTACAGAAGACTCCTGCAGAATTAAAGGAACCTAGAAAAGCAGGTGAAGGACCCAGAGATCAGCAACAAAGCAGAGCTGTTACTGCTTGTCGGCCTAAGGTACAAGGAAGGGGTGTGTATGTGTGGAACCTGACAAAAGCCAGAGCTGTGGAACAAGAGCCACCTTTCACTGGGCTGCAGCAGGAGAGGAACAAGAGGGTAGAGCTAGCACAGATAAGATTGTCACCTGGCCCATCATGCCTTTGGGTTTTCTGGTGGTGCCTCTCAATGACCACACCCAAGTATAAAACAGAACAATGCACTTGATACCCTATGAGCATATACAGGGGGAGGAGGTCCCCCTCAGTCACAGTCATAGGGGAGGGGAGCAAGGGGGAAATGGGAGGGAGGGAGGAATGGGAGGATACAACAGATGGGCTAACAATTGAGATGTAATATGAGTTAATTAATAAAATATTAATAAAAACAGAACCAGGCAGTCTAGACAATGCATCCCATGGAGGTCTGCCTCCAAACAATACAAATGCAGCAAAATCTCTAAATAACCCTGGATTTAGGGTTAGGATGGTTGGGCACATGAATGAGGTTGAACCCCCACAGCCTGTGTGGCTTGGGACAACCCTCAACATGCTTCTAGAAGAGAGTGTACACTATGACAGCTTACAATAAGAGTAATGTATATCTGAGAATTATCCATATCTAAGGGACATGTAGAACCAGTAGGAACAACCTAACACTAGGTAGGAGAAAAAGAAGGTTAGAAAAGGAGAGGGGTCAATATTGTTAGACTACTTCCTGCTGATTAGGGAGCAATTGGTGCAAATTTGATCTTCATCATCAGAATATCTCCAACCAGCAACCAGAAATTCAGCAACCGCAGCAGGAGCAAACAGCAACCAACAGAAGTATCAGAGAAAACAGCAACCAACAGAAGAAGCAGCAATAACCCCCGCATCAGTAGCTGCTGCCACATCTCTCAGGGCTCTGGCATTTATACACTATCTGAATAGTCCTCAGAATTCCAAATAAACTATTCTCAGCTGGCAAAGTCACACCCCTGTCAAAACACAAAGCAACTCATAGTCAGCTTCTGTGGACAATCTGAAGCAGCCCCATATCCCACATCTGGAATTTAAAACAAAAAACATAGTCCTATAGCAATTCTGTGTTTTTAAAGAAACCAGAAATTCTCACTACAGACTTGGTCCCCCAAACCTCAGATGTTTTGTATATGGGAGAGTGTGTAAACACTCAATGAGGAAGAAAGAGGCTGGAATTCTGTTCTTAACTATTGTAGGTGACCACATTCTATCAGTGGACTGACACCTGTTCCCTACCAGTTAGTGGGCACAGGAGCCTCTGGTTTAGAAGGTTACTCTCAGGACCTCTAATGCAAAGGCTTCCACTTTTTCCTTGTCTCACTATCTCTATGACGTCATCCCTGCAACTTTATAAAATCTTTCTCTTGTTATCTCGAAGCGAGGTAGGAACAAGTAGCTTCCCATATGAATTGATAAAAGAATCGTGATGGTGAACAAAATGCTAGGGACTTCTCTTGAACCCAGGAACAGTGAAAAGAGCTCTTCTTTGAGTGGATTGTAGGATCCTTCTGAGGCTCTTAGGCTGGAAAAGGGGGTGACCATGCTATTGCAAGTGGTCTGCCAAAGAGCTGCAATCCCAGCCCTTCAGAAATGTAGGTTTAAGGCCGCAGATACTGAGTGAAGTAAAGCTTGCTAACCTTGGACAGAAGCCTAGAGACAGGAACACCCGGTCACAAACAGTTAAGTGCAGTGCAGGGGAGATGAGTGAGATAATAAAAGCCCTAATTTTGTTTTATAAGTTTACTATGGAGCTATTATGCATTGTTTTACTTAATAATTATGGCTCGGCATGTTAATAATTTATACTTAGGCAGTAATCTAGCTGGCTAAAGTGGTTACCTGGGAATTCTATATCATGCACCTAGTAGGTCCTGGTAGTAAATGTTAATTGCAGTGTTTCCAGGTGCAAAGACTCAGGGGCCATGACAGTAACCCCGCCCCTTACTACACCACCTCATGCTCCTTCTTGCATTAGCTCTGTCCCATTTCCAGGTACATTTATTATGTGCATTACAAAGGGAAACCTTATCAAAACATGGAAAACAAGGCTAAACACAGTGATGGACCACGGAAGGAGCCTTCTGGGCCCCCATCCAGGCTTTCTGAGAGAACAGCCTTCTGTTACAAACTGGGAAGTGCCACACTTCCAGAAAAAAAAAAAAGGACACAGTAAAATTAGACAAATTTAGAGGGATGTGAGAGAGACTAGTTGGTCAGGCCACAAATGAGGAGAGGGATTAAAAGTAACAGGAAAGGGGAAAATGGTTCCATGTGTCTTGAGTAGGAATGAGGGAAGAACCCAAGGTACTGGGTACTCAACAGGAACCCCCAGGGGAGGTGGGCAGATTGTGACAAATGTCAAGTCGTCTGGGGGGTTAAGGACCTTGAAGGACTCCGCTCACCTGGGGATGCAGCAGATAGTCCACTGAGCATGTGTTCCTTGGAGATCTGAGAACCAGGTGGTTCTGTGTTCTGTCATGCCTTCTCTCCTTAACAATTCATTTCTTTTCTGGTCCTGTCTTGGTTTCAGAGGTAGGGTTTGTTGTCATGGATTCTGGGGCTGCAGTGTTCAGTTTGAACCTCTGCTCTGCCTCTCATTAGCTGTGCAACTTCGAGCAAGCTATTTAACCTCTCTACACTTTTACAGTAATGAGAGTAACATGAAAAATGAAGAGTGAGCGCATGAATGTGGTAACAGTGATCTAGAAGCTTCACTGTGCAGGAGGCGCAAAACTCAGTTTCCACATCCACAACGGCTGTACAGACTGAGTAGTTCAAAATAGCCACCTTTGAAGAGTGTTTAAGAGGACTAAATACATTCACTTTAAAATATCAGGCACAACTGTTCAACAAATATAAGACATTATTGTTGTTGTTGTTGTTGATATTTATTATTATTTATTATTATTACTATTATTATTATTAATTACCACCAACTGGTAAAACATTTTTGGGCTGAAGGAGGATATAGATAGTGGTAGATCACGTGCCTAACATGTATCCAGCATTCAAACCTCAGAACCATAAAAAGGAGGAGGAGTGGGGGAGGAGGAGTAGGGGGGCAGAGAGGGAGGAGGAGTGGGGCGGGGGGACGAGTGGGGGAGGTGGAGTGGGGGAGGAGTAAGGGGAAGAGGAGTATAGAAAGAGGGGGGAGGAGGAGGGGAGGAGGAGGGGAGGAGGAGGGGAGGAGGAGTGGGGACAGAGGAGTGGAGGGAGGAGTGGGGGTGAAGAGTAGGGGAGGAGGGGGTATGCAGGAAGAGTGAGGGAAGGGGAGTCGGAGGAGGAGGAGAACTAAAGGACAAAGAGCAAACAATCTCCACAGACTGGTTTTTGCTATGGTTTGTCCCAACTAATACACATGCTGACCTGGTCCCCAAAATGAATGTGAGGGTGTTGGTAGGCGGAACCTCACAGAAGGTATGTGGTGATGCCTGGGGCTGAGCCTCTGGAGTGGGCCAGTGCCTTTCTCCTGTGAGTGAGGGCTTGCTCTCACAGGACTGATCTGTTTGTGCTAGATCAGGGTGTTTTCTGGGAAGGCTGCTTCTGCACCACGCCCCTCATGTTTCACCCTTCCTCATATGTCTTTGCCCCACTTCTAGGATGAACATATAGGATGGGACAACAGAAGCTGACAAGGTGCCGACCCATGAGTTTGTATTTTCTAGTACCACAAGACAAAATAAACCTAATTTCTTCATAAGTTAACCAGTTTGGGGTATTCTGTTATAGTAACAGGAAAAGAACTGAGAGACTTCTATATGTTTAAAGTTTGTTTCCTTCAACAAAGAAATACTTGCGTTGAATTAACTTCCACTAGATCTTGCCTCAAAATCATCACAATGAAATTAGATGGAAATTGTTTCAAATGTAATACAGCCACATACAATGTGCTTATAAAATTCTGTGTTTCTGAAATCCATCTCCAGGGAAGGATAAAAAAAAAAAAATCATATCAACAACTGTTGGATGAGAGATGACTTCCCATTTTGAATAGGGAGGGGCTCCTGCCCCTTTCCAAATGGCCTTACCCTTGGCTAGGGTACCACCATGCAACTCACACTTCTATTGTGTGCACAGAGTTTGTTATCAGCTTCAACTTAAACCCTCTCTGAATTGGGCCACCCCTGCCCTGTCCAGCTAGGCTTGCTCTCTGCCCTGTCCTGTGGAGCCAGTGACATTCGGTAACCATGAGACTTGTAGCTACAGGCAGAGAGAGAGAGAGAGAGAGAGAGAGAGAGAGAGAGAGAGAGAGAGA
>OU015744.1:81079079-81092979 GCA_907169655.1 Acomys percivali
AGAGAGAGAGAGAGAGAGAGAGAGAGAGAGAGAGAGAGAGAGAGAGAACAAACTGCATGTGCTGCAAAACTGAAGGCTGCTGGAGGAAGGCTAAGACTGAAAAAAAGGTCCTCTGATTCTAGAAAGAGCAAATGATGAGGAAGAGAGTACCCGAGGGGCCAGGTGAGGCTGACCGCATACGGCCTACACTGCAAGTACAGTACTGTCAGAGCATCTTCCCACATATGAGACTAGGCAGAGCTGGTCCCCCAAGACTGAGCTGACCTATGAGAACTTTGAGGAACCCAGCAGCTATTTTGGTGTCTGCTGTGCACATGAGAGCTCTGAGCTGTGGTTTCTTGTCCCTCTTAGCAGCAGGTCCACAATCTCTTGCTGTTTGTAGGGAACCATGAGCAAACATCCGTTCACTCCAGATAGGGCACTGACAACAAAGCAAAGAAGCAGTTCCACCCAAGTCTATCTTAGTGTACCCATGAGATTATTTGAGGTGCTACTTGTAGCAGCATAGACGAGGAGCTATTTGGCTGAGCATCGGTGATGCGAAGATGGCTGCAGCACTGAAAAGTCCACCCCAGCATAGATGACAACTCACACAACTGCACTCCTGGAGCTCCCTCCCTGCATAGCTCGCAGGCAACTCTGCCGATGGGAGTGGCTTCTCCCCACCACAATTGGTGCTGCTTATATAAACCTGGGAAATCTTGCAACACCCTCAGCTCCCTAAGGCTGATAAGTTGCCTGAGCTTCTCTCCTCCTTCCAGGATGATGTTTCAATTCCCAGGAATCAGCTATGCAACGGTTGATTACAACGCCTTGTCTCCTGTGCAAAGTCGTAAGTCTCTATCACTGTCCCCTCTCTCTTCCCTCCTTCCTCTCCTCTCTCTTCTCCCTCTCTGAGATGGGCTGGACTTCCTCAGCATTCCCCACACCTAGCTGCAGCATCTATCACTGTGTAGCACAAATGTTCTCTATCACACTGATAAGATGGCTGTGACACAGGATAAGGATGCTGCAGGACTCCCACACTAGAGGCAAGCAGGAGCCTGTCTGGCTCTTGTGTCATTTCCTATATGGCTGGGGCATAGCATCAAGGCCAATGTGTGTGCGGGCCTAGGTTGGGTGTGGTTATGGCCTGAGACCAGGAGGTCAAAAGAGGGATGGTTTCCCTTCCCTGTCTCTCTCTTCTTCCTTACTTCCCTCTGCCCCCTTCCCCTCCCTCCTTTCCCCCTTCCCCTCCCTCCTTTCCCATCCCTAGTCTCCTCCCAGGCAGCTGAAAATGTGCAATGTGGCCATCCAATCTAATTAGTTAAACCCTCAGTTCTGACAGGATAAGGCTTCAGGGGGAAAAAAATCTAGTTTCCTTGGCTCTCAGCCTCTCAAAAGATAATGAAGAAGATCTGATTTCGGGAGTGGAGTCCCAGCTCCCTGATCTTCATTGCCAGGGGCAACCAACTTTGAGCTGAAACCTCTATCTTAGCTGTGCACACCAAACAGAATGACAAAACTGTGAGCTCACAAGCACACTGATTGAGGCTCTCAACTGTGGCCCTCAGGCACTGCCACCACTGAGTCCCTGCCAGGTGGATCAGGACGTCAGGACCAGGAAGGCCAACCTTCTCACTTCTTCTGGCAAGTGTTTGCCCAACAGCTTCAGGAAGCTTCTGTCAGGGTGGCTCTGCCAGACCACCCCAGCTTCTGGGTCCCTCTTTCAGGCCCCTCGGAGACATGGCACATCTACATATGCTATCTCCGAGCATGGGTGCAGGATCCAGGCTGTGCAGACAGGACAGGTCAGAGGGACACAGTAAGAGGAGTGACAAAGGTAGAGCCACTTAGGATGGCCTCCAGGGACATGGGTGGGGACTGCTTGAGGACCCAGAATTTGCTAAATGAGTGCTGCCCCCCTTAGACTGAATTGTAGGTTGTGAAAAGCCCACAGGGACATATTCTAGTAAGAGGATGGAGATAAGCCATCGAAATGCCACAGCAGTGCCAACCAGCTTTCCCCTGGCTACCAGTAAGCAGACTCTGTCGCGTTTAGAGCATTAAAGTAGAAAACTGATCCAAACCATGGCATTGGCTAAGTTTATTTCCTGAGGCCACTGTCTATTCCTTGCTGGCCAGTGGGACACTGTCCTGTCCTGCTCCAGCCTTGGAAGTGGCCAGAAGTCAAACTGAGGAGAACAAAACACCAATAGTCCACAGAGGCAGCTGCCTCACCTCTGCCACCCACCTGAGCAGGAACTAAAGCAAGTAAACAACAGTGAAGGACAGCCAGGCCTGCATAGACCAAGGACATAAGTTCCAGCTCTAGAAGCTCTGTCATCCCCCATGGTAAAGAGGAGAAAAAGATGCCCATGAGACCTCACCAACCATCCAAGCCAGGGCCAGAGCCTCGTCACAGTTCACCCAGAGCACTGGGGCGTGAGGACCATTCCTCTGCTGCCCTCACTTGTGCACATGCAAGTATGCATAAATGCCCCTATAGCCTTTAACCCAAGGGATGAGTGTGTTACACACTTGGATCCAGAAGCCTAGTGCCCTACGGGTCACCTTATCCTTTCACCTGCTGTTCATATGACTATGGGATGGAAGAACCTAGAGCCTCACAGTGAAGCTCCCCACAGGTCGGGTTAACTTCTCGATAAAATATAACATAGGTTTAAGCCAAACTGTGCCTTTCCCTATTTGAAAGCTTTTTGTTTGTTTGTTTGGTTTGTTTGGTTTGGTTTGGTTTGGTTTGGTTGTTTGTTTGTTTGTTTCTTATAACAGGGGTTA
The DNA here is from genome assembly GCA_907169655.1 of Acomys percivali. Lineage (NCBI taxonomy): Eukaryota > Metazoa > Chordata > Mammalia > Rodentia > Muridae > Acomys > Acomys percivali. The sequence continues at coordinate 81,081,858 of OU015744.1, forward strand.
GTAATCAGGCCACACACAAGTTCCCAATGAAAAGTGTATGACCCAAAGGGAACCGAAGTTCAAGTGTTTGTCCCAGCTTATTTCACAACAAACAAGTTACAACCACCCCATAGCCAAAAAATTCTCTAAGAAAAATAAACCTGAGAAAAATTATAAAACATACACTATTAAGGTCAAATCATAAAATAATGACCAGATGAACTTATTTTCTCCCCTTTAGATTACAAAAGCACACAATGCTATTAAAAATTGACATGGGCTTTTATTTTTCCAGCTATAGGGATACATACTAGGGTTTGCACATATTAGTTAGGTAAGTGATCCCCAGCCCAAGAAATCAGGCTCGGGGTGGAGTGTTCCCTCATTTTTCAGAGCTGATCACATGAATCTCCTAATGTTTAATTTCTTCCACTATATGTCAAAGGAGGCTTTTGTGCCTGTTTCCTACCTCGTGTCATCAAAATCTGACCTCTGAAAATTAACATGAACACAGACCATGCTTCCCCATCATGCCAGTATTGCCAGTTATACTTAGGACCAACTTCAATTGTGACAGATGCTCACTTGCCCTCTGGCTTAAAATAGCTGTCATAGATGTCAGACACAGCAAATGCTCTCTGCCAGCTTAATAGCCCATTAGGCGACTTCATGAAAGAGGCAAATGAATCCATCACCAAAGAGGAGCATCGGCTTCACCCACCACCATGGGCTAGAGACCTTGCGTGTATCAATCGTCGAAATGGCTTTGATCGGTTAAAAATAGCAGCCAGCACACACTGGTTGGCTACAGAAGCTGCACGCTAGATTTTTCAAAACCCAACAGCCCTGCAGTTGGAGAATGAGCACCCTAGAGATGTGCAGAGCTCAGAGAGGAACCCCACAAAGCTCTCTGTCTTGGCTGATGCCATACCGTCTACTTCCAAGAATGGCATGATGGAAAATCTCTTGCACCTCTAGATATGTACCCTGGCCACAGCCAATGGAGTTCACCAGGCTTCCCTTAAAGTGTCTGCAATTCACACTGAAATCATTCTCCTTCTGGCTAGGGAAAAAAGAAAAACCCGCAAACCATTTTAATTGCTTGAAGCAATTCCACTATGCTGTAATTATCACATTGCCTTGTAATTATTTGCTTTGTGGATATCTTTCTCCAACTCCACCCTTCTCCACCCCCAGACTCCAGCGCCTTACAAGAGCCATGGCCTTGATACCAGAACATGCCTGGTATGTAGGGAACTTCAGACAGACTGAGTTCATTTGAATATGAAATATCAGTAACTTTTTTTCTCTTAGATTCTGAATCTTTGTTATAAATCCCAGAATCTATTATACTTGTGTGGTTAATCAACAAGACTTATGCACCTCAAACATTCCTTTAAGTGACTATACTAGACTGGTATATTGGGAGAAATCAGAAATCATCATCATATATTTCTATATTTGCAGTCTTCCATGCCTACCATCCAAAAGGAATTAATAACCCTGACTACTAAAGTCTCTAAGGCCAATCTCACATTAAAATTAAATATGTATGTGATATGCTTAGCTCTATGGCAAGCACAAGGGGGCACTCCCTGTCCCTACATGCTAATTAGTGCCTCTAAAGTGGCAAGAGTATGTTTTTCAGGGCCATCCTCTAGCATTTGCTCTGCCATCCACAGACCAGGCACACAGAGGGGCCATCACCTGGATACAAATGTTTGTGGGTTTCCACTTCCTCTTTCACCTCTCCATTCCCCACTGCCAGCTGTGGCTGTGTAAAGTCAAGCCAAAGAAAAAATGGACTACAGGTGGTGACCTCTACACACATAATGATAACCAGGCAAGAAGATAGCAATGCCGACCAGAAGAAGTCTCTCACCTAAAGAACCGCCTTCTTCAGAACTCATCATCTTAGGGAGCCTGACTATCAGGGTAAGATTTTTTTTTAACACCCATGTTTATGCCATTATAAACTGATCCAATCTTTTGGGTGTTGGGTGGAAAAAATGATGTAGGAAATACAAACACCTGGCAAGCCTAGTAGATGTGCACCATGCTTCTTCACAGAGTGGACAGGTGGGCATGAAGAGTGGGGCCAACAGTGGGTGAGAGCTCTCTTGCCACAGACAGGCAGTGGATTCCCAAGGAGAAGAAATGTAAAAATGGATAACCAACTCTGTTTGCTCATTAAGCCATTCTCTCAGCATAATGTATATCTCTAAGGATTCCTAGACTAGGAATTCTCAAACCTATGGGCATAGATACTTTGCTCTTTGCTGAGTGATCACACATGAGCCAGCTGCTATCACTTGGAGGCACCCGAAGCTTGTAAGCAGAGCCAAACCCTCCTGCTTAATGACCTCCACCTAGGTGCAAATCCCCAAGATACAGCCTGCACCCATGAGCATGCCTTGCCCTTTACAAACAATGCAAGGGATTAAAGATTGCCACAATAATATTTTAAGCAACTTGGAGATGTGCTGGAATTAAATCTCAAGAGCAGAGCCCATCAAGTAGGTGAAATTTCAGATGGCTACCAGAAGAATAAGTTAAGATCACCAGCCAACTAATACTGGTTTGAGTTGTGTTTGGTTTGTTTAGTCTTTTAAAATCTAAAACAAATTCCACAAATCTACAATGAGATCAGAACCAACTCAGACAATTCTGACCCATAGATGTGTCTTCATAGATAGTAGATCCATGCCAGTGTTCCAAGACCACCCACAGATCTCAGAAGGTATGGACAACCCCTCAAACCTTCCAAGGGATATCACAGCACAGTCATAGCCAAAGATACACAGTCCCACTTACGCAGGGCATGCCACTCATCCTGCCGAATGGTCTTCGTGATGTTGAAGGTGAGGTTCCTGGGGATGGTGGCTGAGGAGTAGTGGTACTTGATGTACGTGCATCTCTCAATTTCTCCTGGAAGAGAGAATAGAAAGCCAAAGTGTGAATAGGACAGTGACCACCTGGGTTAGGTTGCTGTGAAGAGACCATGACCTAGGCAACTCTTATAAAAGACAACATTCAATTGATACCAGGTTACCGTTTCAGAGGTTTAGGCCATTATCATCACAGTAAGAAGCATGGTGGTGTGCAGGTAGACACAATGCTGAGAGTTCTACATCTTGAATGTGAACATCCACAGGCAGCAAAAGGAGACTGTGTGCCACACTGGATGTGGCTTGAGCATATGAGATCTCAAAGCTTGTGCCCATACTTCCTCCAACAGGGCCACACCTACTCCAACAATGCCACACCTACTCCAACAAGGCCACACCTCCTAATAGTGCCACTCCCTATGGGCCAAGCATTCAAATGCACGAGTCTGTGGGAGCCATTCCTATCAAGGCACCACACCACCTCTTGAGCATCCTGGGGTCCACATGTCCATCCTGAAGAGACATGTTTCATGCTGGGCCTGATGATGGCTACAGTTTATATTGAGCAATAACCCTGACTCAAAAAGAACCAAATGGTGCTGACTTGGAAAAATGCATCGCTAGGGTCATGCATAGATTGAAAGATTCAAAATTCCGACTTTTGGAAGCTTTTTAAAAAAGTGGTGCTCATGTTTGCCTAGCCTTTAAAAAAATCAACTTGAAGCTTAAAAAGGTTGATGGAGCCTGAGGAACAATACTCATCAATAACACTGAGGGTATCCTCTTGCCTACCTGTCCACAAGCACACACAACTACACACAAACATCTATGTGTACACACACACACACACACAAACCACCACCACCACCACCGCCACCATGACCACCACCTACCACACCACTTCAAGTTTAAAAAGGAACTTGCAATCAAATACATTTGTTTCCACACAGGCCAGAGAGCTTGCTTCAACCCTGATGACATTATGTGTTCTTTCAGCACCCCATCTTCTAGAACAGGGATAAGGGTAGGAAGGCTACTTTCCTTTTGTTCTCTCCATCCTCCTAAGCTCACGTCTGAACACAGGCCTTTAAATCAACCTGGCTTTCTTTGAACCATTCTCTTCTCATTCTTTCTTAAACAAAACTGTGGCCCAACCACAGACTCAGTACCTGGTCCAGCATACTCCTTAACAACATCCTAAATATCTGTCCTTGGGCTCATAGATATGTGCAGTCCATCATCAAGTAAGCTTCTCTTTGAAACAGACAGATGGTTGCAGAAAGCTACAGTCAATCAAAATGCAGAGTTTAGGTTCCAGTCCAAAGAGATATGTTTATAAAACATCTCCCACATCTAAGGCTCAGGGAATATTTTGAAAGAGGAAGACGAAAGATTGTAAGAGCCAGAGAATGAGAGAGTTTGCTGTGAGAACATGCCTCCTGGTAATATCAAAAGCCACACCCATAAAGTTTCACCAATAGGAGTGCCTAATCTAGACTGAGCAAGAACAACATTAGACATGCCTAAGTGGATGCAGAAGAGACCACAAAGCCTCAACCCTACACAAAAAAACTACAGACAACTAAGTAACACCAAGCGTGGGGGACACAGTCCTCCCCATGGGAGGAACACACAAATCAGTTATCCAACATCAAATGGTTGGCATTGAAAACATACATACAAGTAACAGTATACAGGCCCAGCTGGCTATATTTAGGAATATATTTGCATATATATATACACACACACATGCATGTAATAACAACTAATGAGGTCATGAATTTTAAAGAGCATAAGGAAGCTTATATGAGAGGGTTTAGAAGGAGGAAAGGGAAGAAGGAAATGATGTAATTATATTATAATCTCAAAAATAAAAGACTAATTTTAAAGTCACTATGGATCAGCTTGCTGTGATAGTCAAATTGCCAAACCATTCCCACATCTTAAGAACGAAGATCCTTAAAGGTAGCACCAGGCGGAGCAGCATGAGCATCCACCACAAACTTGCTAGAAACACATCGTCTTGGCCTAAGTCCCACATACAGAGAAACTCCATGCCAGAGCCGGCTGAAACCCACCTGGCTGAAGCTTCCAGGTGGTTCGTGTCTAAGTTCGGGGACTCCTGTCTTGGAATCTAACACAATTGCCAAGGTATTAAGTCAGGAGCCCGCCACATTTGCAAGTTTCCAAAGGGAGGCCAGATAGGACCACTTCCCTCCTCACTTTCAGCCTCCTGAAGCTTCTATCAACACGTTTGCTCATCTGGGGGATATTAAAAACTTAGTGTCGGGGCATTGTGGAGAATCAGGAAAACGGGTGGTTTTTAAAGGTTAGGGGTTTTGAAATTTGGTTTTTCACCTGAATGGATTTTGATGGTAATCCATTTTGCACCCCACTGATTTTCAATTTATAACTGGTGGCACCTGATTGAATTGTTTGACCCCATGGCCCACTGTCAGCAGGGAACCTGGCAATTGGTGGAGTGCAATAATTTACAGAAAGCCTTGTGAAACCGATGCCTTCTTGTAAATCATATTTGGACAACTGCCCAGTTACCAGTTATTGGTGGGCATTCCTCTTACAGGACAGCCTCTGTCCAAAGACAAAGTCCTGGAGCATGCTGGGCTCTCTTTCCCTCTATCTTCAGTTTTCAGCCCCTCTATCTCTGGCTCCACCTTCAAAGCCCCTGTGGCTTCTGCCATGCCCTGGCATCCACCACCTCCCCAACAAACCTCCTCACACCTCATGCTGCCCTCCTTTCTCGACTGGTCTAGAAGACATATTCGCCAGACAGTCTCCACTGCCTCAGCTCAAGCCTATGCCACAGGCACTTGAATCACGTGATTTCTATTAATAGCATCACCCCCGCCTCATGCACGACATCATCTCTGAAGCCACCTTCTCCCTGGCAGACCCCCTCTTTCCTAGGCATCAAATTCCATCTAACTTACTTCAAAAATGTCCCTGGATCTTATCTTTCTCCTGTACGCCCACCCCCCCCCCACTTTCTCCATTGCAGCTGTCCTAATAAAGTCACATGCAACATAGTGTTTCAAGCAAAGCTGGGCCACAGAAAAGATGGTGATCCCTTAGGATAATAGCACCTGCTGAGGTCTGTTGTCATGGTAACCTTAGTCCGTGTAAGCACACTATAAATTCACAAAGTGGATCAAAATCTCTTAAGGATAGATTTTTCAGAATGTGTCCTCATCATTAGGTGATATATGACAAAAGAAACCTAGCTTAGCTAACTGCACAGTTACGTGGTTTCCAACCTTACATACATCACAACACACAGAGATGTGTACAGAACACCCTGGGATAAACAACTGAGACACCCTAGCCAGGCTCCCTGTTTAGCCTATCTGGAGCCCATTCCTAGGTCCTGTATTTTCCACCAACAACCCTGGTAGAGCTGATGCTCCATCTAGTCCACTGTGTGACCTCACTGAGTAGGCTATATTGTCACTGTTGTCTCCCGGTCTTACGAATGCTAAGAGTGGTGGGATGAGAAGACTAAGTGACTTGGCCAGGATTAGAACTCAGGATTGTCCCCAGAAGAACCTCCTTCCATTCAGCTACCCCTCCCATGTACCAGACAAAATAAATATGACCATGCAATGGCAGTGACTGATTCTGAGGGGACAGTCACATGGCAACTAACTACCAAAGCCATCTCTGCCATCAAGCAAACACTGCTGCTGGGCACTGAGCTCACACCTCCTGCTCTCCACTTCCTCCGGCAGGGAAGACTCCATTGGTTGGGATTTATCTGTTTATATGCCTCACTCCTCACCTAGAGTTTGCATTTCTCCAGGGCAGGGATACTGTCTTATCCATTCATCTTTATCTCTATGCCTTGCCTGCAGCACAGGACCCACACCAATACTATGCACTTTGAGGACATGCATGACTAACACGAGGTACCCTTTGGGAGGCCTCAATGTACAGAGTCTAGGTGAAGTTGTTAAAAGAAAGGAATTAAAATACAAGGAGTAAATTAAAAGTGTGATGGATAAAAGGAGCTGATCGTTGCAGAACTCTAAAGGATTAGGTAGCTGACACCCTATCTGAACAAGGAGAGGCTTGTCAATCACAGTGAGGTCAGTTAACCACATGGAATCATGGAGTCACACCTCTCTAGACTTGGCAAAGGTACACCACTGGGCCTTTCTTTTTGCTGAGGTGAGGGGAGAAAAGAAAGACCGGAAACTGACATAAAGAACAGAAGGTTAAAATAAGAATTCCCAGCAATAGGTTAAGTCATTATGGTGGGGTAGGTTGTGGTCTGTGTAAAGGAATCTCTCAGAGTCCCTGTGTGCCTAAAACCAACTGCCGCTCTGTTTGTCAAACTCTGTACTCTGGCACGGGTAAGGGTGGGGAGCTCCCTTGCCAGGGCATGTACAGGCATGTGCGCATGCACACGTGCGCCTGCACGTGCACACACACACACACACACATACACACACATACACACACACACACAAATGCTATGTGAGCTAAATGTAGCCCTAGAATAGTTTAAAAATCAAACAGAATGTTCTCTGGACCCAGCTGTGGAGCACAAAACTGGATGCCACTCGTGATGACCAGATTGGTGCCTGTCACTCATGGCTGAGAAAAGTGACTGATTTCTTAGTGAAGGTCAGATTCTCTCAGCCTTAACACAGCCCCAGCAAATTGTTACAGGTTACAGGAGAGCTGAAATGACTGTCGCTCTTACGACCTTTCCACCTGCAGCTCACTCAGCCCATGAGAGGAAAGGCCTCCTGACACCCAGCAAGAGCAAGAAACCAAGGTCTGGTTCATGTAGGTATTGGCCAGAGAGCCAGGCTAGAAGAGTAGGAAAAGCCCCCTAAACGCCCTTGTTGTTTGCTTTGCCTCGGAGATTGTAAGCATCCTGCCTTTGACAGCAATTAAATCGGAAAGATTCAAATATTGCCTAAAAAGAAAAGCAAAATATTTATCTATGTGTCTGCAGGTCCTGTCAGTGTGCTGGGCTTTTCATAAATACAGGCACCATCTGGGTACTGAGTACATGTGCCCAGAACGTGAGCTCTTGGCTACAGACAGGTTTCCCTGCAGTGCGTGTTGCAGACGGACAATTTGCAAAGGCAAGAGGGCATTGGGAGCCTCATCAGGAAAGGAGGGCAAAGATGCTTTTACTCCCACTTGCTTTCCAGCCCAGAGACTCTAAGGCCCTTCGGAAGCCATAACTGGAGGAGAACGGGCCAGGAAGGCTCAAAGCACAGCTTTCCACCTCCCCACCCCATCCCCTACCACGCTGTGGCCTCTGTCACGGCCTTCATACATACAAACCAGAGTCCCAGCAAGACATAAAACACTCAAACAGAACAATGAAGAGAATTTTTTAAAGATAAGTTTACTCAAGCACACACACACACACCAAAACAAAACCCTGGTTTTAAAATGGGCAAAAACTTGAGTACTATTTTACCAAAGAAGACATTAAAATGATCAACAGGTGCATGAAAAAGGTTCAGTAGCACTAATTATGAGAAGAAACTGACATCAAAGCCACAATAAAATATCACTTTACACCTGTTAAGATGGCTGCTACAAAAAAAAAAAAAAAAAAAAAAGCCACAAAAGTAAATGTTAGGGAAGAGAAACACACTCCGTGCTAGGTGTGGTGGCCCATGCATGTAACTCTAACACTCAGGGGGGCAGAGGCAGGGGGATGTTTATGAGTTCAAGGCCAGCCTGGTCTACATAGTGAGTTCCAGGACATTCTGAGGTACATAATGAGACCCTACATCAGAGAGAAATGGAATCTAAAACTCTTGCATACTGGGCATAGAAGTTGGTACAATCACTAGGGAAGACAGTGGGGGCAGGCGGGGAGACTCAAAAACTTTAAAATGGACCTACCATAGGACCAACTAATCGATATCCAAAAGAATTGAAGACTGTATCTCAAAGTGACATCTGCTCTCCTGCAATTACTACATCATTCACAGTAGCCAAAGAAGAGATTAACCCAAAGGTCCATGGATGGATGGATGGATGGATGGATGGATGGATGGATGGATGGATGGATGGATGGACGGACGGACGGACAGGTGGTCAGACAGATAAATGGATAGATGGGGAAACTGTGATATGTCCAGAAAAAAAAGAAATGTTACCAGCCTATAAAAAGAGATGCCGACATATATGAGTACATGGAAAAACCAAACACTGCATGATCCAACCTACATGAGGGATCTGAGATAGTCAAACTCGTGCGAGTATCATGCAACAAGTGTGAAATTTTAGTTATGTACAAATGAGCAAGCTTACAACAATATGGCTGTAAGAAACAATACTGAACTCCTCTCAAAAAACCAGGTCAGAAATCAGAGGAGGATAGTAGGAGAGCCCCATGACTGGCATCAACAGAGACAGCAACCCCTGGGGTTGGAGTAGCAGAGGAGGTCACGGCAACTAGAACCTGTGGCGGGTGACCCCATGGAGACAGTCCTACCCAGCTTGAGGCAAAAGAAAACAAGCATCCAACTTCTCCCTGCTCCCACCCTCAGACTCCTGACAATGCCTCCCAGTATCTGAATTCAACTGGGGGTGGGGGAGACACAGTGGCCCATAAGGTGCTTAGAGCAGCTGGGGACAGTGGAAGGCTTAAGGTGCAAGCTAGCTGGGAGGAACAGAGGGGTTCACTCCTCTTCCTCTTTCCTCTCTTTGGCAAGCAGATGCCTACTGGGACCCTCTTCCCAATACACCCCTCTTCTTCCTGTTAGTACTAATCTCCACACTCTCCCTACCTTACCCTCTGCCTCTAAGTCTTCAGGAACAAAGAGAGGACTGGGAGCAGGGACTGGAAAAAGACAGTCCTATTCATTCTCCACTACAAAGCCTTCCTTTCAGACCCAAGGCATGCATGCCAGAACTGACATCAGTACTAATCCCTGCACATAGCAAGTACTCAATGAGTAATAAATTATTATCAGTGGTGATCCTAAGGCTGATGGAAGGAGGCAGGGTCAGGCTAGTCAAATATGATACCATCAAGGTACAGAGCAACATTTAGAGATCTATGACTTAGGATGCTGGTGGAGCAGTAGTTCTGAGGAGACGATGAACACATGAAGACCAGAGACAGAAAGGGAGGGCTGGAAGTGGTGCATCAGCTATGATCAGGGTTGGTCTGTGTGCTCATCAAAGGAATCTTCTACTAAAGAGTAACATATGGAAAACATTGTATAAATGCACATGTATGCATGTACAGGCCAGAGGTTCATGTTGGGTGTCTTCCTTAATCACTCCACCCCCCCCTTTTTTTTTTTTTTTTTTTTGAGATATCGTCTCTCACTGAACCTGGAGCTCACTGTGGCAGCAAGTCTTATGGGTACTCCTGTTTCTACCTCCCCAACACCATGGTTACATGTGAACGCTACTATGCTTGGCAGTTTTCACATGAATTCTGGGGGATCAAACACAACACAAGGCAATCAAGTTACCACTTGAGCTACATCCCCAGGCCCCAAATTTACTAGTTTGTTACTAATAAAAAAGTTATGTATTCCATACCTAGCATAGATTAGTTATTCTACTGTTATCCCATATTGACATCCCACATCATAATAAGTCCATGAAGAAAACATGATCAAATACTCTTCATATCCCTGAAGAACAAGTGGGTATTTGGATTGATGACGCTCCATCTCTGAGTCCCTTCTAGCAGCCAGGTGGCCAAAATGTAAACACTGGCCCTATCTCACGTCTCTTAGACACCACAGCCATACTGGCTCCTGCTTGGTGGAAAGTTTCCCTAGAAACAAGGGTTCTAAGGCAGTCATAGTCTTATATGTAGAACAAACTCATTACATCTACTGACAAAGGAAGAAAGTGGGGGATTTACAGAGGAAAGGAGGGGTGGAAGCCTATCCTCCATGTTCCCATAGAGCCCAGGCCATCTGGGCTTTTCAGAAGTCAGTCCTGTCACTGCCATGGCATAGCCCCATAAAACTCATTCTCTCTCTCTCTCTCTCTGACTCTCCCACTGGGCTGATAGTTATTAGTCAGATTTCTATCCCAAGGCCTGGCTAGCACCTTGTCCTTAATAAAGACAGATTAAATAGAGAGTAGAAAGAGCACATGGAAAAGATGAAAAGCTAAAAAGAAGGAGGAGGAAGAGGAGGAGGGAGGAAGAGGAAGAGGGAGGAGGAGGAGGAGGACGAGGAGGACGAGGAAGAAGAAGAAGAAGAAGAAGAAGAAGAAGAAGAAGAAGAAGAAGA
>OU015744.1:81092989-81113168 GCA_907169655.1 Acomys percivali
GAAGAAGAAGAAGAAGAAGAAGAAGAAGAAGAAGAAGAAGAAGAAGAAGAAGAAGAAGAAGAAGAAGAAGAAGAAGAAGAAGAAGAAGAAGACATCAGAACTTAAGAGTGGTCATCTTTTCTTTAAAAAGCATTTTCTCAAAGAAAAAATTAAATTATATTTTAGCAAGAAGAAGAAGTGGTGGAATTTTCCTCTAGCAGATTGGGAAAGCCATTTCTTGGATACATGAGCATTCTGTTGGATTCTTTAGAAACCCACAAAGGAGTAGGGTTCAGGAAATTAGAGATTTGACATTAGATATGATGAACAAGGCAGGCAGCAAACCAGAGGGACTCCAAGAGATCAGAAGACCAACTGGGCCAATAGATCCCACACCTCAATCAGCCCTACCCCAGAGAAACAGAAGTAGAGGAAATTTTCATGGCGCACCTTTGACACCCAGCTAGCAATGTTGGCAAAAACTCTGCTTAAAAAGCAACTCTCCACAGAAGCTCATCACGAGGAACATCCCTGCCACCACCCCCCATATCATCTCTTCATCATCTTCTGCTTCCACCAGATGTTCTGTGATGAAAGATTTGCAAGGCTTCCAGCTGCTGTAAGCTTACCTGACTGTCCTCTTCTTATCAAGGAAAAATGTTTGCTGCATCTTTACGTTTGATGCTTCTCGAATCATTCCATTTTTACATGCTTTAGTTTCAAGCTTGCGGTATCAATGTGGCCTTTTAATGTTGTTTTGTACGCACTACACAGACCAAATCCTAAATATTTAATTCCTTTCCATCTTGTGTTACATTAGTGTTAGTTATTAGTGTTCAGGAGCCCTTCTGATTACATATGCAGAATTTCATTTTCCAAAATCATCAGGTCCCATCCCTCCTGCTGCCACGTTTCTGACCCCCATATACCTCCCCTTAACCTGGTCTGCTCCCTACTATGAGCAATGTTGTAAAGATATTTGTATAAGAATCGTGTGTTTCTAGCTCTAGTAAAAAGCTTTAAAATAGTGTATATCCTCCATCCATAATGAGTAGCCAATAAAGATTCATTTCATTTATAGACATTGATGGTAAAGTTGATATTTGGCACATTTATACTTATTTTATAATATCAGCTGTTACTTACTGAATACTTTCTGTGTTTGGTACTGTACAAAACACAAAAGTCAGGCACTATAATTTCCTCCATTTCTTAGATGAAGAAACAAAAGCTTAGGCACTCTGCCTAACACACAATTATCAAGTGGCAAAACTGGGATTCAAACCTACCAGGCACATTACTGAGCACCAGACAGCACTCACACGTGAAAAGAAATGGAGGAAATCAAGAAAGATTCTGAAGGAAAATGGGGACCTTCCAAAGTTCCACATTACTTTTCATATAAAGCAAACATTTCCACTTGTGCGTATTTATAGCATCTATAGACTCCACTGCTCTTATATTAGAGCAAGATGAAATGCTTGCTTCCACAGTTCCCCTCACAGGCTGCGCAGAGGCTAGCACTCAAGCAATACACAGGTACAGAAGACAAAATACTGAAACTGTAAACTCCATGCCAGAATCTCTGCCACATTCCAGTCTCTATTCTCAGGAGAGCAGAAGCCTTAAGGACAACTGGTCAACCTTTCAAATCCTCCATTTCTTCATCTGCAGAATGCAGTATTAATGGTACTCTGCCCATAAGATTGATGAGGAATAAATGAGATAGCTCATGTAAAACCTGCTCAGTGAACATTCAATAAAAGCTCTCATCATTTATTAGTTATGCCTCTGGAGACCTGCATCCCACTCTTACAACAGCCTATAAATATTTGAAGACAGTTCCCATGCCCCACCCTGCCCCTGAATCTCCATTCCTTCGAAGTGAAGAGTCCCAAGTTCTCCCATCACCACACTAGTCATTTTGAAGGCCCAGCCTATAGGTGAGAATTTCCCCTAGGGTCACAGAGCCTGGCACAGTCACCCCCACATACTGTCAGATTTGTGTAAAGCTACATGACCATGGACTTCCCAGTCTAGGTGCCCTCGCAGCAATGATGGTCAAATTCTTCTTTGAGGGAAAAAAAAAACTAGCCAAAAGAAGTACAAGAAAAAGCAGTGAGAAAGTATTGAGCCTTGGAGGATACCCTATTATTGTGATAAATACCATGACCAAAAGCAACTTGGGAAGGAAAGGGTTAATTTGGTTCCTTCTTGGCCTTGTGAACAGGGATGATTGTCACAAAGGATATGCCAAGGCAGGTTTCTTCAATGAGTTCAAATCCTGATTCAAATCCCATTTATACTCAGCAAAAGTCTTTCTTTCTTTCTTTCTTTCTTTCTTTCTTTCTTTCTTTCCTTCCTTCCTTCCTTTCCTTCTTTCTTTTTTCTTTCTGTTTTTGTTGTTGTTGTTGTTGTTGTTGTTTTTTAGTTTTTTGAGACAGGGTTTCTCTGTGTAGCCTTGGCTGTCCTGGACTCACTTTGTAGACCAGGCTGGCCTCAAACTCACAGAGATCCGCCTGCCTCTGCCTCCCAAGTGCTGGGATTAAAGACGTGTGCCACAATGCCCATCTTGTTTTTGTTTCTGTTTTTTGTTTTTAATGTTTCAGTTTATAACATCCATGTAGAATCTCCTACTTTTTCCAGCCCCTGAAGGAAATTTGGGGTCACGAACTTGTCATTCTACAACTTAGCAATTACTTCCACATGCTCTATCAGCATCCCCATCCTCAGCCAAACCATTACTAGAAACTCCCCACACAGTGGGGTTGAGGGGAACTCTGCCCAAGCATACACAAAATCCCCATGTGAGCAGAAAGCTACCCATTATAAGAAAGCTCTTTCCATGTGACTATTTGGCCTGCTGTGACTGCCCTGACTGGCCTAGCTCAGGCCTGCTTCCCCACATTAGCCACCATCATGAGAGACCTTGCTTTATTTACATCTCTCACCCTGGTCAACATATTTAAAAACCAGACCCCAAAAGGAGACTGAGGCAACATGGCACATCTCGTTTGACCTCTCAGCATCCTGACTCCTGACTGAGTGACCCCTTTGGATGGTTTTCCAGAGCTGCCCCTGCCGGTGGTCAGTGTTCCTGGCATCTATTAGTCTCCACCTTCTTTGAAACTCTGAGCATGGGTGCTGGTATCTTGGACTCCACAGCTCCCTCAGGACCATCCTAGGTCCTCCTTAAACAGGAAGGCTACACTAAAGAGATTATCTCTCATGACCTCCACCATTTCCCTCACTTAGTTTAGTCGCCAACAAATGGAAGGAGACTCTGCCTCTCCCATGGCAACAGATGATGCCACAGCCTGCGGTTTGCATTCCTCCAGCATCTCCCTTGATTGCTCACCACAGTCTTTTCATTACTTTCTAAAGACATTCTTTGCCTTGACTAAAGATCCCAGCATCTAACATTCTGCACCCTTCTTGCTAAAGGTCGTCTCATTTTTGGTGCAAAGTGTGACCTTTTTAATCCTAACTTCTTTGTTCCTGTCTTCCCATCTTCTGAGTCCTTTTGTAGGTTTTAATGGGGCATTTTTTAATGTCATTTCCCATCGTTTCCTCACAAAAGGAAATAAAGAATGAGCTGTCACTGCGATTGCCCCAATCAACCCTGCTAGCTTCTGGCCTCCTATTCCCTATTTTGCTCATGTATTTTCTAGCCTGAGACACACTTCAGAGAAAAGAATGAGATGGTGAGGTATGGCTTTAAATTGCCACTTGGGGTGTAGTAAATAATCTGATCCTGTGTTCCCATCACATCCCTAATAACCTTCCAGAAAGTTCAGAACAGCAAGCTGCCACTTCCTTAACCATGGCGCCCTCCCCAGTAGCACATGGACACCCAGCCCAGAGTCTGCAGCTCCCCCGTGAATACTTTCCGCTAGTGGAAGGCTGATCCATCTCTGGGCTCTGACAGACAAACGAGGCGGGAAGGAGACCAGATCTGGTTTTTCATGGAAAACAATGAGCTCATGCTTTCTCTCCAGGGACTAGAAAGTGGAGACAGATCTGGAGATGGGGAGACAGTGATGGAGGCAGGCAGCAGTGAGAAAGGATGGGCCTGTAAGAGGGGGGAGGCCAGTCTGACACTTTTTTCATGTCACTTTTGATAAGAACCCTCAGCTCCTGGGCCAGAGGGAAACATCTATTTCCTTTGAATTAAGAATTCCACATGAGGTAGTCGTCCTAAAGGGGAGGATGCAAGAAGACAAACAGGGTTGGAAATTTGTCATCCTGGCTTCTCCAGACAAAAGTGAAATGATTGTTCATGAGTCACCAGAACTGTAGATACCAGGACAGGGGCGACTCCACTACTCCTTCCAGATGCTTCTGTGGTTCCCTCTAGCTGTCACCGCTGGGTGTGAGGTCAAGACCTGATCAGAAGAGCTTAGAACAGCTTGTCCACAAGAGATCTGCCTCCCTCTGGTGTGCATCTCTACAAGAAGATCAGGGAAAGCCAAGTGAAAATCGGGCATTTCAGAAAACTGCCCAGATGTTTCCAAATGGCTGAATGAATTCTTGCTTTCAGCTATGGAAGTGTGGGAGAAGTCTGGAATACTGAGCTTTTCTCTTTTGTTGTTGTTTAAAAGTGGAGTTGAGTCATGTGATACTGATTTACCTTTCTACTAACTAATTCAGTAAGGAAGAGAGGGCACATATATGCAGGGGCACCTTGTGTGTTTGAGACAGAGTTAGGAGGAGCCGGGCTGCACATGAGAAGCCAAAACCAGGTGACCAATTGCTTTCCATCTCATCCATTACACACCTTAATTTAAAACTGAATAGGAGCTAAATGCCACAATAAGAATGGGAAAAGACTGAATAGATAAATGACATTTTTCTCTGTATCACTACTCACAAAATAAACTATTTCCGTGTGTAAGTAGCTAGATTAAAAGCGTTCAAGTGGCCTTTTATCCCGGTTGCCCAGTTGCATTAAGAATCAGACATGACAGTAGGAATGGTGACTAATTCACTCATTCTCTACTGTGGCAACAGTCATGGATCACAGACAGGAGCCTGGTACAGAGGGCATCTTGTCTGGGCTTTGACCCTGGTCTTGAGACTCTCTGGGTGTGTGGTTTTGGTCAAATTAATGAAACCCCTGGGCCTAAATGTCTTCACTTTGAAAGAGTGGGACATAAGTGATATCTATCCCTTGAAATACATTGTGAAAATGTAATGAAATAATACAGGTAAAGCATCTACTTCCTGGCACATAGTAGGCATTTCACAATGACAGCTGCCACCATTAGAGGATACAGGTTTCTCTAAGAAGTCAGACACGAAGAACATCCTTTGAGATATGCCATGCAGCACGAGCATACCTGGACTGGCTTAGCCAGACATAAATAACCCATGGCACAGCCTCTCCTGACGGCCTGTCTTGCACATTTTGCCTGCTGTACAGATGCCCAGTCTCTTCTCAGCCATGCCTCTGGTATCTTTCCCCACCCACAGTCCCAGCTCAGGGTACCTTCCCTTATACCCTAATCTTTGTTGCATCCTACAACCTGCTTGTGGCCTAAGGACCAAACCCACTGCCCCCCAGTTTCCAGACCTTTGAATATCAATTGCACCAGTGATCTTCTGCCTGAGATGCTCCCAGATGGAAAGGCAGAACAGAGAATCAGATGTAGTTTGATGATTGTCACACCCAGCATAGAAAGATGTAAGACTCAGCTTTGACCTATAACAATGGTATTCAGAGGTTCAACATTCAGAGGTCCCCAAACCTCAGAATCCCATCCCTAACCTAATGGACTACACCTCAGACACCCAAGCGAGGTTAATGGAGAGGCTAAGCTTATTGCAATTAGATAACTGTTCACCAAAAAGCAGCTCGGTGCCTCACTAAACAGCATTCCTATAGCTCCTATGTACCTTAAGTTGCTCCAGGCTTCCCTGGGATCAGCAGCCAGCATACAGAAGCAGGGGGAGAGGGGGTAAGATAGACAGCTGTCTCTAATCTCATTTTGAAAGAGCTCAGGGAGCCACTCCAGCCACTGGGATGAGCAGATGTGGTGCCATGTAGCCTGGCAAGGAAGCTTCCTCAAGGGACTCAGGCTCTAGGGAGCAAAGCCAGGAGCAGAAATGGTTCCACACAGAGGCTGGAAGCAGGAGCAGTGCAGGTTGGAAGGCAGAGGATGACTTTGAGGGAAAAGAGACCACAGCAAGGCTCTGGTGCTGAACAGAAGAAGACTTGGATGGTTAGCACTGGAGAATTCTCTATATGCCTTTTTCTCTGCTTACAAGAGATAAAGTATGTGAAGATTTTTGTCTTCTCTTTGCTTCATAAGATCTGTGTGTGTGTGTGTGTGTGTGTGTGTGTGTGTGTGTGTGTGTGTGCGCGCGCGCGCATGCCCGCACGCCAAGCAACAGCTCCTGGGTCCCCTTTCCAAAAGAACAGTCCTACATTCACCACCCTGCTCATCTGAAGGTCTCTGTCCCTCCCTTCTCCACCAGAGGTCTGACCCTCCCTCCCGCCCAGGAGGTAAACAACATAGTTAGACAAGAACACAGAAGACTTCACATAACCCAGCTCAGCCCAAAGCACATGGGAATTTATACCAACAGCAGCATTTTCAATGGAGAAAGAAGATGGGTTCTTCAATTAATAATGTTCAGAAGACTGGGCAACCCTTTATGAATAAATAAAACCAAATGCACACTATGTAACACAAACCAAAATAATCTCCAAATACATCAAATACATCTTTGAGAAAAAAAATCAAGCCAAAAAGTACTAGAAAAAAAGCAATGAGAAAGTCTTTGTGATCCTTGGAGAGAGTTCTAGCTGGCTTTTTATTGCTGTGAAAAAAAACATGATGACCAAAAGCTGTCTGGGGAGGAGAAAGTTTATTTGGCTTACAGGTTAACTGTGGCAGTAACTCAAGGCAGGTGCTGTGAGCAGAAGCCACTAAGGAATGCTGCTTACCAGCTTGCTTAGCTACTTTTTTTGTAAACAGCCCAGGTCCACCTGCATAAGGATGGCACCACCCTGAGTGGGCTGGATTCTTCATTATCAATTAGCAATTAAGAAAAATGCCCCCATAGACATGTCCACAGGCAGGTCTGATGGAGGTGATTCCTCAGCTGACATTCCTTTGTCCCAGGTATGTTTAGGTTTGTGTAGAAGAATTTGGGTCCAGCAACATGGCTGCTCTGATCACATCCAGAGACCTTCTAGGTCTGTGTGATCTGCCTGGAATGCAGGCACAGCACACATATTTAATCTCTCTGGCTAGAATACAAACATGCCCTTAGTACAACCAAACAATGACATCTAATTGAGGGACAGACAAAGTGACAAATCAGAGAAAGAATTAACAGAATAGGATATGTAGACAGATGGGAAAGAGTGTCTACTGAAGAGCAGTGTAGGGAGAGAGTTTAGTTTGGTCTGTCAGTGCAGTGGAATTGAGTTCATTCAGCAGTCCATGGCAGTTGAGTTCATAAGTTCATGCAGTTCAGTGCAGGTCAATAGAGGCAATGGAAGCCAGAGAATAAGAAGGAGCCAGAAGAGTTAGTTCAAGGCCAAGCAGAGTCATTCAGTCAGAAGCCAAGAGAAATCAGATTGAATCAGTCATCTGGGAGAGGCATTTGAGCCAGAATTGCTGAGTTGAACCAGCCAGCCAGAGTTCAGAAAGAACTAGAAATGGTGAGCTTATTCTGTAGTAAGTATTCAAGACCACAATTACATCTGGCAAACAAAAATTACTATTACAGCTTGTGTCAAGTTGATAAAACCAACTGGCAGTGGCTGATTTGTAACTTACACTCCCATATCCATAAAAGAAAGGGTTAAAATTGACTATAGAAAGCTATGAAATCTCATGGAGCCAAACATGCCCTAATAAAGAGAGAAGTAGAGAAAAATATTTTCAATGTTATGGCATAGAAAAACCTGCTTCACACATGAAGCACCTGCAAGTTTATAGAAAAAACACAAGCCAGTCCTATTTTAAAACAAGCCAGAGAGATGAATGGATCATTCTTGGAGATAGAACTGTCTCCTAAGCACACGAGAAGTTGTTCACAAACACTCAGTATAAGGGAATTATATATTAAGTCTGCAATGAGATGTCATTTAAAAGTATCATTTGGACCAAAGCCTTGATAGCACCCTGAATGGTCTTGACGTGGAAAAAACAAGACTGTCACAGGCTGCCACTGTTGCAGTATAAATTTTGTAAATTTGTTCTACCTCTCTGGGGAGCAATTCATCAACATCTCACAGAATTACAAAGGCTCAACTTGACCCAGAAATTCCACTTTTAGCAATTTATCTAAGAGATGCGATCTCACAGGTGTGAAATGACATATGTACAAGGTTATTCATTGCCACTCTGCTTAAAAGAATAAGCCGAGTTTCCATCAATAGAAGGCTGATTAAATAGATTATAGAATATCCACACAGGGGAAGGCTGTGCAGCCTATTTAAAAGAGACAGAACTCTTCATAAAATGAACTGGAAAGCCTTACAAGATAGATTACATGAAACACAGGTAGGGTACAGAACACCGTGTAAAATATGCTACATTTATGGCATTAAAGGGGGCAAGAGTTGCTAGGTATACGAACACAAATCGATGCGCAGGGGTCTGTTTTTATATGCATAGAGATCTCTGTGTGGAAACATAAGGAAACTGGCACCGGCGGTTGTTTATGGTTAGAGATTTGAGAGTGTTGTGGAGCTCTGTCCTCCAGTGTCACTGTCGTCTTGAATCCAAAGCAGCTGTTGGTTACCCAACAGAACCCTCACAAGATTGGGGCTCTTAACATCCCCTCTGGAAGTGGGGAGGGCTGATGAAGTGGCAAACCATGAAGAGGGCACGTAGGTGGGTACACAAAACCTGCCCCTGCTTGAAGGTATCTAAGCAGATACATAAACACTATCCACTGCCTACTTCTCAGTAGTGTAGATGCCCATGAGTTGTCCATGGTCCTGAAAGCCCAGCTTGGATAATAATTTCCGAGGAGGAACTGCCAAGATGGCAGTTGCTGGGCTCGGAGGATAGTCATGTATAATACACAACCAAGCGCAAGCTGGGGCTCCAGTGGAGTGGCTCTCATAATAACTGTGTCAGTCCTGGTAAGCTGGCCCTGTCTTCCTTCTCCTTGACTAGAACCAGACTGTAGAGACCCTGTAATCACCCATTCCTCGAAGCTGAGGACTCCACTTTCCCCTCACCGGATGCCACCAAAGGTGGCTGGTACCTGGCCCCACTGAAACACTGGAGGCTCAATCCTGGCTGATAGACCCCTCAGGCATTGACCCAATAGTAGACATGGTGTCCTAGACTGGGCTCTGCTTATTCACTGTCTGTCTGTTGGATAGTCTTCATAGGCTCAGCTAGCCCCATTCTGGGTTACTGATACAACTTGTATTCATCACTGGCTGTCTTCCAGGAGTCCCATTAACCACTGCTTGAAAGAACTGTCTTCAGGCACATGCGCCTCCCAGCCAACCCATTGGAGCTTTGCTCTTGGAAACAGCTCTTCAAGTCCTGCCTCTGGCTATGTGCTACTACAATGTAGTGAGGGATTCACTCTTATCATTTGATGTTCCTTCTAGGTTATGTTAAAAGGGCTCAGAAAACCTCTCATGACGTCCTGAGCAAACTCACATTCCGTTTTTGGAAAGATGAAACGCGCCTTCAGTGTACATTTTCAGAGCTGTGCTGGCTTCATCACTCTTGTCTTTCCAAAAGACACAGTGACCTCCTCAGTTTGGGCTCGCTATTCATTATCAGCTAATTGCACATGAGGTACTGCAGCCCTGGACCTTCCTCAGGCAGCAGGACTCGAGGATCTCTTCCAGCTCAGTATTACCAACAAATGACTCTGGCTGTTTGCAAGGCTTCCAGAATTTGGGCAAGTACGTGACCTTGGTTCTCTCCAGGCTTATCTTCAATCCACAGTGCATCCCAGACTTTGCAAAGCAGCCTGTAATTTCTGTGTCCTCTCTCGTGAGCATTTCAAGGTCACAATCACCAGCACAGAGCAATCAGCTCTCAAATGACTGTCTTAATGGATGTTGTTTGCAGCTTATCCCAACCAGAATGTAAGCTTATTTCTGTTTTATCTCCTCATAACACCTAGGGAAGAAGAGTGTTCTGCATACAGATGTGTGACGGAAGGGAAGAAGGCGGCCAGGGCTGAAGGTCAGAAGGCCTAGAGTTAAGTCTCTTATTGCTCACCAGCAATCCTCTCAGTTTCTCTCTGACTCAGTTTCCTCATATGCAGATAGAGATCAGGGGCACCTGTTTTGAAGGGTAGCCACAGGAGTCCAGTGAATTCAGGAGGCTGGAGATGTGGCTCAGTTGGTAAAGTGTACATGCCTGGCAGGTGGAAAGTCCTGCATTCGGTGCTTAACATCACATAAAGCCACATGTGGTAGGGTAAGCCTAGCATCCTAGCACTTGAGAGATGGAAGCAGGAGCGTTAAGAGTTCAAGGTCACCATCAGATACACAGAAAGTTTAAAGCATTAACTACATGAGACCTTGACTCAAAAAAAAAAAAAAAAGTTCAGTTTTAGCCATCCTATGCAATCCAGAAACTGCAAGGGTTAATATTTTTATTTTATGCTATTTTATTTTATTATTATCCCTTAGAAGCCTGCTTATGTTCTAATGAGAGAGAAGGGGGGGAGCAAATCCAAATGGGAGGAGAGGTGGGGAGGAACTGGGAGGCGTAGAAGGAGGGAAAACCATAATCAGAATATATTTTATGAGGGGAAAATCTATTTTCAGTAAAAGAAAAATAAATAAGTGTTACTGAAAGCCACTTCATAAGCATCTCCTAGAGGAAGCTCTCTAGAGACAGGAGCTCTGTGCCTGTCACGTGGATTTACAATGCTCTGCTGTGCTGGCTGACTCTCCTGAAAGCTGCAGAGGGTCCAACGCCCTAGTGTTAGAGCAGCCCATACCACTCACAGCCCTGCCGAACCTGCCCACTGTGCCGGGAAACAAAGACAACCACCTTCACCACAGTTCCATCTTCTAGAAGACAGTGCAACCAAGCCTCATGTAGCTATGAGCCAGGGTTTAGCAGAGGATTTTGAACTATCTGAATGAACAAGATGCCAGAAGCACTGACAGAGTTCACTTTGCCAGCATAGACAGCATGTCATCAGATTGTCTAATACCAAAAATAAATAAGTACATAAATAAATAATGGAGGCAAATAAACTATACGTTAATATATCAAGGACAGAGGCAGGGAACACTCTAGGTCAAAAGAGCAGATGAAGAGGAGGCGAGGCAAGAGCCCTCGGAGGGAAGGCAGCATCCACACCTCAGCTTCACAGTTCACAGCCCTGTCAATTACAACCTCCAATCAGCTCTGGGGATTCCCCAACACCACGCCAGATAGAATCACACAGTCCTGAGGTCTATGGCCACTGGCACCACCCTCTCAACTTTTGGCACATCACCACATCATAGAATGAGTTCTGGTTTCTTAATCATGTCTTTGAGTCTTTGAACACACAATGAACTGGCCTCCTTCATACACAGATGATGCTTTCTTTCTCTGCCAGCACACATGTACCCCAACCCAAGCTACTTACCTTCCCTTCTATAGCCCTAGGTGTCATGGTTGGGATAGAAGACAAGTTTTTAAGGACCTAAAGGGTTTTAAGAAATTAACATTTCAAAGAGAAAGGATTCTTAGGACAAGCTCATCACAGACCAAAGTCCACATTGACACTGCAATTTGGATGAACTCTGGAGCCCTGGTCTATACAGGAATCTTAATCTAAAGTCCCTAAATAGTGACCCCCTAGAAACACAGGTAAAGCATCCTGTGAGCATCTAAACTGCCCAAACCAGAACTTCCTGGGCATTAGGCTTGTCAGGGCATCCTGAGGGTTGATAGCTACAGTTTAGAGTTGGGAAAACACTGATTAGGATTCAGAATATGTTCAGTGTACTTCCTGGTCACCCGTCTCTGTTCATCTCCAGGACTTTCAGAAACTTATGTGGAACCAACAAGAGTGCCTGAGAAACATTCATCCTGACAACAAGGTCACTGCACAAGCTTGGGCCAAGGATGATGAGTCAGGATGAGTAGATGGTTGTCCCAGGTGCAGAGGGATGTATTGCTTTCAGCATCCAGGCTTGTGGCTCCAAGGCTCTGTGCCAGAGCCCTGGGGGAGAAAGATTGAATAAAATAGTCAACTGCCAGAAGTCTGTGTAAGACATTGCCACATACCCAAAGCAGCACAGCATGAGGTGTGATTCCTCTCTAATGAGCTGAGAACCAAGGGACCTAGAGGCCAGTCTGCAGCCAGAATACGCAGTCTGGAAGAGCCAGGAGAGCAGAGGTTCATACACATCAGCTAGACTGTACAGCTGGATAGCCTGAAAGTGACCCCAAAGAGAAAAAGTGCCTTGACGCCTTTCAAAAAGAGATGGCTGACCCCTCCCGCCAAGAGCTACAAGACAATCCAAGGTATCCCCTCAAGACTACACCAGGAATCTCGGGGTCCTTAAGGATCAATAGCATAGAGGAAAGACAATGGAAATGACACAGACCCCATGCTTAAACTTGAACCAAGACAACCAAGCAACTACAGATCTAGCACTCACACCAATCAGTTCGAGGTTAGCCAAAAACACCCATCAACTGTGCAAAACCTTCCCAGGATGAGACAGAGGAGAGACATGCCTAAGACTTAGGATGAAATGAACATACTAACATTTCCTCGGACTTGAAATTAATCACTGTTCCCATGAGTAATAATCTGGTTTTCTCCAGCAGGTCTAGTGAGGGAGAGGAAACCGCCCCCCAAGAAATCCACAATAATGTCTCTCCTTTGGGAAAAACCCTTCGGATGAGTGGGGTTTTCTAAGAAATGAAGCTGGAGGAGGCTTGGCACTGGCTGACCTCAGATAAGACCAGTTCTATCACGTCTGAAGGTGACATTCCTCTGCTGGGACCAAATGTGGCTCCTATGTTTGTGTAGGGGTCTAACTCTACCATAAAACCCACTCATGAGGTAAGGTACCGTGCCCAAAAGTTTACTCAAACATTCTTATTTCGTATGTGTTTAGAATTATCAATCATTCAAGTTATTAAGTATCGGGCACAACAAGGGTTTATAATGTACAGTTGCCAACCACATAACTTATGGTCAGTGAGAGACGACATCTTAGCTTATGTAAGTACACCCTATGGTGCTCATACACAAATGAAATTGCCTAGTGATGTAGTCCCAACTTTAAACAATACATATTACCATTTGTTTTATAGGAAAGAGAAAGGAAGAAAAGAAGAAAAATCATATCTAAGGAAAACTTTTTTGAACAAACAACTGTTTGGTGACTCACACATCTTATTAGTAGATAGGAAAAATCCTTGCTTATAAATTATTGAGATCAGAAAATGACATATAAGTGGTAAGTATGGGCATCTTTATCTTGTCCCAGATTTTTAGTTGTATTCTGTTCGGCATGAGAGTGACTATGTGCTTGCTGTATATTGCCTATATTGTACTGAAATGTGTCCCTCCCATTCACATACTCTCCAAAACTTTCACTGTAAAGAAATGTTGAATTTTATCTAAGGCCTTTTCTGCATTTAATGAGACAATTGTGTGGTTTCTGTCATTGAGTCTGTTCATATGGTGGGTTATGTTTATTGAATTATGCATGTTGATCCAACCCTGTATCTCTGGGATGAAGTTGACTTGGACATGGTAGAAAATCTTTTCAATGTGTATTTGAATTTGGTTTGCAAGTATTTTATTTAGAACTTCTGTATATCCCTGTTCATAAAAAATATAAACCTATGACTTTATCTTTTAGTTGGTTCTTTGGTTTTGGTATCAAGTTAATACTGACTTTGTACATTTCTACCATGCTTAACTATTTTTTCCTAAAAAGCAAAGAAAAATTCCAGTCACAGCCCTTTGTAAAAGAATGAAAATGTATGCATTTATTGGACACTAATTTTTATCATTTATCAAGTTAATTTTCTCTGTATTTTAGGAATTAATGACAAAACAAAGAATCTGGGATTTAAGAGCAAATATTATGATGGCAGGAGGGCCTGGGAAGGAGCCCCCACCCTTGGCCTGTTTCAGTACAGACTGATGAATGCTTTCCATCTGGGAGGAGGTCAGCAATGGCAATTTTAACAGTTTTGTTTCTATGTAATGATTCATAGTCAACATTGCTTTTTATATTTAGACATTTTAGCCACTTAGGATACTGTTCAACTTCTTTCATTCAATAATGTGTATTTCTCAGGTAAAAAGTTTGCCCAAGAGACAAGAATGTAGGCCTTTGATATCCTCTGGTCCTATCGCCCCACTGACTGAAGCCAACGTCTTGATGAACACTGTCTCCACAGTGGACACTGGATGCAAGCATCTGCATCTCTTTCTCTGTCCCCTCACTTTTTTCATCAAGGTGGCCCAAGCCATTTCTTTTTCCAACTTGTCTGATTCCTGCTGAAACATGCCCAATCAAAAGAGTCTGGACACCTCCTTAGAGGCACAGTGCATCTTCTCAGAAACAGCCCTTTTTTGAAGAAATGAAAAGGTCCTGAGACCATCGGCTGACCAGTGAGCAGGCCCGTATCTCCTAGTTTCTTTCTCTTGGGCCAAAATTCTTCTAAGTCCTGCTTTGAGATAAATTGATTTTAAAAGCTAAGTGGGAAGGATCTGCAAGTAGAAGAAGCAAGCCTGGGCAGAAAAACTACCAACTCAAGCCCAAGCCTGAAAGAATGACTGACTGCCCAAATATGGCCCCAGTGTCAACCAGAGAGGTGACAGTCAAGGGAGTCGAAATGACAGATTTCGGCCACAGGGCTCTTCAGACTGAGATGAGCTTCCTAGTTAGGCAGCTTGGAGCCCGAATTCTACAGAAGGAGATGGGAAAGCGGATAGGAGCAGTGCCCGGGAGAGAAGACTTGCCAAGAAGTTTTAGGAACTAGGAGACAGTTTAGTAAACGAGTTCAGGGCCCAGTGACAGAGGAGAGCTACATGAAACTGTGACATCTCTGGTCCCAGATTCTGGCTGTGAACCTAAACTTACTGTTGTCACCCATAGTCTTGGCATTGACAACTAGGACTAATTACAGACTTTTAAGTGACAGACATACACTCATTTACAAAGAAAAGCTGTGTTAATGGACAGCACTCTTCCAAAAACTAGAGGATAAAATACAACTTCCCAACCCACTTATATCAAAAACTTCTTGGAAACTGGTCTACACTGAACCCCTGCTTAAGCCAGCCAGTTATTACTAACTGTTCCCTAGCTGGCTAGGCTAGCAGATCACTCTGAAATATGCATTTCTACTTAAGTTTTAACAAACAAATACAAACAACTCAAAAGATTTATATTATTTTACACATTTTAAGATATGTTTACAGACAAGACGATGTAAATTTGCATTATTTTCTTGTTTCTAAATGTTTAATTTTTTACCTCCAATGAAATATAAGTTTCTCAGAAAAAAAGGATAATGCCCTCTATTGATTTTGAATTCTCACTACCTCATGACATTCACTATGATTCTTGGTGTGTTTGCAGTGGGTGGATGGGTAGGTGAATGGCATGGATGATGGAAGAAAGGATGGATGAATGGATGGGTGAGCTGGGTGGATTGGTGGCAAATGAGTGGACTGATGTTGGTAAAAATTTTTCTTAAGTGAAACATTCCTGAAATGGGATTTAGAAGCTCCAGAAGACAGGACACCATGAAATCTAGAATTTTACAGGTGAAAGTTACCTTTGGTCTGATTTCTTATCCCACAGATAAAGAAACTATGGGCTGGAGGAAGTATGTGACAGGAACTATGCCACGCCATTAGTAACTGGCAATTATATGATCTGTGGTGGACGTAGCATTGTCCTTTGCAAGGCGATATTAGAAATATTTTTTTAAAAAAACATAAGGATAGAACTTCAAATAGAAGCCATTGTATTGATTTGGATATACTGACTGAGGTAAAATAACTTCTGGTTTGTAGCCCTGCCTCATTCAAGTTCAATGTGGCATGGGAAATCCACCTGAAGAGTATTAATTTGTTTCTCATGAAGGACTAAAGGAGCATAGACACAGTGGCCCCGAGGGCAGGATACAGGTACAGGATGGGAACACGGTAAACCTTCTGATTTTGCATGTTTATCTTTATCCTAACTAGTATTTTGTTATATTTTTTTAGAGGACAGCCACTCACTCTAGCATCTTGACATATTAATAAGCACAGAGGGAAGCCCCACCTCTTGTCATTCTGTCTTGGAGGCTTTAGTCCATGAAGCACCAAGACCCACCTGCTATTTACATCTGCAGTTACTCTAACTATCTCCTAAACAATGGGACAAGACGAGGGGTGATGGCGGTCCGCCGACACACAGACATGGCAGCAATTGACAGTGCGAGTTTGGACAAAACAAAGGGGCCAAAAGAAATGGAAAGGCTATGGTAAAGAGTACAAAGTGCCCGAGGAACACACCGCACAAAACTAGACTTCATCAACAGACACTTTGCCAGCGGTCAGGTGACCTTGGTTCTTACCTGGCCCATGGGACAAGGGACACTTGTTTAGTGTGACCTGCCCTAACACTAGCATGAAAAAGGTATTTCTCTCAGACTTATCTTTCTGGCCCCACCCTGCCCCTAACCATTTAAATCTTACTCCCCAAGGCCTTTTCTCTCTTTGAGGTCATTTTGAATTCTAAATATTGTCAAGTAGAACCTAAGTGCAACTATCTCTTGAGACCTGATGAGTGGCTGTCATCAAGCTCGGGAGGTGGGGGGGAATGTCAATAAAGCTGCGAGTGACATGGCATATTACAGTGACGTCACAGGAATACCAAAGGGCTGACTGGCTGCCATGTTACACAACTGCTTCAGATAAAGACGTTTTACACAACAGCCTTTCCTCACCTCTGTCCCTCAGATGAAAGAAACTTTATAAAAAATTGTAATTTTAAAAAGTTTTTATTCAAACTTTATCTAGTTTTCCCTCTGGCATATTCTGCCACCACATTTCCCAGATTATTATTGACATTCAGCACAGATACTAACTTTTGCAATTATCTGATATTGGTATCAATATAGCCTAAGTTAAGAAAATAACTTTTTAAATTATTACAAAGAGGGCTTTTTTTTTTCTTGCAAATTTCCAAGGAAGTATATCTAGAATGAATGTTGCAAGCTTTATATTTGTATCTGGAGTCTCTGAACTAGAAGTTTCCAGTTT
Source organism: Acomys percivali (assembly GCA_907169655.1). Taxonomy (NCBI): domain Eukaryota; kingdom Metazoa; phylum Chordata; class Mammalia; order Rodentia; family Muridae; genus Acomys; species Acomys percivali. Next base: position 81,110,204 of record OU015744.1, read on the forward strand.
GAACAGGAGGGAACATTCCTAAAATGAGTAAATCTCCTGAAGCACAGTGATATCTCCATTTAGAAAAGTCACTCATTAGTGGCTTAAGCTAAGCAGGAGAGAGACACGAACTTACAAGCTGGCAGCAGGAGGCTGTAGAAGGAGGGGAAGGCCCACACAAGGAGAGGCACATTCTTAGCAAAGCCCCATTCCTCTGTCTGCACTTAGTCCTGGACCCAATCCAAGCAAATATAAAGTATGTTAATTTGGACTTCATGGACAATCATACACAGACAATTATAATCAAATAGAGTCACCCGTAAGAGGTGGCAAGTTGGCAGTTATCAGGAAGTTGTCAGTTTCCATCAAAGGACTCAGGATAAAGACTTAGGGGCTTGCCATCAAGAACAACTTGGGGTCACTTAGTGGAGGAACAGGAAACTCACTCAACAGTGAGGACATCTACAGTACAGCAAAACCCAACATTTGACCTCATGATGATGGCAACATGTCACCAATATCACTAAGTAATGACAAAAACCATCCATTTAATAATCTAGAAGACTCTACAGTTCCTTCTAGAATAGTGATTCTCAACCTGTGGGTTAGGACCTCTTTGGGGGTCAAATGACCCTTTCATGGATGTCACCTAAGACCACTGGAAAACACAGAAATTTACATTATAATTCATAACAGTAGCAAAAATATAGCATGAAGTAGCAATGAAATAATTTTATGGTTGGGGGTCCCCACAACACGCGGAAACTGTATTAAGGGGTCACGGCATTAGGAAGGTTGAGGACCCCTGCCCTAGAGCATCTCACTTTGTGTCAGTTTCCACAGAAAGCTTAAGTAATCTGGAAACAAGTGTGGCTTGGCTCTTATCTCACAGCTTCTAGACTATATGATCAGATATTATTACGTTGATATGGGTGGCATCGATGTCTATGTTCCTACCTTCTCCAATGGACAATTCCTTTCTAGTGGTGTGGTTTTAAAAAAAAGAGTGTGTGTGTATGTGTGTGTGTGTGTGTGTGTGTGTGTGTGTGTGTGTGTGCCTCTCCTAGAGTCTCCTCAGAACCTTCTCTGTCTATTCAGTCTGATTAAATGCTTTGTGGCAGAAGACTTGACTAATGAAAAAGACTCAACCAAACAAACTGAAATGATGAGGCAAAACAAATCCCTTCTTTCTTGAGCATTTTGTCACAGTGATGAAAAGCAGCTACCAACTGACTGAGGCATAGGAAAGGAGCAGGGCTGTGTTTACCCATTAGAGACTTATCCTGACTTAGACTGCTCACCAATCTAGCACAAATACCCACACTAATAAGACTACCAGGGCTGGAGAGATGGCTCAGAGGTTAAGAGCACTGACTCTGCTCTTCCAGAGGTTCTGAGTTTAATTCCCAGAAACCACATAGTGACTCACAGCCAGCTATAATGAAATCTTGTGCCCTCTTCTGGTGGGCAGGCACGCATGGGGGCAGAGTACTGTATAGATAATAAATAAATCTTTAAAAGAAAAAGACTATCAAAGTCTAGGGACCAGTGAGATGGGTCACCAGGTAGAGGTTCTTACCACCAATGATGAGCTGACTCCTACAAGTTGTCCCCTTTCCCTTCCTCTACATGTATGCCCTCACTTTCTCCCCACCCATCTATCTGTTACACACACACACACACACACACACACACACACACACACACACACACACACACTGAATACAAAAAATTAAAACTATTGGAGTCTAGATTCAGTGTGACCATTAATGTGCTAGAGCAGTAACCAGGTAGGTTTCCCAAAGACTGATGCACACTATGCTTGACCTAGTGGATCCTGCATATCTTTCTCTTCAAGAAGGTTGGAACTTAGGTAAATAACATAAGCAAGACCGCAATAGCCTGGAAGCCAACAACCACGTCCTAGTTGAATTTGTATTCCCAGTACTTAACACTGTGGCTGACACAAAATTGATAATGAATGTTTCCTGACTGAGTTGAATGAATGAACAAGATATACAATGTGTATAAACAGGATGGAACCAGTAACTGTGTCACCACCTGTCTCTATCCCTCTCCACCTTGGTATCTGGGGAAAAGCTCATCGGTGGGGGTAGAGGGAGTATTTAGCCGGTTTGTAAAGATTAGCCTATGGTTAAGATTAAAGATATGGCGATGTCAAAGAAGCTTGTCTCTCCTGAAAAACTTGAAACCCTTACAAAATATAAATCTAATTTGAGGTCACTTAAGAATGACTTATGTCTGGAATAATTTCCTTCCGAGGGCCAGTGTCAATCAATTCATAAGAGTTGCCAGTTTCTGCTCAGGGAAGGATTCTGAGGCCATGTGCTCTGCTGATCTGATTGGCTACATCTGTCAGCTGTAAGATGGGACACTAGTGAAATCTGTACCCCACACAGCCACTTCCAGAAGAAGTCACTGACCCATTAGCATAGCCCTGCTCCAGTCTTATATCCTAGTCCCACTGTTAGCCACCTTTTATCATTAAGACAAAATGTTCAAAAAACAAGGGATTGGGTTTGGTTGCTTGGGGGGGGGGTTGTTGTAGTGGTGGTGGTGGTAGTGGTTTGGGGTTTGCATTTTTGGTTGGTTGGTTGGATTTTGGACGTCATTTCAGTTGGTTCAGTTGGCTCCTTTGCTTTGGGCCTGAGGTGAGACAGACCATCATGTCACAGCATCATGGTGGAGGAGCCTGCCAGGATGTGGAGAGAGGGGGAGGATGCTCACACTGGTGGGCTACCCACCTACACTTCTGCTCCATCTGAGCCTCCAGCCTGTTGAATTGTGCCAGTGACATTCAGGATGGGCCTTACCCTGTCAGGTGTTGATCCACATGCCAATCAGCCAGTTCCAGAAACACCTTTACATACTCTCAGAAGCTTGCTTTACTCATCTCTCAATCAAATCTAATACATACGCACACACACACACACACACACACACACACACACACACACACACACAC
>OU015744.1:81113178-81140776 GCA_907169655.1 Acomys percivali
CACACACACACACACACACACACACACACACACACACACACACACACACCTCAATACATTTGCACAGATCTCTTCTCTAACAATACCACAAGGAATAGTTTAACTAGGATTTAATGAGGAGAACAAAAGAATTAATTGAGAATGACTAGTTTTGCTTTGCGATGGAACTTACACATAATTATGTACAGCAAACTAACATCATCACTGTCTACATCTCAGGATGCCAGTCATCACTCCCCCAACACCGGCAGCAGGTGACAATTTCTGCATGCCTGGAGTGCCTTGTTCTGGTCCTGCCCTAGCCTGGAGACAACTGGGTCCTTCTGAAGAGGCATAAAAGTTGGCTTTTCTCCTCTAGTAGGCCCTGGGTGAGCTCTACTTCTTGAGGACAGAGAACTCTGAGGTTGACTCTTGTTCCCATATTGGTGGCCCCTTCTTAGCACTATGCTCTTTGCTTCACTGCAATGTCTACCACATTAGCATAAATTAGCATAAATTCTTGTTCAAGTTCAAACTAAAAAACCTTCCTTGACATTCCTATCACAAACAGAGACATGGTGTCTGGTACTTTCTATGTGGTATTATTCATACCTAGCACAGTAGTAGTAGCAAATACATTTTCACTCTTTTTTTTTTTTAATTTTTAAAAATCACTTGGCCAGGCACACTGTTATACACTGTAATACTCAGGGAAGCAGAGGCAGGTGGATCTCTATGAGTTCAAGGTCAGCTTGGTCTACAAAGCGAGTCCAGGACAGCCAAAGGGTCACAGAGAAACCCTATTTCAGAAAAACAAAAAAAATCATTTGAAAATCTCATGCGTCTATACAATGTATTTTGATCATATCCACCCCCACTACCTCCCTCCAACTCCCCCACTAAGATCCCCAACACATCTGCCTCTCAATTTCATGCTCATTTTTTTTATTAATAACCCAGAGTCAAAGTATTGTTTTTGTTCTAGATAAGGTTTCTATCTCTGTGATAAAGTGTCATGACCAAAAGCATCAGACATGGTGGTAAAAACTACCTACCTGAGCCATCTCATTGGTCCCTAGACTTTAACAGAAGAGGGGGAGAGAGAGAGAGACAGAGGGACAAAGACAGAGACACAGAGACAGACACAGAGAGACAGAGACACAGAGACAGAGACAGAGACACAGAGAGAGAAGGAGAGAGAGAGGGAGAGAGAGAATTAGATTGACCAATCTAAGTCATTCTTAAGCAACATCTTTCTTTCTTACACCTCGAATCCATTGTTGCGGAGGAAACTGTTTATTGGCTTGCATATCCCAGGTCACAGTCTGCTGAGGGAGACCAAGGCAGGAACCTAGAACCTAGAAGCGAGAACTGAGGCGGAAGCCGTGGAGGAATGCTTCTCATTGGTTTGCTCCTCACTGCTCATTCATATGTTTCTATATACAACTCAGGACCACCTGCCCAGGGTAACAGCACATCCTTTGTGAGCTAGACCTGCCCACACCAAATCCGCAACCTAGAAAATACTCTATAGACTTCCTATGATCAATCTCATGGAGGCATTTTCTCAACTGCACTTCTTCTTCCCAAATCAGGACATACACTAACCAGCACAGTCGTCTATGCAAGCATGAGTGTTCAGCCATTACTAAAGTATGGGCAGCCTATCGGGGCCACACTCATAAAGAAAGTGACTCTCCCTCTCTCAAGAGCACTTCAGCTTGAGATGAGGCCTCAGGAGCCAGCCCCCTACCCATGATGAAATTGTGAACAGCTTGATCTTGTGCAGGTAATCACAGCTATTGCGAGTCCATGTGGACAATGGCCCTACCATGTCCAAAAGATGGCATTTCACAGCCCTCCTCACCATCCTCTGGCTTCTACAGTTCTACTTCTTCATCTTCCATGATGTTCCCTGAGTGCTGGGTAGAAGGATGTTGATACCAATGACCCATCTGTGGTTGAAGACTCAGCATTACCTATGCTTAGCACTTTGACCAGCCGTGAATCTCTACATTAACCATCACTCACTGAAAAAAGAAGCATCTTTGGCCAAGAGACTGACAGCAACATAAATCTATGGATGTAAACATAAATATCTAAAAGACAGTTTGACAATATAACCATTTAACAATACAAAGGTGAGTTTCTCCTAGTGCCTATCTACGTCTGCCAAGTTTTCAATAACAGTCTTGAAATCCCCCTTATGGAGCAGGCCTCAAATTCCAGTCAGAAATCAGGTGGTTGTTCGCATACCCATTGTGCCACTATTGCACCAATGGGTGTATTTTTTTCTGGCACATCAGTTTCGTAGTGTACATGGTCCATTACTGGATAAGACCACTGGCTTCTTTTCTCCGTTGGCAGCTTGCCTATCACCTTCCAGCACTATGAAAGGTAGTCAGCAGGTAGTGTTTCCTGCTCAGCTCAAGACTGATTTCTCTATGTCCTGAAACCAAAGTATACTATGTCTTCAGAAATAGAGTCTTACCATGTATGTATAGTGGACAATCAAGGATAACAGCAATAAGCTGTGTTGCTTTTGGTGCCTTGTAGGCTGCCTTTACCAATTCTCATAGAGGTATGCTATGGCTGCACTGAGATTGTCCTTTATTAGCACATGTCTAGTGGGATTACCAGTGTCCACCATTCAGGTTTCACTCTTTAACATGGTACCTAACACTGTAGGCTCTTAAACAATATTTAGGAATTGACAAATGAAAGAAGCAATAAGTTAATGGATAAAATGAAAACATTAAATCAACCATTTCACACTCATTGTCCTGCTAGCCAGAATCCTGTCTCCAGCTCCACAACATTAGGGAAGGTATTTGACCTCTCTATGCCTCAGTTTCCTCGTGTGTGAAAGAGCGCTGTGTTGCCATGCAGCATCAATTGGCAAAATGGAGGAAGCGTAGAAAGACTGCCCACTATGATGATTGGCACACCGTGAGCACACAGCAAAGGGCTGCAATCATAGCACCTGCCCAAAGCATCTATGCTTCTGACAAATGCATGCTTTTAAAAATGCACAAAGACTCTGAGAAGATCTGCAGGCACACACTCCCTTGCTCTCACTGGGCATCCCTTGACAAGAGGTATACATTCACACAGCATCACTCAAGTGTCCCCACCGACTGGATCTCCTCTGACCACAGTCCCCTACTTCGTATGGGCTTGAAAATATCTCTCAGGGGTAGTAACATGAGGAGAAGGGAGGCCTGACAAATGGGCTCATACAGCCCTGCTTCAGACAGTCATTAGCCAAGCCAGAAAGTCAAGTGATCTGAACAGAGACATGAATTCTAATCCTGTCTCTACCCCTTACCTTCTATGTAATGATAAGCAGCTAGCTTAAGCTCCTGGATTAGTTCCCAGTCAGTAAAATTCCAAAGTGGTACCTACATCACCGCATTGCCATGTGATAGATAGTACCTGTAAGATACTTAAAACTATGTGATTGGCTAATCGGTCACATAGTAAAGGCTCAAGATTTTGAAGCAGAAATAGGCCTATTACAGAGATAAGAGTGGGCACCAAAAATTAAAAACTGGAGAGTTATACTTCATGTATGGATTTTATAGTGTGTGTGTGTGTGTGTGTGTGTGTGTGTGTGTATGTGTGTGTGTGTGTGTGTGTGTGTGTGTGTGTGTGTGTGTGTGTTTGAAGCCAGAACCTCCTATCATGACCATTGGCCCATTCAGAAGTTGTAGATTAACCACTCAGAGTGTAGACTAGAGAAAACCAAGGCCTGTGATGTTGTCACCTTTCTGGCTTAAAATCCTGAGACCAACACAGGACGCACAGAGGCATAACTACTAAGGAAGCCATAGTTGTTTACCAACGACTGGTCTTAGCTTAGTTTTATCTCAGCCACTCCCAGGCCTTCTCCCACTCAAATGTATGTCTGCCCTCACCCAATAATCTCTACCCCTGTAGAGTGATACACTGCTTGGAGTCTCTGTCAGGTAGTGGCAACTGAATGACAGTCACTCTGGAGAGGGTCAGTGAAGACAAGTATCACAGGGCTTGAAAGGCAGCTGGTTCACACCCTCAGCACAGCTGGTTCTTGTATCATCTACAAAGCCGTCAGACAAATGCTGTTGTAGGATCCTTACAACAAGGCAGGAGCAACTGGTGATCCACGTGACAGACAGCAGTAAGAGGGACACCCAGGCTGCCGTTTATCTCTGACCTCATCACTGGTCCCATCCCACTGAGAAGAGCTCCACAGTGAGAGAAATAAGGATCAACCAACCAAGAGAATATTATTGTAAGGACCCCAAGAACTATTTGTCCCAGATGGAAGGGACTCATTTATGGACAACTCAGGTTATGAGAATTAACTCACACTTTGTTGGTGATAATACATTAATACAGATAGATTTCAATAATGATATGGCCATACCTATCAAGAACCACAACGTCTTTCACATAAGTGCTGCAGCTGAGGGAACATAGACCAAGGAATTTTAAAGTTGTATGTGAAAAAAATGAACAATGACAAAAATGTTGACAGGAAATATGGTAAAGGGAAGCCAATGCAGAGAAATACACACTCCATTGTATCTGAGTGATGCTATGACAAAATATTTACATACTGTTGAAGAAAAACCATAATTTATGCAAAAGAAATTATGTATTCATACGGCCACAAAGTAAACAGGAACATGGGCCAGTGAAAACAACTTGAGTTGGCAGGGAAGGGATTGTGGGTGACTTTTATGTTCCTTCTTTATTTCAGAGCTATTGCTACGTGTTATTGGCATGCCATGTAAAGATTAAAAACCTAAAGGGAGGCCTTCAGGCATGGCTTAGCAGTTAAGAGCTTTTACTGCTCCTGCAGGGGACTGAAGTTTGGCTCCCAGCACTCACACCAGACAGCTCACAACAGCCTGCAACTCCATCTCCAGGTTGATCCAACATCTCTGGACTCTATGGGCACCTGTATTCATGTACAGATGATTCTAAACATAATTAAAAGTAAAATAAAATCTTTTAAAACAATAAAACAAAACAAAGGCGATGGTGCTATAATCTCTCAAGTTTCTAATATGCTTCATGAAGCTTTGAGGCCAAAGTGACTGACATTTCCATCCTGGTATCATCAGGTTTTCTACAAATGTCCGGACCTCAGTAATAGTTCAGGGATACAACAAACAAACACAGAGATTGTTCTTTGCTGTTCCTGGGGCCACTAGATCCCACAGAGCCTGGATCCCCCAAAGGGTCATGTGTCTAGGTCCTAATTAGATGAATAAGAATTTTAAGGAACTATCTCAGAGGAACCATTTTCAAAGAAGGAGATCAGAAGAAATCTAGGGAAGATATTGCTTTATTTAAATTTCCTGTTTTGTGTCATTGATGCAATTAATTCCACACATTATAGTCCCCAAGGCCAAGTTTATGAGCACAAGGCAACTTTTGTTCCTAATCTGTGAGGTCCAGAGGCCTTCTCCAAATCAGAACTCCTCTCTGCAAGGAGACACCATGAAACATAAATCAAATGTATGATCTCGGGGACTAGGAAGGTGGGCTCAGTGCAAGCATGAGGACCTAACTTCAGAGCCCCTGTGCTTTCATAGACAGCGGGGCATGGTGGAAATCACCCACAATTACAGCACTGGGTGGCAGAGACAGGAGGAGGGCAGGAATTCAATGGCCAGCCAGTCTAGCCAATTGGGGCACTCTATATTCAATGAGAAACCCTATCTCAAAAAATAACGTGAAAAGCAATAAATGAAAGCACCTAACATTGACCTTTGACTTCTCTGGGCCCCCAAATAACCATATACACTAGAACACATATGTATACACAAAAAAATCCAAGGATGGCATGAAACCAGGCGCCAACGAAATTACACCAAGTCACACCACAAGACATCAGAGGCTCTAGATGAGAAAACAGAACCTGAAGAGATAGCCCAGTCAGTAAAGTGCTTGCTATACGCACACGAAGGCCTGAGGAAGATACCCTGCATCAGTGCAACTGCCCAGCGTGGTGGTGCTGGGAGCTAGAAACCAGAGGATCCCTGGGCCTTGTCTGTGTTCAGAGAAACACAAGAACAAGGTGGGATGTGACTAAGGAAGACATCCGACATGGACCCTAGCCTACACACACTCACAAAAAGGAAATGAGAGTTGGTCCAGCTAGGTAAGTAGTCTACCTCCAACAGAAATCGCTCCCCTTCTCAGCACTCAATGTTCCGTCACAGCCATCTCACAGAAGTGGCAGGCAAACAAAACGTACTAGGAAAAAATGGATATGAAAAAGATGGTGGTGTTAGAGTGCTGTAGAAGAGCTTGGCCACAGCAAGTTCTCAGAGCAAGTGGCTGAGTGAAAGGGTGAAATGGAGCCAAATGATGGGTCTTTTCCCCCCACAGAATGTAGAGGCAAATAGGAGGTGGGGGCGGGCTCTGTTCAGAGTAGCAGAGCGTAGCTCTTACATGACAAGAAGGCATACCCAGATTGGCCACAAATTGGCCTCCAGAGGTGGCCCCACTCTGCACAGCCAGCCCTGGCACAACCGCAATTCTTTGTCAGGCCCCTTAAGGGGGAAACAGCTTTAAATGGGAAACACAGCTACACTGCATTCATTAACTATGAATTTGGGACTAGCACAGGCACGGGCATTTTCTGAAGTGCTTTCAGTTTAAGGTGAATAAAGAAGTCCACTGTGAGAGCACAAGTCAGGCTCCCTCTGCCATCAAAGAAATGAGAATGAGTGACACCGACTGAGGGCCCTTGTGTGTGATGGTGTGATTGAAGGCTCAGATCGGCTTCGGAGTCATTGTTCCTATTAGAACTTGACCAGAGGGAGAAGCAATGAGCGGGCAGGTGTGCCATGGTGTGTCACACACTCACAGCACTTTCTCCTGTGGGCTGCAGGGCGCTGAGATGAGGAGAAGAGCGCCTTGCACCGGAAGTGCATGAAGTCATCCAGAGAAAGCGATACCATGGTGGGACACACTGGGCAAAGGGGTGCTCTCCTAAACCCAGCGTTAAAAGACCATCTACAGAAGCTTTTGCTGCATGGGGCTCATTTACAGATGAGATGTGAGCCCAAAGACATTTGACACACCTCTTGGCTACAGGGGAAGCTTCCGGTTAGAACCTTGAACACAACCATTCTCCAAACATAGCATGAGGTGACAGGTATGGATCCAATACAGCTGGCACTAGACTAGAAGGAAATTGCCTGTTCCAAGCACCCATATGATGACAGGAAAGGGAAGTGAGTGCTCATGAAGAGGCACTTGTTGGAGCCATGCTGCAGGCAGTGACGTTATGCTAAGACCTGGCCTGAGACGGAGGCTGTAATTACAGGGCTTAGATCCCATCCGCTGGCACACGAACCCGCTCCTGGTCCTTTGCATTCACTTTTCAAAACTGAAGATTTAAGAGTGACCTTTGTCCTCTGAAGGAGCATGTGGCACATGTGGCTGGGCAGGTGTGGGTCCTTCCTACAAGGCCTCTGGAGGTTAGGTCTCTGCATCTGCAGGGATGTTCTTTCTCAGCCATTCCTGTTTACAGCTATTCTGAGGTAGCTCCGATCTTTGCAAAAAAGCCTCTAAATGCACCCACCTTTCTTGGCAGTTTCCAAAAACACTGCCTTCCCTCTATAGATTTGTTGTTTCAGAGAAAAGAAAAGATCTCAAATGCTTTCCAATGAGCTTGCTTCCCACCGTGTGTTCTGGGTGAGAGCCTCCAGTGGTACCCTCCCCTGGGATTTGGAGGCAGGGAGGAAGGCTGCATGCTCCCTGATGATCAAGCACACTCAGCAAGACCCTTCTTCCCTGGTGACCTTTTAGCTCTCCTGGCTGCCGTGCATGTTTCCCATTGTCCCGAGGTCCAGCCTGACCCCTTAGATATCAGCATGGAGTCTGTCTGTGGAGACATTATATTGGCAGAGAGGATTGTAGCATCACAGTCCAGTCTACTACAGACCTGGAAGCCCAGAGCCTGAGTGCAATGATCGTGGCAGATGCAACTGGCTATCTTTAAATACCCAGCCTGTCTTTTCTTCCTTAGTAATAAATATCACAATATTTAGCTAGCTGGGTTTGTTGCTTCCACAAGGTGAGGCAGGATCCTAAATTTCTCCATCTCGTTTGCAGCTAAGCATAGACACAGAGCATTGCCAATGACTAACAGCTGTGGCTCCTCGTTATGCACCAGGCACAGGGCTAAGCATTTTATATGTATAAACTCATGAGAATGCTATGAAAGGCATGACCATCCTTTCAGCATAGAGCAAACGAAGACTCAGACAAGTAAAGCAATTTATGTGGTTCATACCATGAACATGTGGGAAAGCTCATGCCTGCAGTCTGAACTCAGATACCCTGAGCCAGTGGAAGCCCTTCCCCACTCATTACATGACAGCAAATCCCAGCCATAAAAACAAAAGGTCAGTGGAACTTCCAGGATTGAGTCCTACAGAGGAAGAGATGAGAAAAGACGCATCATTCCCCTTCTCCGTGTGTGAGCCAAGCATAGACGCTGGCCTCTGATCAAGAGTCTAGGAAGGGAAATAGGGTTATCTGATGGCAGAGATGCCCAGGAGATGCCACTTTGACCACGTGATGAAGGTCTCCCAGGAACAAGCCACAGTGTCACGCAGCCTGCTGTGAATTTCTTCCTCATAACCTGTAACTCAGTCTAATAAGGAAAGAGCATCACATAACCCACTTAGAGCTTTCTACACAGTGTATTATTCTACCCAGCTCTTGAAAGCTAAGGAAAGATAAATTGTTACAGACTGAGGAAGACTGAAGAACTGTGAACACAAACTGCAAAGTGGGATCCAGGATGAGATCTGAACCCCAAAAGGTGCATGAGCATAAGACTCCTGCCAAGGTCACAGCCAGACTACACTACAGTGCCCCTGCTAACGCCTCCCCTCTGGTCAATGCATCACAGTTACATAACATGTAAATGATGGCTATGTGGTAATTCTATAGCATCTTTGTAACTGTGCTAAAAAAAAAAATCTATGCATATTTCAAAGCAAGCTTTTCCAAAAGGTCTTTTTCTCCCTCTCCTGATTTAATGACGGCAATTTCCGGTGCCCCAGCAACCATTTTGATAGATATTCAACACTGAGGTTAACTCGGGGATTAAGTCGTGTTCTGAAAGTGGCAGAAGAGAAAGCTGGGAGCCTGGATCTCTAGTGACACTCACAGCCGCTCCAACCGGGGCCTGCTGGTCCCAGAGCTTTTTTTATACATAAGATTTTATTTTATGAGGTCATTTATTTGGGATTATTCAGTTCACTGGAGCCCAGATGAGCAGCACCACCACCACTTTCTCTGAGTATGCATACATGCACACACACACACACACACACACACACACACGTGTGTGGTGTGTGTGTGTGTGTGTGTGTGTGTATTTGTGTATGTGTGTCTGTCTGTCTGTCTGTCTGTCATATGGACATATGTCTCTTTGTGTTTGTTTGGGTAGGGGTACACTTGTGTGCACAGACGTGTAAAAGGCCAAAGGTGTTACTCTTCAGGAGCCATCCACCTTGAATTCTGGGTCATGTAGAGTCCTATGTCACAAACACAGGGACCCATTCAGAGAGGTGTATGCATCGCTGGGTATTTCATGACTACTCGAGCTTCCTAGAGTGTCCTTACACAGACCTAAATGATATGGGGTGGGTACTTGTCATGACCTGTTGTTGTTGCTGCTGCTGCTGCTGCTGCTGCTGCTGTTTTTTGTTTGTTCTTTTGTGGGGAAGAATATGAATGTGTGTATGTGGGATCACATGTATAAGGGCACACATGTATGTAGGTGCATACACATGTGTATGTGCATGTGTGTTTGAAGGCCAGAGTCTAATGCTGAGCACTCTCCCTGATTGCTCTCCACTTTATTTACTGAGGCATGGTACCTAACTGGGCCTGGGTTGTCTGATCCAGCTGGCATTGCTAGATATCCCTAGAGATCCTGTCTCAGCTCCTCGAGCTCTAGGATCACAGGGAGCTGCCACATTCACCCAACTTTCATGTGGGTGCTGGAGGACCCAAACTCCGGCCCCACTCTATTTACTGAGCCATCACCTGGAAGCCATAGCCCTGGCCTTAAAATTCATCTGAGATATGGCAAACACAGGACAGTTGTTAGTATGACATAGCACACTGCCTTATAGTTAGCTTTTGTTTTGGCAAGCACAAGGCATACCTCTGAAACAATGAGTAGAAGTATAGTAAATGCATGGACCCACAACATAGTCTTTTCTTGACACTCCCAAGCATTACATGCTCCCCATAAAGGCAAATTCTGTGTTTGCAAACACCTGCACAACAGGAGATTTGTTTACACCAGTATCAACAGCATCGCTATGAGAACAATGACATCACTGGGCAATAGAACATCGCAGCTCCAGTGTACTCTTATGGGGATACTGTCATATCTGCACTCTGCCATTGCCTAGCATCTTATTGTAACCATGGAGTCCATCTCACTACTAGGTAGGACCCATTTCCCCACCTCCTGAATCTGGACTCAGAACTGTGAGTGGTTTGAGGCAACCGTATATGGTTAATTTCATATGTCAATCTGGGTAGGTTTAGGACAGTAATGAGGGTGTGTCTCCAGTGAGGTGTAACTTAGGTGTAAAGACCCAAATGAATGTGGGGGGACACCATTTCATAGGCTGGGGTCCCCACCTGATTAAAATAAGGGAAAGGGTGAAACCAGGAAATCCCCTGACATTCCCCTTTCTCTGCTTCCTGGTCAACACTGTGAACCAAGCTATACCTGCCACCGTGTCATCTCAACCATGATGGGCCACATTGCTCTGAACTGTGAGTCAAAGTAAGCAACCCTTCCTGCTGCAAATTGCTTTTTGTCAAGTACTTGGTCACGGGGACAAGAAAAGTAACTGGCACAATAGGAGTGATAAAACACCAGCTCCCAGTTTGAACTCTGAGCCTACCCATGATGCCTTGCACACATGCTGCAGCTGGCTTGGTCCTATGGAAGAAGGAATTAAAGAAACATGAGGAACTTTCTCCACAGAGGCACTCTGGCAAGCCCCCATTGGTCCACAGGTACAGGAACAGGACCACCAAGCCAACAGATCTCATAGCCATGACCAGAGTGGATCCACAGCACCCTGAAGACATGAGGAAAATAGCATTTAAGTCATTGATGTTTTGTTGTTGGTCATTATGCAACAAAGAATGGTGACACGCTGCATTAGAATCTCAACCTTGCAGGGGGGGGGGATCTGTTTGAAGTGAAACTTGCTATGGGCCTTTGGCATAAGATGTTCTATGGGAAATAGGCTTGGTTTGCTAATAAAGTGATGGATTTGCATGCAGGCTTAGTTACCACTCATAGTCAATTCTTGGCTCTCAAATGGATAAGAAGTCTGCCTCCATTCCACATTCTCTGGAGCTGCATTCTCCACTCAGTGAAAGCTGAATGCTAGTGACCTCCACAATAACCCCCCCTTTTTTTAATTACTTTATTCTTGTTACATCTCAATGGTTATCCCATCCCTTGTATCCTCCCATTCTTCCCTCCCTCCCATTTTCCCCTTATTTCCCTCCCCTGTGACTGTTCCTGAGGGGGATTACCTCCCCCTGTATATGCTCATAGGGTATCAAGTCTCTTCTTGGTAACCTGCTGTCCTTCCTCTGAGTGCCACCAGGTCTCCCCCTCCAGGGGACGTGGTCAAATGTGAGGCACCAGAGTACGTGAAAAAGTCATACCTCACTCTCCACTCAACTGTGGAGAATGTTCTGTCCATTGGCTAGATCTGGGTAGGGGACAATAACTCCTTTTTAAAAACATGACTTAAAAACTATTTATACCAGTTCCCAGCTTCTGAAGTGACTGGATTCAAGAAAATGTTGCCCATTTTGATTAATGAAATGAAATGTGGATTTTGGTACCGCGAGAACGATATAGATCCTTTTTGAACTGTGCACTGGTGAAAACCTAAATTGCATGTCAGTGTCTGCAGTGGGTTGGAGACTCCTTTATCCCCAGAGGCAGTGGTGCTGAGAAGAAAGTGCATGAGATGAGCTCACTTTGCTTCTTTTTAAAATATTCCACAAATACTCATTAAGCATTGATTGCTCTATGCAAATGCTATTCAGGTGCCAGGCCTGGGCAAAGGCAGAGGCCGACCCAGAAAAGCCCAGGGTTTAGCACATGCCAGCAACAGAGCATCCAGGGTGCCAGAAGGCCTGGCAGGGGCCAAAGGACAGTGAGGCCACAGAGCCCAGGGACAGCTGAGGGATGTTAAACATGGCCAGAACAAGGTGGGAGGCACTCGGGGCTGGGGGAAAAGGGCAGGATGTCTGAGTGGCTGCAGAGCTAGTGGCATTACGTTGTAGCAGGCTCCACAGGGACAGCTTCCTGCCCTGTTCCAGGCTTCTCTGTGGTTGCTGTGGGAAAGGGGAATCCTTGGGGAACTGGCCAAGCCCTGCAGGTGAACAAAGGCAGTCCTGGCACCTGACTGCTGGGCAGCTGGGGAATCCGATCCTGGCAAGGAGCTGACTCTTCAGCTGCTGAGGAGAAAACAGATCCTGCCTGTCTGTATGCAAGTACAAAGAAACATAAACACAAACACACACACATGCACACACACACACACACACACCATCCATCTTACACACTCAACATTCACAGCCACATTCATCATGACACAAAATCATTCTCTTTTTTATACAGGCACACTCACACTCTCTTACAGTCATAAATATTCAGCACACTCATTCTCACACATACAGACACCCTCACACTCAATACTCATCTTCTCACACACAGAGACATCCCCTCACACACACACATATATATACATACACACCCACTGTCACACACAGACACACCCTCACACACAAACACACCCTTGCATACTTACTCATGGACACAAGCGTTCATCTTCATACACACAAACACACACATCCTCACACAATGCAATGGATTGAAAATGAAATGTCCTCACAAGCTCATGTTTTGAATGTTTGGTCCCCAGCTGGGAGCACTGTTTGGAGAAACTGTAGAGCCATCAAAGGGTGATGCCCAGCTGGAGGAATCAGATCCCTGGGGGCAGGTCCTTTGGGGGTATATTATTCCTGGCTGCTCCCTGCCTCGCTCTCTGCAGCCTTTTGAATATGGTGGGAAGTGCTTTGCTTGCTTTGCCATGCCCTTCCAGCTCTGATGGACTGGAACTCCTGAACCTGTGAGCTAAAATAAACCTCGCTTTCCCCGTCCCCAAGTTGTTCTGTTGGTACTTTAGTAACAGTGACTTGAAAGTAACTAACACTCATCTCACACAGACACACTCATCACACACACAAATACACACACACACACACACACACACACACATCTACTCACACTCAGACTCCCTCATGCATGGACTCTACTAGATGCACATTACTATTAGAAACACATACAGACCCAGAGACACCAGCACACTCACACACACACAAACACACACACACACACACACACACACAAACACACGCATGCATTCATGCACTCTCTATATGCAA
This sequence comes from Acomys percivali, assembly GCA_907169655.1. NCBI lineage: Eukaryota > Metazoa > Chordata > Mammalia > Rodentia > Muridae > Acomys > Acomys percivali. Next base: position 81,126,679 of record OU015744.1, read on the forward strand.
CCATACTCTTTTTAAAGAGATTTATTTTATTTTTAATTGTGTGTATATGGGGGAGCTGCACAAGTATGTGTGGGTACACAAAGAGTTCAGAGGGGCACTTCAGATAGAGCTGGGGTTACTGATAGCTGTGAGCCACTTGATGTGGGCCCTGCGGATTGAGCTTAGGTTCTCTGCAAAAGCAGCACACACTCTTAGCCATTAGCCATCTCTCCAGGCCCTCAGCACATACTCTTCTATACTCATATGAGCACACATACTGGCACATTATCATACACTCACAATCGCAAGTTCTCTCACAGTCTTTGGCACTTCCATCACACACACACACACACACACACACACACACACACAATCTCACAATACCATTATATGCATTTTTACACATACTGGCATACACACTCCCTCCACTCTCATACGTTTACACATCAAGTGTACAGCACATTCTCTCATAGCATATACAATGCTCACACATAGCTTTGCCTTAGCTACCCTCTGGTCTTGCTGCCAGCCTTCATCCCCATCTCCAGGCCATCATGCCCATTGGCCACCAAGACAAAATCATACAGTTCAGCTTCCATCTCAGAATTCTTCTGCTAAGAACCCCCTGACTCCCCCAGTGGGACAGATGACTGGCCATGCCATGAATACACACATACTTGGTCCCTTGTTTTATAGCTCCAACAAACTGGTCCTGAACAATTATCCCATGTGCACCATGGACCACTCAGCCCCTGAAGTCCACATCTCTGGCTCAGCTCTGAGTCATCAGCTGGACCCCAATCCTTCTACCTGTCCTTCAACAGAGCCTTTGAGTAGCAGAGATGGTTACTTTTTGTCAACTTGATACAAACAAGCCATACCCTGGAAGACAGAATCTTAACTAAGGAACTGCCTGTCAAATCGGCCTATAGGGATGTCTATGAGACATTTTCTTGATTGCTAATGATGACATTGTGGACAGTGCCATACTTGGGCAGGTGGACCCCGGCTGTTTAAAAAAGATGGCTAAACAAGCCAGTAAGCACCGTCCATCTGTTGGTCTCTGCGCCAAAGTCTTCCTTTGGGTTTCTGCCCTGGCTTCCCTCGGGGATAAACTATAAGCTGTAAGCGAAAATAAATCCCGTCCTCCCCAAGTTGCTTTCAGTCATGGTGCTTATCACAATAACATAAAGCAAAATAAGGCAGAAATTGGTACCAGAGAGTGGGGTCTTGCTGTGACTGACCTGAGTTTGTAGGGCTTGGGAGCACTGTGGAAGCATTTGAGACTTTGAACTGGAAAGGCCACTGAGTGCTCAGAGTTGAACCGGCTGTTCAGTGGCAGGTTGGAAGGTAGAGAACACTGAAAGAAATACAAACAATGGAGGCCTAGCTTGTGCAATTTCAGGGGGAAGTCTGAGATTCCATCAGGATCGTGTGATATGTTTGAACTGAGAATCTGTGAAAGGGAAAATCTTTGCTTCACTGGGACAATGGGTGCTGGTTGGATGAAGCTGAAAAGTCAGCTGTGATTAACAGGAGGCCAGCATCTTTGAGGCAAAATCTTGTGGGAAATATTTCCTCAGTCAGCACAAAGGAGCCATGGTTCAGGGGAGCCAAGGCTGCACATCCAGCTCAGAGCAGAACTTGAAAACAGTGTTTAAGAGTCTCCCACACGGTACTAGTTTTGACAGCATGAAGGGATTATAGAGAACAGCTGAGATGGCACTGTGGGACAGGGGCAGAGTCTCCCTGAAATGTCTAAGAGAGGTCACCCACCAGTGAAGGTGCCCCCTCAGTTGCAGTGGAGAGCCCAGTATGTAGAAGATGCCAGGATGATAGAACACCTGCCAGTGACAGCATCAGGAATGGAATGGAGCTGCTTTGAGTGTAGGAGACAAGCTGTGAGTGCTATGGATGGCAGAGACAGAGAAGTAGAGCTGTCCAGGCCCTTTGGAGCCAGAAGACCATAAATGAGTCCCAGATGTCAGAATCTGAGCTACAGGATTTGAACTACACGGACGAACTTTGGTTTTCCTTAAGTGTGTTTTTATGCCCCAGTTCTTCACTTTTAAAATAAAAAAGTATTTGATTTGTTTTTTGTTTTGTTGTTTGTTTGTTTGTTTGTTTGTTTGTTTGTTTTTATAGGATCCCACAGTTAAGAGACACTGGACTTTAGCAATGGAATTTTTAAAGACCAAAAGACTTTTAAAGTGATGCTGTATTTTATATTATCCACATGAGGTCTTGGGGTCAAGCAAGGAAAGATTATATTCTAATGGTAATGTGTTTGTGTGTCAGGTTAACAAGGGGTGGATTGTGCTGTTAGTTTTATCAGCTTAACACAAATCTACACATACCTGGGAAGAATGGATGTCAATTGCGGAAGTTTAAAAACTACCTCCCTCAGATTGGCCTCTGGGCATTTCTAGCTAACTGATTTCAGAGGATCCAGGCCACAATGAGCAGTGCCATCCCTGGACAGATGGGCCTGGGATGTTTAAGAAAGAGAGCTAACTGATTCCCCAGTAGTGGTGCAGGCCTTTAATCCCAGCCCTTGGGAGGCAGAAGCAGGTAGACCTATGTCCTATAGTAAGTTCCAGGACTTACTACATAGTGAGTAAGAGCTACATAGTGAGACCTGTCTCAAAAGAAAGAAAAAATTAAGAAAGAAAGAAAGAAAATGAAGGAAGGAAGGAAGGAAAGAAGGAAGGAAGGAAGTTTGGCAGGCAAAAAACAAGCCATGGGAGCAAGCCAGGAAGAAGTGTTTCTCCATTGGCTCCTGACTTCAGTGCCTGCCTTAGCCTCACTGGGTAATAGACCATAAACTATCAGCTAAAATAAACCCTTTCCTCTCCAAATTGCTTTTGGTCATGGCATTTATCATAGCAGCAGAAAGCAAGGTGAAACAGGTGTCCTTCTAGAGCTCTCTAGCTAACAGAAAACCATCTTCCCACCAACCCTCTCAGGCCACTGCAGCCATTCTCCATGGCCTGCCACTCACACCTTCATCATGTCAGAAGGCAAACGTTATGGTCCAGATCATCTGTCCTGTCATCTATGAAATTTCCTGTCTATTCCCTAATGCTTTAAGCATGAAAGAAATCCAATAAAAAAAATGTGTTGGATTCAAAGTCAGTAATTTAATCTCTATGAAGATCAATAAAATTTGTCTCATGTCAGGCCAGTTTCCATCCCTGAGCCCATCAGGTCTAGCCAAATTCAGACACATTGTATGAGGGAAGCAGCTGAGCACACGTGTTCTCCTCACAGCCAATAAAACTAGGCCCAGAAAGGACCATGACCGGAAGCTATAGAACACTGTCACATGGCAAGTGCTCTCCCAGCCACAGAGGGCAGCCAAATTACAGGTCGGAGATGCAAACAGTATCACTGTCCTCAAGACTGATGAGGCTATAAAAGCCAAAGGTGGGAGTTATAAAAAGTAAAAGGGATTGGAGGGGTCAATATGAGGTAAGACCCAGCCCTGCAAATTTTCTTCCAGGACAAGAGATGATTCCACCAATAAAACAACAAATGCAAATGAACATGGGGCCTTCAAGAGAGGAGGCTAATTAGGGGGGAACCAGATCCTGAGGAGAACTGCAGTCTGTACAAAGTAGGGAGTGCTCACTTATGAGTGGATATTAGTCCAGCTTAGATGTCCTCTGAGAGAATCCACCCAGTTGGGGATCGGGACAGATAGTGGAACATGCAGCTGGACCCTGGGCGAAGAGCTGTGGATAGTATGCAAGAGTTAGGGGATGGAAAGATGGGGGAGGGAGGATTGTCAGGAGCTCCACAAGGAGACTATCAAGGCTGGTGGATCTGGATTGGGAGGGGGGCTGCACAAACTGATGCACCAACCAAAGGCACGGCAAGCAGAGGACCTAGGCCCCCTGATGAGATGTAGCCAACGGACAGCTCATTCTCCACATGGAGAGGAGGGGAGTGGGGGGCTGCCTCTGACAAGATGTCTGATGCCCTCAATTTGATCACTGCCCCTTAGGGGAGAGATCTGTTGGAACACAGAGGAAGGGGATGCAGGCTAACCAGATGAGACTTGATACGCTGTGGTCAGACGGCAGGAGAGGAGGACCCCACCTGTCAGAGGTCATGGGGAGGGGAATAGAGTGGGAAAGGGAGGGAGGGTGGGAACAGGAAAATATGAGCGAGGGGAATTACAATTGGGATGTATTGTGAATAAATTATAATTATAATAAATTTTTTAGAGATAGAGGGTTGTAAGTTGTGATAAGAAAAACATAGCTAACATTTACCATCTCAGCTATATTTAAGCCTATAGTGTGGTAGCAGCCAGTTCATTCACACCCTGGTGAAACTGGTCTCCAGGGTTATTTATATTTTGAAAATCCAAAATTTTAGACTGGATAAACAACAACAACAAAAACAACAACAACAACAACAACACACACACACACACACACACACACTCCTGCAGCCATTCTTCTTTCTGTCTCTATGGATCTGTCTCCTCTAAGCTGAACAAACAGTTCATCTCACATAGACTCATAGTGTAATATAGTGTATATGCAGCCAGGCACAGCAGTACACTCCTGGAATTCCAGCACTTAACATCCTAGGGAAAGAGAACCACAAGTTTGGAGCCAGACCGGGCTACATAGTGAATCCATGGCCAGCCTGAGCTACAGAGTTGGTCCCTGTCTCAAAAAGCATTTGTCTTTTTTTGTGATTGGCTAATTGCACCTAATGCAGCATCTAGGGTTCGTCTGTGCTGTAGCCTGTCAGATGCCCCTTCCTTTCTATACGACCGTGTGTATACGCCACGTGTATTATCCACTCATCTATCAATCAGCATTTGCATCGAAGCCATGCCCAGGAGTATTTGCATCTCTTGAAGGTGCGGCCTTCTATTCTTTTGGGGGAAGGGTGCTCAGAAGGGGGGTCTCTCCATGATATGATGGTCTTATATTTAGTTTTTGAGGAGCCATCATTTTGTTTCTAGGAGGAGGAAACACTGGAGGCCTTCATAGGGTTTTAAACGAGAGAGTGGCATGATTTTATTTATATTTTTAAAGTATCACTCTGCCTTTGATAACACAGAAAGTGGGTTACAGGGGGTGCAAAGGGCTAGAAGGGGAGGACTGCTGTGGTCAGAAGGTCATTTTGAGGACTTTGAAAAGAACAATGGGAGGAAAAGTGGACACAAGAGGTAGTCAAGATAAGGGCATTGGTGCAGAAAGAGAAGGGAGAAGGGAGGTTATGGACGGGGGCACTGAAAGGCATTCTTTGGTCTGAGGTCTGAGCCCTTGGGTGCATGGTGATGTCAGTCACAGAGGTGGAATAGAGCCAGAGGCTCTTGAAACAGCTTACGAAGGGCACCCAGACATACCAAAGCTCTTCCCTCCTTTACTTGTGCCCTCCACCTTCATACGTTTTATAACCCTCAGTGTCAATTTAGCCTTTACTTCTCAGCCCTCTCTGATACTCCTCAGGAGGTCACCCTCAGGCCCAAGCTCTAGGAAAAACGTCACTAGCCAAGGCAGAAGGTGCTAGCAGGGATGTCGGATCTACTGCAGGCCCCAGCAGTCCAAAAAAGTTGCTCCATTAGCACACAGGCTGGTAGGAAGTGGGAACGCATGCATCTCCGGAGGCCTGAGAGCTGGCCAACCAGTGGTCCAGCAGCTTATCAGCGGCTCCACAGGGTTGCCTGAGACCATGTCACCAGGGCCAGGCTCCAGCAGAGAGTGACCTTGTCCATAGGTCTGGCATCTTATCTCAGAGTCCCCTAGCGTCATGTTTTTCCTGCAGTCTTCTTGTCCTGTCATATTTCACAGATAAAGGAACACTTTGAGGAGACTGGGATTCATTGTGGGTTTTTTTAAAGCAGTCAGCAAGTACTTACTGAACACCTAGCGCATTCTTAGGGAGGTGCTGATGGAATGAATAGAGAGACATCACACCTAGATGGTGCCTTTTAAGAGCTTTTGGCACAGGCACACTGACAACGTGAGGGCACGTGAGGTTACACAGCAATGGTAAGGAAAGGGAGATGATGTGGACTGATGGCTTTTAGCAAAAGAGAGTGGGACTTTGCTTTAAGGAAAAACACAGCTTGTGTGGAGAACGGTGGTATAGAGGGGAAGTGAGGGAAGGGGGGCAGTTGGAAGAAATGCAACAAGGAGGGGAAAGTGCTTCGTTTTCATTTCAGACTGGAAATATAAGAAGGCAGGGATCTTGGGAAAGGTAGCAAAAGGCAAGGTGGAAAACAAGGGGAAGATTGGTATGATATCCATCTGTTGTAATATACATATATTTTATTAATGTTTAATATTAATCCATAGTTTATTACAGTGGTTATTATTTAACCAATAACATATCAATAAAAGACACAGATACCTGTTAGATTTTTAATATGCCTTAAACTCAGGGACTGGGCAGACACTAACCCCCTAAGCTATCTCTTATCTCCCAACCCCCCATTCCATGTCGCTTGCTTTAATTATTCCTATCTGGGCTGCTTCCCATCCGAAAGCCCATAAATACTTGCATATGCTCCCATCTGGGCTGCTTCCCTCCACTCACTCCGATCCTCAGAGCAGGCTCCTCCCAGGCATGTGCTCCTCTCCACAATTCTCCTTCCTCCTCTCTTGTCTTCTTCTCCTTCCTCTTCCTGTGATCCTCCTGTCCTCCAAGCCCTCAAACCTACATACACTCTGCCTACCTCTCGTCTGCCCTGTCCAGCTGTAGGCATTTATTGGCTAATCAGGGATAATTTGGAGGCAAGGTTATACAGCATCACTTTGGTATACATGAGGGTTTGCTCTAGAACAGTAAGAATCTCGTGGTTGGGGGCGGGGAGCAAGCAGTTAGTTAAATACAAACACCAGACCATGCTGTGACATCCATCCACTAGAAATTCGGGTCAGAGATGTGCAAGGACAATGTGCTGAGCATCAGGCTTGAAACTTCGTGGCTATTGCGTCACTCAGTGGTCACAGTGAGAGATGAGCCTGGGGTTCTTAACCCTGTTTCACATATGTACTAAATGGTTCTCCAGGTCTAGGGACAGTTGGTAAACACTTGCCTTCCAAGCAAGAGGACTTGAGAGTGAGCCCCAAAACTTTCATTTTTTTAAAAACTGGGTGTGGTGGCACATATTTGTAATTTAGCATGGGGGGAAGGAAGGTCGGTAGAAATAGACAGATCCCTAGGGCTCACTGCCTGCCCGCCTAGCCTACTTAACAAGTTCTAGGCCACTGAAATAATCTGTCTCATACAAGAGTAGACAGTACCTGAAGAACACCTTTATGGTCTTCTGACTTCCATATACACATATGCATACATACATGCTCAGCTGTAGGACCTGGCCACCAGCCACTGAGCAAGTAAGCAGCAGCATTCCCCGTACATGCTTACAGCATTCCTCCCTGGTCTATTATGGTTGTTACCATTGCTGGATCTTTTGGTGTTATTGGTTTCTTAAATGGTTGGAGAGAAAGAGAAAGAAGGTTGGGAAAGAGTACAGAAATCAGTGGGGTGAGCACCTCTGGGATAAGCTGGAGACCAGGGATAGGGGAGGCTCCCAGTAGTCTATGGGAGTAACCCTAGCTGAGACTCCTAGCAGCAGGGGATATGAAGCCTGAAGTGGCCACATCCTGTAGCCAGGCAGGATGTCCAATAAAGGGAGGGGGACACCAACACACCCATAAAACCTTCTACTCAAAATTTGTTCTGCCTACAAGACAAGCAGGGATAAAAATGGAACAGAGATTGAGGGAAAGGCCAACCAATGTCTGGCCCAAGTTGAGACCCACAACATGGGAGAGCCAACCTCTGACGCTATTAATGAAACTCTCCTATGCTTGCACACAGGAGCCTAGCATAACTGTCTTCTGAGAGGCTTCACCCAGCAGCTAATGAAAACAGATGCAGAGACCCACAGACAAACATTAGGAAGAGCTTGGGGAGTCTTATGGAAGAGTGGGGATGGGGGTGGAGTGGGCTACAGGGGTCAAGGACACCACAAGAAGACCTACATAGTCAACAAATCTGGGCCAATTGAGGTTCATAGAGACTGAACCACCAACCAAAGAGTATATATGAGCTGGACCTAGGCCCCCTAGACATTTGTAACAGATGCACAGCTTGGTCTTCATGTGGGTCCCCTAACAACTAGACAGGGGCCCTCTCTGACTGACTCTGTTACCTACCTTTGGATGCCTCTCTCCTAGCTGGGCTACCTTGTCTGGCCTCAGTGGGAGAGGATGTGTCCTGCTGGGACTTGTGCCAGTGCAGGTTGGTACCCATAGGCGGATTCTCCTTCTCTTATGAGAAGGGGAGGGAGCCAAGGGAATGAATGAGAGGAGACTTGGAGGAGAGGAAGGAGGGAGGTTGTGATCTGAATGTAAAGTGAATAGATAAGTAAGTTAATGAGAAATAAATAAATAAAGCTGACCTGTTTGGGTTAAGTTGGTTTTTTGGGTTTTTTTTTTGTTGTTGTTGTTGTTTTTTTTTTTTTTTTTTTTTCAGTTTGTGGCTGGTATATGTGCAAGGCAGAGAAGAGAAAGCCTGTTCTACACGTTACTTCTAAGTGGTTACTTCTAAGTGAAGACTTCTCTCCTAAGAGCACAGTGTGACAGGAGCAAGTAAGTACACCATCCACTCCTGTAGGTGGCATGGCTATTCTGAGATCTTCCGACCTCCTGTCCTCAGAGTTGCCATGTGATGTTGCAGTCTGTGTGAAGCAAACACTTCTGCCCAGGGATGTGTAGCTTGGCCAAGTGAGTTGCCAGGACCAGTGGAAAATGCGCAGAAGTAAGAGATGCAAGAAAGAGCCACAATGCCACTGACACCTCTCAGAAGCATTACGTGTCTTTTTGCCATTGTTAAGAGACTGGAATGTGCAATGACCCCCAAACAACAAATACCAGAGCCACATGAAGAGTCGACCCACAACGGCAGCTAGCAGCCAAGTCCCAGCCTGCAGCCACAATGTTGGGACAGTCCCAACTAACTGTGCCACACTCATCAGTCCCAGAAGACACATCTGAGGCCTGAACTGGAGAAAAACATCTCCGGGAACCTTATAACAAGAGGAAATCAGCCTCCCAATGTTTAACCTACCACTGTTCACTGTACCACCAGATCTCATCAATGGGATTTCCCACAGGCTGCAAGAAAATTGAGGAAATCTGAGACGCCAACCAAGTACGTACATAAGTAGACAGCCAAAAGCATGAAAGCAGGATTGGACCTGGATAATCCCTCCATAGTTCAGAGTATTCTATCTAAAAGAGTTCCTGTTGATTTCCCAAGTGGGCTTTTAGGAAGCATCACAGCAGAATCTATTAACCCCATCATCTTCCAAGGTATCACTCTCTTGCAGTGAAGAAATGTGGCGTAGGGGTTTTTTTTGTTGTTGTTGTTGTTGTTGTTGGGTTTTTTTTTTGTGTGTGTGCTTTTTGGAATTTGTGTTTTATCACTAAGTTCTGTGTTGTTCAAAAATAACAGTTCTTTCCCCCGGTGGCTTTACATGATCCCTGCTTTTGCACAGATTATGAGCCAGGCTGAACAGTGTCTCAGCAATATCGTTCCTAAAAATACTACTGTCGTTCTAAAAGTCCATATAATTACAAGACGGAAGGGCTTGAGTAGAACTCAGGGAGCGTCAGTTCAAGCCACGTCATTTGACATATAAGAAGGTGGAGGCCCACAGAGGGTAGCTCCTCAGCTGGAGGTCACACAGCTAGTTAACAGCAGAGCAATCAGTACCATGGGAGAGATTAGCAGGACCATTCTAGAAACAGGCAATAATCTCCACTGCTTCGGGGAGTCTTTGAAAGTGGGTCACTCTGTATCTGTTCAGATGCTCAGTGCCAGAATCCTGCCTGCCCTTAGGCTTTGAAGCAGCTGGATAATGCAGAGAAAATGGCCCTGTTTGGGGAGAAGTGGAGTCCTTCCCTAATGGTCATCAGCCTTCCTGGGCTCCTGACGCTTGGAGCTGAGCCTGGTTCCACAGAGAACACAGAGATTTCCTTGTGACATAGATGCTGGCAGCCTCGGAGGTGCCACTGGCAGCATGCTGGAGCCAGCTCATGCCTGTTCCTGAGCAATGAGAGTTTAATTTCATGAGCCACTTGTTAACTGCTGTGGGCATTGTGCAAATCTCCATCAGCCATGGGGAAATAATTTACACCACAGAAATGGGTAAACGCTATGATTTGAAGACGTTACGGTTTTTGCAGCTTCCCAGAGCCAGTTTACTAGTGTATCTTGAGCTGTTCCTCTTCCTTGGGACTGATAGCCTTCAAGACAAGAAGACCTTCCTGAACCGGGGATATAGCTCAGTCAGGAGTGCTTTTCTAGCAGGTAATGGTTCTGCATAACGGGGTATGGCGTATACCTGTAATACCAGAATTTGGGAGGTAGATACAGGAAATTCACAGAGCAACGCTAGCTTGAGCTAAAGAAGACTGCCTGAAATGAACCATCAACTTCCACACAGACAGAGATATTCAAAGAGAGATGATAGGGACAAAATTATCAAGAAATGAAAGAGTTCCCATCCAGATCTATGTCAACAAGGTCCCTTGAGCTTTGTCCCTATGCAAGGAGTGCCTAGTTCACATCTGCCCAGTGTGGTCTCTCAGCATTCCATAGCCTCAGGGTCCCAGCACCTCAACACCACAGCCTTTCAGCGTTCTCCACTTGGGCCAAGTAGGGGAAAACCCTGCTCATGACTAAAAGGAAAAACAGAAAAGGAAAAAAACTAAACATTTCAATTACATAGAAATTTTAAACTTCTGTAAAAAATGATAAAAGGATATATGTTGCATGTCAACATATATGATAAAAGGTCATGGCTTAATGTATAAAATGCAAGTCCAAATCGATAAGAAAAAGATGAATATTCTAACAAAAGTAAAAGCAATTGACAAAATAACAAATGTTCAGTAAACATAAAGTTCCCAATAGCAAAAGTAATTTTTAAAAAAAGATATATTTCACCTGAGGAATCAGTTTTTAAAAAATAATGGATCAGTCACTATGACTGTAACATTTCTATAACTCATGATTGTCTCATGGTTCTCCCTGCTGTATGTATTTTGTTTTATTCATGTGCAATAAAATAAATGTATATGTTAAAAATAATAATAATAATAATGGATCAGATGGTGTTAACAAAGTTGTAAAGAAATGGAGCCTCTGAAACTCTGCTAGTGGGAAAATAAATTAGTGCAAACCTTCTGGAAAGTGTTTTTACCATCACACCAAACCCCTTTCAGTATGCATGCCTCTTGATGCAGAAATAGCACTCCCAAGAATTTATACTCAGGGAGGCCTCTGAGTTGCAAAGACACACGTACACAGTTGCTAGTCGTGGTGTTATTTATAACAACAAAATTTATAAGCAACCTAACATTCCAATAACAGGGGGAATCTTTTAAAGTAAATTATGGAGTCCTATATAATGAAGTACTTTGCAGGCACTAAAAATCAAGGTGTTAGAAAATATGTTGAAAACATAATGCAAAGTGGGGGGAAGCAGTCTATAAATTAATGTCTACATCACTTTCTTAAAATCTACACAAATATGTAACTGGAAAATACACTTACTGTGGTTCTCCGTAGAAAAGTCTATAGATTATCAGGCTTTTTGTTCCACTTGTAATTTTTTTATGATATGCATGTTTACTCTTCTGATTTTTCACAAGCTCTCTCTTCAGGGCATGTTTTTCTATCTCAATTGGAGGCAGCATATGTGTTCAGACCTTGGCTTGGCTCCTGGTTATAGACCCAGCCCCGTGAGTTAGGACTAATCACCTACCTTCCGTGTGCCTCCACTTTACCACCTATGAGGTGGTGGCTCCCAGTAGCTGGTAAGACCAACCAGAATTAAGTAAGATAATGTCCATGAAGTGCTTAACACAATTTCTGGAATGTGGCAATACCTGGTCAGTATTAGCTACCACTATCTGAAAGTGAAAAGCAATTATTATTTACAAAGAGAAAGGGGCATATTTGGAATTTGGCTTTGGGCTCTGTGTGGGGTCTACCAGATGCTACCTAAATCCTTATCCAGTTGGAAGGTCAGCTGTATCCAAGGAGGGAAAGAATTCCTCTGGTTGGAGAGCTCCCAAGGCCCCACTGAGCCCTGGCCTGGAGGGCCACGTCTTACCACTCATCCTGGCTAATGTTCTAGTTCTTCGAATTCTTCTATCTACAATGTTGCTACATCCATGACAGAGCCAAGGTTACCTCGGGAAATTATAAAACAGCAACAGTTGTTGAATGACATCAAGCCCCTCTAAGAGTCCCAGTCAGGCCAAAGGCCAGTCTGTTGATGTAGAATTAACCTAGTAGCCTTGCATCTCAGGGCTTGTGGAAATAGGAGTTTCTGTAAATGTATACCAGGAAGCCAGAGAGATGCAGTAATTATCTTTGAAGTGACCCCTACTTTGTGAAGACTGGAAGGCAAGTCATCATGACTTGTCAGAACCCTGTGTTCCTCCTTCTCAGAGGTGGTGCCCAACATTGACACTGTTCCCAAACCAGTAAGAGTGGCCTCCCTGCAGAGAACATCCCACATCAGGTGGAGGCTGAGGGACAGAGCTGTCACTAACTTGATAGAGTGCTAGCCTGAGTAAAGGCTGAAATTTTCCACTTTGGGAAGAGCACCCTTATATCTAGGCCACTGCAGAACTAAGGGTCATTCCAGGCCCTCTGGGCACATGTCCTTGTGCGCCTGTATCCCATCCTGAATGCTGAGCCTAGTTCCCCTGGCTGGAATCTTCTTCCTTCTTGATCCTACTTTCAGGACAGCAGCCTCCGCAGGCTTCTTGCAGCTGCACGGTGCCGTCCCTTCGGCCCACAGTGGCTCACTGACTTCATCCCCTGAGAATCACAGTGACATGGAAACATTCTGTCTTAGCTCCCAGTCTTCATTGTTGTAGGCTGCTCTGGGGCTGGAATAGCACATAGCAAGTCAAAATGTGCAGTCCAAAAGAGTCCCCAAAGGCAAGGAACACTAACCAAAAGAGGCCTTAGCCCTAACACTTACCGCCCACTGTGCTGTGCACCTCATATAGTGAGAAAACCGTGCTAGAGGGGGCATGTCTATACATAGAAAGTTATTTGGCAGAAATGGAGTCTTTTCCACAGAAAGCTGTGGTGATTTGGATTCACTGGGCTTTTCCTTCCTGACGAGGCCCTGGTTGTCCCTGTGTAGGACACAAGGTAGAGATAATACCACCATGATGGTGGCAGTCACATCTAGCACCAAGCTTCCCAGGGCTAGCCAGCAGCCCAGCAGAAGGATTCCACCTGACCTCAGGATTCACCGTGTCCAATCTTCCTCTGAACCTACAAACGGCCTTGGAGTCAAGTGGGGGAACTGTAAGCCTCACAGCTTGCGCAATCCTGACCCAGCTAGTTTCCCCATCTGCAGAAGGGGGAACTGTCCCCACTACACAGGCTTGTGGTGAGTTCTAGTAAGAAAATGAATAGTGAGTGCATGGGTATAGTTAGAGGTCAGGCAAGGGCAGTCGTTATCATGACAAACCTCCGTGGCCATCGCATCCACAGAAATGCTAATCACTCAACAGCAAATACCACGAGTCCTTGACAATGTTCAGAGAGTTCACCTCACACTCCTCTGTGCCTCTCACCTACCACCCTGCTGGGCATACTGTAGAGCACTGGGTCTTAATTGTTGAAGGAATTGCTTAATGGGTGCCATTTTGTCTCTGAGCTGTGCTTTCTGTATTTTATCATTTCGTGAATGATGTATTATCCTGTGACCTTTGGAATGTCCATCTAATCATGCAACCAGGTTAAGTCTTTATTTACCTCTCTGACCCTGAACAAAATATGTCTCTTTTCCTCCACGCAATCCAGCTTACACGACCCTAAGCTTTAAGCCTAAGGAGTCCCTTTGTATAACCAGCCACTCTGCAACTTTACATCTTAGAGCACCAATAAATTGTTTTCCAAACTCTGTGGGCCAACTCATTCTTCTGCTTGCCCTACCTGCACTCACTCATTTGGTTGTAGTTAGACAACGTTAATCCAAGATGGCTTCCTCCCAGATATCTCTCTCTCTCTCTCTCTCTCTCTCTCTCTCTCTCTCTCTCTCTCT
>OU015744.1:81140786-81168947 GCA_907169655.1 Acomys percivali
CTCTCTCTCTCTCTCTCTCTCTCTCTCTCTCTCTCTCTCTCTCTCTCCCTCTCCAACTCACAAAGCTCTGCCTGTCGCTGCCTCTAGAGTGCTGGGATTTAACATGTACACCATCATGAGCCTCCAGCCTCTAACCTTTGATGGAATAAATTTCAGGAAAATTTTGAACACGTTTTCAAGCATGATCAAATGACAGAAACACAGGCTGGGCTTAACCAGATCAGTAAAGGAAATACACACTCATGGAGTTTTCAGCAGGTGCGTACACATTCCCAGCAGGATCCAAAACAAGTCTAAAGTATCTGAGATTGGAAAAGATCTTTGCTCCATACTAGGACTTTTTAAGGCCAGTCAGAAACTTACTCTTCCTGGGAGATTTAATTTACTCTCATTATTTCCGTGTCATCTATATGCTAATGACCTTCAAATATTACCTCCAGCTCAGCTGCTGACTCACATAGTCATCTTTTGATTGTCTCCAAACTTGCTCCCTCAACAGTCTTTCCAGTCTTAGGAGACTCATCAGCCACCCAGATGACTGACCACAAATTAAGCTTGTCCTCAGTTGCTCTCTCTCAACTTCACCTCCTGCCTTCAATCCTAAACTCTGTCAGTTCTACCTCCAAGCCATCTCTTCCCAATTTTCCAAGGCTGATATTTCAATGCATGCAGTAAACCTAGACCCTCTGTTCAGATCTAGTCAATGGACAGCTCATTCTTTGCAGTTGTGAGGAGAGCGGGGACTGCCTCTGACATGAACTCTGGTGCCCCCAGTTTGACCACTTCCCCTTGGTGGGGAGACATGGTGGCACTCAGAAGAAGGGAAAACAAGCTATCTGGATGAGACCTGATAGGCTGTGGTCATATGGTCGGGGAGGAGGTCCCCTTCTGTCAGAGGTCTAGAGGAGGGGAATAGGGTGAAAGAGTGGGGAGGGAAAATGGGAAAATACAAGTGAGGGGATAAAAATCAGGATGTAATCTGAATAAATTATTTTTTAATTCATTAAAAATAAAATATGAAAAAAGCCTTCCTCGAAATAAATAGCTTAATATGACAAAACTGTATGCTCTGCAGTCCCACTGTGACCTACAGGTGTCTTTGCCTCCTCTAGCTTCTGGTAGAGACCTTGGCTTGCATTGCATCAGTCTATACTCTGTGTCAATGGTCATCACACGGGTGAGGGCTATCTACATCCCAGGCATGATGAAGTATGCTTGCCTTAAGCCAATGTGAGCTCATTGTAATACATCTATAAAGACCACATAAGAACATTTACAGGTACTAGGGGTTAGTTAGGACTTCAACATATCTTTGGGAAGAACACAATACAACCCATTAAAGCTACTATAACCCTAGTCCAAGCCAGCATCAACTTCTCTCTGCAATCAACTCTTTTATTCAACACTCTGTTTCACTCTTGCTCTCTACAACAAAAGCTCAGTACAGAATCTAAACTCCTTGGGTAGAATTCAAATCACAAAACCCTGACCTATATAGCCTCTCCCAGATACGCCCCACTACCTTACTTATCACCCTCCAGCCAGCCACACCAAGCTCCTCTCTGTCCCCAACAAGATGGGCTCGCCCAAACAAAAATCCTTTTCCCCAGATACTTCATGGACTGCCAACCCCAGAATTCTAATCATTCACTCTTCTTATCACTAGGGTAGATAGGTATAGATGCTACCCCCTTCAGCAATCTCAATCCTTTATTTTCAAACTTTTGTTAATTTGGTTCCTTTCAAATCATTCTAAGTAAACATTTATTTCTTTATCTCCAATTTATTCTCTATACTTCCCACCTAGAATATGAGCAAGGACTCTGGCTCCATCCCTGTTACATCCTCCATTCCCAGATTAGCGGATGGCACAAAGTGTTATATATGAGTACTTGCTGAAGGGAAGAACTGTTCTTTGATGACCAAACCGACAACTTTCCATCTTTATCCTACTGACTTTAATAAGGCCAAACACTTCTTCTATTTAAAATTCCTGACTACTTATTTCTACCCAAAGATATCACCAACCTCGGCCATGGTCTATATGCCAGCTGCCTCCTTTGGTCTCTCCTGATGTCATCAGGTCATTGGAATTCTGTTTTAGATCCTTATCATGGGGTAGAATAATGCCTTCCAAAAGATTCCCATCGTCCTAATCCTTTGCACCTGACACTACCTTATGTGGTGAAAGACTCACATTAGGAAGACACTTTTATCTCAGGAATCCTTACAAAAGGAAGGCAGAAGAGTCAGAAGCAGACCAAACAGTATGGTGAGCAAAGTGAAGACCCCAAGCCCAGCAGGGTGAGATGGACACTAGAAAAGGTCAGGGGTACAGGCTGTCACCCAACACTTCCAGAAGGGACTGGGTTTCGTTGCCACTATAGAAGCCATTTCAATACTGAAAGAAAATTAACTTGTCTGCTTTATATGACTAATTTTGTAGTGATTTGCTATAGCAGCCATGGGTAACTAACCCTGCTCTCTTTCTTCCCCTTCTACGTGTAGTTTGAACTATTTAATCTTCACCTAGAGCTCTAAAGAGCATCTGTAAATAGGCGATCTCTCTAAATTTCTTCTCTAAAATTCAGGCCTCTATAGCCAACATCTTATTTACCTGCCATAACTGGATGTCCTGTGGGCACCCCAAATTAAATCCACCCTCAGCTCAGGTTTGTTTCCTGTCTGGCCCAGTGTGGTCCTTAGCCATCATCTTTGAGGAAACAGCAGCACTGTCTGCATCCTCCCGAGCATGGATCCTATGGGCCCCTCTGCTCTACCGCAGCATCCCATAGATCCCTGGGCTCTGCCACGTTAATCTGTTAATCTTTTCAACTCATCCTCTCCCCTCCCCTACTCCCACCACAGCCCTCTCCATCCTTTAGGGATTCCTACCTAACCTCCTGGCCTCTATCCATGAACCCCTCAAATCCATCTCTATGTTACATCTTTCTTTCTAAAATGCAAATATCTCATCACAGCTCCCTGCCCGCAGACTCCTCTGAGATAAAAGTCAAGTTGCTAAACATGGCTTACACCGCTTTCCTCCGCCTGCCTCCCACCCCGTCACCCCAGCCTCACCTCCTCTGCACCATACCCTTGCTTCCCACTACCCTAAATGCAACCTCGCTGTGGAAGATGGGGGGAAAAGGTTGTTTATCCCAGCCAAACCTTTCCTTCACTACTGCCCCCTCCTTAAAGCCCCAATTTGGATGACTCTTGACTCAAGAGAAGTGGAAATACCCATTCCAGAGCAGACAATTGCACGCACATAAATTCAGCTCTCATTTCTCCTCAAGATACACTGAACAAAAGGAAAATCACACTCCAAAATGCAAATTCATGCAATATTCATTCCATTATGGATATGCCCACCCACAGAAACACAAATACGGAAGATATAGACAGATGCTCTTCCAACTGCAAATGCCTTCCCACAACTCCCCTTAAGTCCTCTTATACAGACACCGCCTGAAGCTACAAGCATCCAAAGTAGAGGAAGCAGAGAAGTTCAAGGCCTTAGAGAGAAAAAGAACAAACAGGTAAGTGGCTATAAGAGGGAGACAAAAACAGAATGGCCACATAAGAGTCACCTGGAACGTAGTCATTCACCAGCATTCCTTGAGACCTGGTAAGGTCGAGCATACACTGCTGAACAATAAGAATTCAAAAGCTATTCCAGGCAGAGGTCTTGGCTGCATATTTAAATACACACACACACACACACACACACACACACACACACACACACACATACACACTCACATACACTGCTGAACAATAAGAACACAATGGCTATTCTAGGCAGAGGTCTTAGCTGCACATTTAAATACACACACGCATGCATGCACACACACATGCACATAAACACATACCACACACACACACACATACACACGCACACACATGCATGCACACACACACATACACACATATACACACACAAAACACACACATACACACATGCACCTACACAAACACACACGTGTGCACGAATGCATTCATTTTGGAGACTACTTAAAGAACAGAAGATGCTCCATGTTTCCCAATCAGAAACACAGCTTGGGGAGGTATGAGCTCACCTATACAGCTGCCAACTCTGGATAATTCTTCTTCTACAAGCAACTAAAAATAGACAAAAATTCCCCACTTTGTTTACCTGGAAAGATATGATTAAGGTATTAGGGAGATGGCTCAATCATGAAGTTCTTTCCTTGCATACACAAGGACCTGAGTTCAGTATCTAGCATCCACCTAACAGTGATTGACGTGGTATATGCTTCTAACCATGGGGAGGCAGAGGGAGGAGCATGCCTGGAACTCACTGGGCAGGCAGCCTGGTGTGACTGATAAGCTTCAGGCCAGTGAGAAACCTACATCAGAGGGACTGTGCGGCCGGCCTGAGGATAACACCTGATACTGCCCTCTGCATCCACACTGTGAACAAACGCATGGCCACCCACATACAAGGACACTTACAGAAAGGGACATTAAGTGGCACACACCTTTAATCCCAGCACTTGGGAGACAGAGGCAGGTGGATCTTGGTAAGTTCAAGGCCAGCCTGGTCTACAAAGTGAGACCAGGACAGCCAGGGGGTATTACACAGAGAAAACCTGCCTCAAAAAAATATATATATATATATATATGTATATACATACATATATACATGTATATGTATATGTATATATATACATGTCTGTGTATATGTATGTATATATATATATATATCCAATATCCAAAATACATATATCCAAGAGAAAACACTGGGATGTCTTTACGAGGGTTCCAGAAGCCAAGAGCTATTCACAGCAGGGCCAGGAAGAGTTAACTGTGCTGGGGATGGCCTGAAGGGAATGGTAGAGCTGAGAACAATCCTGAGGGACAGAATCCCTGGCCTGCACGGGGTGGAAACAGTCCCCATTCAACACTCCCCCAGGAGCTGGGAAGAGAGCTCTGAAGGCCCAAGCTACAAGGAGTAAAGCTAAGGGGCAGGCCAAGGATGTGCTTGGGCTGGGGAGACATCAGTATTTCTGTTGCCTGGGGACAAAGCTTTGAGTCACAGGACTGCAGAGAGGCTTGCTGACAGACTCAGCATGCTACCTCAAGTGACCTTAAATGATTTCCTCAGAAAAGTCATCGCAGAGAGTTAAAGGTCAAATAGCAAATGATGACCCTCCCCCACCCCCCCACAGCAGCAGGCTGAGTTTCCCTCTTACCTAGAGTTTAGGTCATGTGACTAGGCTTGTCCACCTAAACCCAAAGCCCCTGCAGTCTCAGGCTTGTAGTGAAGCCACTAGGATTCCTGGGCGGGAAGGTCTGAGTCTGTTCTGTAGCATGCAGTCCTGGCATCATGCCTGTCGCCCCGCCTCCTTCCTTGAACTCCGCGGATGATAAATGAGCCTGAGCTTCTCTTCTGCTTGTGTCTCCAAAGTCCTGCCAGCCCCTGTCTGTAAGCAAATGGCTGCTCCTGAGCCCTGTGGCAGAGTCTCAAGCCTTGCTCTCTGCAGGCAAACAAGACTTCCAAGCCAACAGCATGGACCTCCCAGCATCACTGTATGTAAGGTCTCTATGGAAGAAACTGGCTAACTTATTGGGTGTTCTTACAAGTGCCAAATTCCAGAAACTGGAGACTTCCAACCTGGCCCTTCCACTCAGACAACCTGCATAAAGGCCCCAGCCCAGCCAGTCTGACCGTGTATTTTCCCGTGCATCTTGTCGACCTTTGCTCTAAAATGATGCCTTCAACAGACAGGCAGAAATCCAGCATGCTCTGCCCCGCCAGCAGTGCTTCTTTGTCCTTGGTGTTAGTGTGAGGGAAGCAAACGGATCTCGTAGGCATAGCTATGTAAGAATGATCCCCACCACTCGGCTATGTCACACGCACGAAGCGATGCTCGCCTAGACTTCATGGACCCCCTTTCTGGCCACAGATCTTAATTAGTTGCCTAGAAGATTAAAGTGTGAATGTCAGCACAATTCATGAGCTTATAAGTGATCTGTGTGCATGTGTGCCCAGCCTTACCTCTAATACTTGCGCATAGATATGTGCAAAGCTGTTGGGTGTGGTGGTGTATTACAGTAACTCCAGCATTCTATAGATAAAGGCAGAAGGATTGTGAGGTGAGCACCAGCTTGGGCTACATAGCAAGAGCCTAACTCAAGAAACATAAACCTAATTTAATTTTTTTAAAGCAGAAACCAAGGGCAGGAGAGAGGGTTCCATGGATAAAAGCATCTGTTGCTCTTATAGAAGACCCAGGTTCCATTCCCAGCACCTACATAGTAGCAGGGTACCCAGTGCCCTCTCTGATCTCTTCAGCCTCCATGCCCACATGATGCTCAAACATATACGTAAATAAAATGTCCAGACACATAAAATAAAAATAAATCCAAAGAAGCTTAAAGTATGAACCACTGTTTACACATTAAATTTTATCTTTAGTTCACCAAATATTTAATGAACTGTAGAATTTCTCTCTTGGAAACCTTGCTTCTCATTCATTCTTTCCTCCAATAAACACTTCTTGGGAGTTCAGTGTGTGTTAGGCACCATGGGAGAAACATTGCATCTGTCCTCATGGAGGAATGGAGTCAGGTGGAGACACAGATAATAAGAAAGCAAGCAAATACTATCATGTGTGCTGTGTACTGCAGCCAAAATAATAATAAAAGCAATAATAAAAGTTAAGGGATAATATTTGACCACATCCCCTGGATGGGGAGGCCTGGTGGCACTCAGAGGAAGGACAGCAGGTCACCAAGAAGAGACTGGATACCCTATGAGCATATACAGGGGGAAGAGGTCCCCCTCAGTCACAGTCATAGGGGAAGGGAGTAAGGGGAAAATGGGAGGGAGGGAGGAATGGGAGGATACAAGGGATGGGATAACAATTTAGATGTAATATGAATAAATTAATAAAATATTATTTTAAAGCTAAGGGATAGTGCCCCAGTTCCATGACACAATTAATGCCAGGCTTTATTCTCAATGAGCTCTTCAAAGGAATGGGTCCCCTTGGCTGGTTCTAAGACCAGAGGAGGAAAAGAACAAGATTCTTCTGTTTGATTCTGGGGCTTCATGTAGTGACAGAATGTAAATTTCATTTTGTTGTAATTAAAGGGAAAAACTTTTTAAAAGAAATATGGGTAGGACAAGGCCGATGCATCATGGGTTGCCACTAAAAGGGCTCCCTCCCCCTGACTGCCAACGATGGAAGAAACGAAGCAGAAAAACCAGCTCATGTCAGATCACAGCCCGAAGTATAAATAAATACATGTGTGTTCATAGTGCTATGAATGCATTCTTGAATATTGCTGAGTGGAGACAAAATAGGAATGCAGGAAATTTCTGGGTAGTTTATATAAATCAGGCTGGACTTTCAATGTAGTATGTGTTAAAATAGCACTTTGCCTCTGTGGTCTTCCTGCAAGCACATATAACACGGCCTAATCGTGAGAGAAACATTGGACAGGTCCCAACAGAAAGCATCCTACAATATTTCTGAGCAACACCTCGCTAAACTGACAAGTCATCAAAGACAAGGCAAGTCTGAGAAACTATCATAGCCAAGAAGAGACCAAGGAGACGAAAGAACTAGATGTAAATATGGTGTTCTGGATTCTGTCCTCAAACAAAACGGAAGGAGCCCAGGAATACCAGGGAGAACTTAAGGGAATCTGAAAACTATGGGCTTAGTCAACATTAATGTATCATTGGTTCATCAGTTGAAAGAAAGGCAGTATGTTCATGCAGGGTGTTAATAAGAATCCACGCAGGTACCAAACTGTCTCTGCCATCTTCTCATTTGGGAAGGTGCTAACCTGCACCCCTTGTATACTCAGGTAACTAATTTCATTCCTTCTCAAGTCTCTGATGGGATTGAAGACCAGATAATTTGGTTTTACAATTAAGCTCAGTCGTTTAGGCGTTAAGATGTTTTTAGGTCTAGATAGATGTTTAAAGCTGATAATGAGGAGATATGATAAACATTGATTTATATCCAGAATTTTAGAAGTTCCAAGATAGGAAAGATGTTTTCTTCAAGGCTGCCAAATACAAATAACCAAAACACTAAGAATGTAACAGTTATATAATTCCTGAATCTCTCATGGTTCTTCTTGCTATGGGTAGTTCATTATACATATATGTAGTAATATAAATGTATATATAAAAAATAAAAATATATTTAATTTTTTTAAAAGACAAAAAAATCCACACAGGACTTACCTAGAAATTCTCTGCATTACTCGCTCTATTTCTCGACAACTCTAAAAGCATTATAAAAGATAAATTTTGTTAATAAAAGTGAGTAAATAAACGGTGAGAGGAACCCAACTTGAGCCAAGTTGACTATTGGTCTGAACTTTGAGGCTAAGTCCTGTGAGCAGAGAAAGAACACTGGCAGCTTGGGAAATAGTGTGTGTAAAGGCCCTGCAGCAGGTAAAAGGATTGGTGATCTGAGGAGCTAAGAGAATTTTAATGTGTCTAGAGACTCAAGCAAGCAAAAGAACAAAAGAAAATAAGGCTAGGGAGGGAAAGTGCTGAAATCAGGCTGAGAGAGAAAGCGGAGGAAGACTAGACAGAAGGCATAGATAAGAACCAGCCCAATGGACAGGACATCCTCCACAGTTGTGTGGAGAGCAGGGACTGACTCTGACATGAACTCTAGTGCCCCATACTTGACCACTTCTCACTGGTGGCACTCAGAGAAAGAATAACAGGCTACCAAGATGAGACGTGATAGCCTATGACCATATAGTGGGGGAGGAAGTCCCCCTCGGTCATAGACCTAGGGGAGGGGAATAGGGTGAAAGCAGGAGGGAGGGAAGAATGGGAGGATACAAGTGATGGGATATAGGAAGGTTACAGACTTTTTTGAGTTAATTTTGTATCCAGCCAATTTGCTGAAGGTGTTTATCAGCTGTAGTAGTTCTCTGGTGGAATTTTGAGGGTCACTTATGTACACTACCATATCATCTGCAAATAGGGATAATTTGACTTCCTCCTTTCCCATTTGGATACCCTTTTGTTGTCTTATTGCTCTGGCTAGAACTTCGAGTACTATATGGAGGGGGGACCTATTGGCACTCAGAGGAAGGATAGCAGGCTACCAAGAAGAGACTTGATACCCTATGAGCATACAAAGGGGGAGAAAATCCCCTCAGGCACAGTCATAGGGGAGGGGAATAAAGGGAAAATAGGAGGGAGGGAAGAATGGAAGGATACAAGGGATGGGATAATCATTGAGATGTAACAAGAATAAATTAATTTTTTAAAAGGCAAAAAAAAAAGAATAAAACTTTTTTTAAAAAAAACAAGTGATGGGATAACAATTGAGTTGTAATCTGAATAAATTAATTATTATTTAAAAAAAAAAAAAAAAAGAACCAGACCACTGAAAACCTTAGGCAACCACAGGATGAAAAGCCCATTCAAGTGCAGTGAAAAGTGGCTGAAGGACCAAGGAGCTCAGTCTCTCACCAGGACCACGTCATTGAGCTGTGCAATCGTGGACAACCTTAGAGTCACTCATTGGATAATAGAGAGTGGATAGAATGCAATGCTGGGGAGAGAATTGGAGTTTTCATGAATATGTCTGAGTCCAGGAGGAAACCACCAGGTTCATTGAAAAGGTAAAAACAGACCCATGCTCAGACTGCCATGGTTTAAATGGATGATGAAGTAATGAGGAAAGAAGGAATTACAGATCACCGAAGAGAAAATGTTCAGGGAGCTCCATGGAGGGCAGCTCCTGGGAGACATAGGGTGACTTAGGTTTTCAATGCCTTGTATTTTTATGACAAGCCCCTCCTGAAAACATGTTTGTCACCATGTGTACTTGAGTTTAGGAAAGGAAAAAAATCAGAGACCCACTTTTATGTTTTCTGCACATACAGCTCATCTTAAACAGCTGACTGAACTTTGAAATAAGGTCATTTTTGTCAGAGCCTTCTCTACTGCTCTCTGCTTCCCAAGTTCACTAGAAGTCCATGTTGGCCTCCCAATCCACACTACAAGCATTGTCCTCCTCCTACAAATACACACACACACACACTATACTCACATATCACGTGTACACACACACATTTACACACACACATGTATACACACATACACACATATGCACACATGCACACACATATTTACACACAGACCCACACACATACACCATGTGTACACACACGTATACACACATGCACACACATATATACACACAGACCCACACATATACACATATATACACACAGACCATATACACCGTTTTGTTGTTTTTTTTTTTTTTCATAGCGCAAAGCCCTCCCTCATCTGAACCTACCTTGGCCACCTTCTCACTTCCTGTGTCTTCTTTTCCTAGACTCTAGGAAGGAGCTAGAAACGTAATCTGTTAAACTAATTCTCTATACGGATACATATGGCTTTTCCTTTTTAAAAAAAAAAAATCTCAATTTCTGGAAGAGAACTCATGAAAATAAGAATACCTTATGCCAAGTCCTCACTTATATACATTTTAGGAGTTCTGCCAGTCGGTGGGAGAGACGCTCTACAGAGGAGCCCTTCCCATCACGCCAATTTTCTCAAGTGAAGAAGCTGAACCCAAGTGAGGATTGAAGGGAGGAGAAGAGAAGAAAATCCCCTCCCACACCACTCAAATGCCTCGGGCTATAAAGAGAGGCCCAGGGAGAGAGTGAAATCAGAAATAGGTAAAACAAAGCCACATGCCAATACCATATGTAGGTCAAGACTTGAAGCAACTGACCTCTTCACAGGTGAAAGTTTAAAACAGTTCACCCACTATTGAGAACTTCTAGCTGCTTATTAAACATACTTATCGAGCAATCCCACCAGTAGGCAGTTCATTGGGAGAAGTGAAGAATATGCATCTAAAAGGGACATGTGTGACAATGTTTACAGCAAGGCCACACACGGTGGCACATTTCTGTAGTCCCAGCCGCCTGGGAGGCTGAAACAGGAGGGTCACTTGACACCAACGATAACAGACTATCCGGGCAACACAACGAGGCCCCCATATCAAAAATAATAACCATGTTCACAACAAATGTATTGAATTTGTCAAAAACTAGAAATGGCCCAAACGTCCATCAACAGTGCTTATGTAAGTAAGCAAATGGCAAACTATTCATACAATGGAACATCACTCAGCAAATTAAATATCATTGAGGGTGAAGGATATCAAGCACTACAGAAATGAAAGAATTTAGTCACAAAATAATGCTGTATGTTCCCATTTGCATGTAGACAAAGAGTAGGTAGTTTATTGTATATACGTGTAATAATATAAATGCATATGTAAAAAATACAAAATGTTTAATTAATTTTTTAAAAACTTACTAAAGGGAATCGCAAACTTGGGACATGGGTTTGGAACGTAGAGAACTAAGAATTCAGGGTTCAGGTGACAGAAATGTTCTGCATCTTGTTTGAGATGACAATTCTATCCAACTGTCAACACACATCAAACAGGAAACTTAACACACCTGGGCATTTTCTTGCATGCTAATAAAGACTTGATGAATAAAAAATTGAGTCAATTTAATAAAAGGTAAACAAGAAAGAGATATGAATGCCAACCAGAACTAAGTTGGGAGTAAAGGAAGTCTAGGTGGCTACCCTTGATATTCTGAGCCAAAGGTGCAGGTTGGCTAGCCTGGTCCAAAAGAATAGCCTAGCAAATGCCTTCTGGTATTTACAAACAACTTCATAGTAAATATTCCTTTAGAGAATAGTTCTGTGGTGATTAACACTGATCATCAACTTTATGGGACCCACAATCACCTGGCAGACAAAACACTGGGCATCTGGAGAAATCCACCCTAGCTGCAGGTGTTACCGTCCCATGGGCTGGGCTCCTGGAGTGAAGAAATGGGAGAGAGCTAGTGCCAGCATCCGTCTACCTAGGCTGCTAACTACAGGTGTGATACATCCAGCCGCCTCATCTTCCTCAGGCTTCTCAGGCATGGAAAACTTTACCCTCGAAGTGTGAGGCAAAATAAACTCCTCAGAGTCACTTTTGTCAGGTGTTCATTACAGCAACCAGCACAGCAATGAGTAAGAGTATTTACTGAGGGCCTAGCAGTGTCAGGCCAGGCACTGAGTGCTGAGAACCCAGCCCCGATCCTACTAAGTTCCTATTCTATAAGAGATGGGATGGCAGCAGAGGAAGAGATCCAATAACCAAAAAAGTTTACACCAGACAGTGTAAAATTAGAAAATTAGAAGGCCAATAATCAAAGAGTAAAATGAGACCACGATCATGCACTCAGTTTGTACTTAAAGGTCATTGTGCTTTTAAGTTTTTCCTAATTAAGGTAAGAAGTTGGAAGGCAGAATGATGGCGCAATTACAGAAGGATGTTCAAGCTATGGTTATAGAGTACTCAGTTAATAGCTTACTATAATTCCTGACATACAGTAAGTTTTCAATAAGGTTCAGTTATTATGATCATTATTATTTCTCTCTGCTCTCTCCCTTCTTATAAGAAAAACATGAACTTTGAGAATAGATGTGCAATTAAAGACATGAACAAAAACATTCATAATAATTTCATTCATAATAGCCCAAACTGGAAACTATCCAAAGAGTAGAATGGCTAAATAAATTGTGGTATGTTCATATAATGGGATACCTCCCCGCAATAAAAAGAACAAACTGCTGCATCACAGCTATTAGCAACTTGGATGAATCTTACAGACACAATATTGAGTGAAAGAAGCCAGACTTTGCAAGCCACATATGATACAATTTCACTTATATAAGGTTCGAGAACAAGCAAAACCAGCCTGTGCTGATGGAAGTCAGAAAAGTGGTTACATTTGGCACAGGTTGTTGATGAGAGAGAGGCGGAGGGAGACCTTCTCAGGTATTAGAAATATATGTTATCTTGATTCAAAAGTACCAATGACGTGAGAACACAGTGGGTGGAAGCTGAGCTCCATATGGAATGATGTGCCCCATTCTCACCCACTCCTTATAGCTGTGTTTTAGAGATAATCTCACATGCCCCTTGCCCTGTGGTACTCCTAAACCTACACTGAGCAGTAGAGAATATGTGCTTGTAAAAAAAATAAATAAATAACCTATTTGCGATGGATAAAAGATACATAACATACAAACTCCATCCATGGAATAAAAGAACATGCCACATTCTCACGTGTCTCTATGAGTGACTCAGAAATCCCCTAATCAGCTTCTTGACCCACAATGCACATAAAACCTCCATTGAGCAACAGGGAATAAAATAATTAAGTTAGCTCTTCACCACAGTTTGAGTTCTCTGCTCTATGCATCTTATAACTCAATCAAAAAAATTTAATGCAAGAGAAACTAAGCAAAATAAAGAAGCACATTTGGGAATGTGAAGACTTATTATGGAGTATCTCAGGTATCAATACCACTGCCATCTGCAGTGAATGGAATGCTGGGAAAAAACAGCTCATTCATCAGTGTGGTGATTTGAATAAGAACAGCCCCCACAGGCTCAGATTTGAATACTTGGTCACCATGGAGTGGCACTATTTGAAAGGATTAGGAGGTGTGACCTTGTTAAAGAAATTATGCTGCCTGCTGCCAACAGTGGACTTGAGGTTTCAAACAGCCCATGCCAAGCCCAGAGTCTCTCTCTTCCTGCTGCCTGCAGATCCAGATGTAGAGCTCTCAGCTCCTTCTCCAGCACCCGTGTGCCTGCATGCCACCATGCTTCCCGCCATGATGATAATGGACTAACCCTCTGGACCTGTAAGGCAGCCCCAATTAAATGCTTCTGTTAGAAGAGTTGCCTTGGTCATGGTGTCTCTTCACAGCAATAGAACACTGTAGCAATCAGCATACAGTTCCTGAACATCTCTGAGCTACCAAGATCACGGCACATATCCAGGACCCATAAAGCACAGCATAACTGCTGCCCTAGGGGAGTCTCTGATAGGGCAGTCAGCCTTGTAATTAACTCAACACCCTGGGACAACCGAGGGGTTCTTTAAACATAACTATGGGGTCTAGCAGGAGTTCACTGCCAGCCTCTAAGAAATTCCCTAATCCTAATTCTAATTCAATAATGGAAATGCCGTGCATGGTCATCCCCTCCTCCCAAGGAACAATATGGTTAACCCAGCTCAGACCCTGCTGTTTAATTGCAATTGACATTTCTAGGTCACTAGAGGTGAAGGCAAACATCCTTCTGGAAGGTTTCTTGTTTATGACAACAGCAGAGGAAGAGAGGCTAATTTTAGATAATATGGTCAACTCCATCACACAAAGAGCATCCAACAGGTGAGTCTCTGACTTCCCGGCAGCAGCAGTGATGTGGGAATCAAGAAATGGCATTTGGCTCCTACAAATCTCATCACCACAGCAGGGCCTCTAAGATGCTGCCCTGGAGATGTTTCCAGATGTGGCATCCCTATATGAAGCATGACATGCCATTGGCCTCTGTTTCCAGCATAAAGTACTCAATTCTTTAATGTATTTTGGGGTTTGTCCTTTTCTCGGGGTCCCAAGTCAACTGATGTTTTGGCCATAGTAGTCCAACCTTGTTACAGGGCTGAGTGGCAGGAATGGGGGACAAGTACCTATGCCATGCCAAAGGAGTAAAAGAAATAGTCCACCTCTGCAGACAACAGGCAACTGAGAGGAAGGGGCCTAGGCAGGCCAGTGACGCCGAACACTGCCACAAGGCCTGAGGCATGACTTTAATGTGGGCAAGAGCAGAAAGGAGAATAATGGGATTAACATTCAGCATCTAGTTAGAACCAGGCAGAAGGGTGACCAGATGTCCTGTTGCCTGAGACAGTACCAATGAAACACCTGTCATAAACATGATGGTCTTAGTTGAAAAGTGAGCTTCGTGTCAGTTCATCACTAAGAGACCACAACAGTGGTAAGAAGGAACTGACAGAGCCATTAGGGGACAGCGACCAGATCTGTTTATATTCTGAGACTCACTCTGGACCCCTCAGGTAAGTATAGAGCCCAGGGTCAACAGGCACTGAGAGGGCATAAACCGTAAAAGAAATTGAGCTTACAACATGAAGCTTTTGCTCTGTAGGCATAAAAGTCTTTCCAGGAAAGGACCAATGAATGCTCTTGAGAGGAACTGGAGAAATGGCTCAGCACTTAAGAGTACTGCTTGCTCTTCCAGAGGATCCAGGTTCAATTCCCAGCATGCACCTGGCAGTTAAAAACCATCAATAACTCAAGTTCTAGGGAATCTGACACTCAACTGCGGCTTCCTTAGGCCCCAGCAACACAGGCATAGGGAAAGAAATCTGTGGCCATGGTTTTATATTTTCCTGGGCATGACATTGCAAATTATTACAAATTGCGTACATTAAAACAGCAGACACGTATTCTCTTGGAGTTCTGGGGCACGACATGTAAAAGCAAGACATCAGCATTCTGGTTCCTTCTACAGCCCCCAAGGAAAACGTGTGCATGGTCAGTCCTAGCTTCTGATAAACTGCCAGAATCCTCAGTGTTCTACACTCCAAGCTCAGCCTCTGTCTCCATGTGGCACGGCCCACTATGCATTGCTGCATATAGGGACGCCTGCCATTGGCTACACTGCCCACCCAAAACGCCAACTGACGTCCTAATGAGGTCCTTAATTACATCAGAAATATTGTATGCATTCAGTCCATTGTATATTTAGGCAAAATTATGCTCAAGCAAAGATCAACAAATTTTCTTTTAAAAAACTCCTTCCAAGCTAACTTTAAAATAAGAAAAGGAAGAAGTCAATCCCGTGCACAAGGAAAATAAAATGTCCAAGAGACAGATACTCTTCTATGACTACTTTTGTGGTTACTGTGCCCAAAGAAAGCATCAGGTTGACTTACAGTTGCTCTTCCCTTCTGGCCTGCACAACTTCCTGGGACTCACTGCTGAAGGTTTTAGCCATGGTTCAGGGGTGCAACCTTACAAGATCCGGAGTGGAGAGTGGCACGTCGAGCACAGACCTAAGCAGCTCTGAAGCCTGTATCCCCCTACCTTTTTATCAACAAAAGTACTGGCTAGCCTCCCACACATACTTTGGGGAGACACCAGGGAGAAATAGGGCCACCTTCTTAGGACAGAGCCATCTGGAAAAATGAGTAGCTTCAATCTCAATCTTCTCCCAGAAATCCCCTAGACAAATTTCCTACTGTTCATGTGATTTTTTTTTCACACCGAACAACAATCAGACTTAGGGTTTTCAATATCCACTATAAACAAGACAAAAACAATGTAAGGTCAGATATGAAAATAACTTAAGTATGTGACAATCTTCTGGGACACAACCACTCCCGTGCTAGCCCATTTCCATCCCTGTGTTCTCTCTGTAGTTTTCCACTGACCTTTCAAAGCAAGGTGCAGAGCAGAAGAAAAGGAATGCTGGGAGGAGATGCTGTAGGCTCCGACAGCATACCTCCGCCTCTACCCACTTTATGCAACAGCCTTCCATGTAAAATCCTAAGGGAGTATTCTAAAAATAACAAAGGAAGCACCAATCTAAGGCATCAAGACCTCAGCCCCAAACACAAGACTCTACCCTCTCCCTCTCGCTCCGCCTACCTCAATTCTCATTACCCCCCTACCCACACCACATCCCTAGCCTCTGCCCACACTTTACCCCAAGCTTTGACCCATATTCTTCCCTTAACATGTTCTTACAAACCAGATGTCCTACAATGCAGCCCTTTTCCCTGATGCCTTCTTTCTCCATCCCGACCCATGGCCACCTACGCCCTCTCAGAACATTCGCATGCCAATGATCTATGTGATCATTCATCCCATGTAACCTCGTTACCTCATGAT
Organism: Acomys percivali; assembly: GCA_907169655.1. Lineage (NCBI taxonomy): Eukaryota > Metazoa > Chordata > Mammalia > Rodentia > Muridae > Acomys > Acomys percivali. The sequence continues at coordinate 81,157,597 of OU015744.1, forward strand.
ATATGACTTGCTCCCTTCCTGCTTCTAACACCCGTAATGCCCTGTAGGAATGGGAGCCCTCGGCACCTAGAGCAGTGGTCTCCTCATGACCACTCCCTCAACAATACCTACCGACAAAGACAAGAGGACAGGAGGGTCCAGGAGAAATCACAAAGTTGGACTTTAACAGCAAAGTACAGTTTTGTCTTTGGTGCACTCTCACTAACTTCCTGATCTTCTGGTGCCAAAAGAAATGTTCTAGCAAGCTGACTTCCCTTGCTCAGGGAACTGCAGATGCCAACTGTAATTAAAACAGCAACTTCATTTTCCAGTAAGTGTCAGTGTGGTGGCGTCGGACTTTGCTCCCTTCCGAGCAATTAAGAAATAGAGTTGTTTCAGTTTTTTTTTTTTTTTTAATGTTTTACCAGATTTTATAGCAGGCTTCTTCCTTCTGAAGAGATGTAGGAGTATCTGTTTAAGTCAGAGCAGATGAAAATTAATTTTTCTTTGAGAATTTTTTAAAATGTCTCAACCCCTCTTGAGCTAATTGGAGACACCTGAGAATGTCAGCTATCAAAACTGAAATTGAGGCAGGAGAGAGATTATCTTCCAAATCAAACACAGACACTCTCTCAGAAGTATTTTTTTAATTATTTCTTGGACAAGAAACAACTAATTAGCATCCCAATAGGGGGCTTCAGATATTTCTTTTATCCTTGGTTAACTTCCAACAAACCCTCATATAGAAAAGACAGAAAGAGAGGGGGCAGATAGCCTCTGGAATTCTGGAAGCTTTTGTAAAATTCTATTTCTCTTCTGACTGGTGAGAGCAGGAATTGAAATTCTGAGGATGAAGAAAGTGATGAGTAGTGAAAACAGCTTTGCAATCTTCTTTGAAAGGTTTTTATTTCACATAGTATTTTCCCCCTTAGGGAAAATAAAATACAATACTTACAGCCTTACCTTGCTTATGTTGCAATTCCAAACATTCACAATACTTACAATACCATATGTTCAGCATTCAATTCAACAAATATTTATTATTTTCCTGGCACTGTGCTAGATACTAAAGAAAGAAAACAAATAAAATTTAACCCGTTTTCACTTTAACAACTGTGGACAGCTCTAAGAACTCTCTAGAAGAAGGCAACCAAAAGCCCTGCCCTTGCAGAGGTCAACAGGCTAGGGAACAATGACCCTGGGAATTAAAAAGGGGTTGGAGGCTGATACTTGCTATCGGCTCAAGGTGCCCATTGAGCCAGAGTTCACTTAAAAGCTGAGTGTGTGATGTCATTCTGAAGAAGAAATCAGAATGCAGCCTTAGCACATGCATTTACCCCTAAGCTTCAGAGCAGTCTGGTGCAGAGGCCAGAGGCAATCTTTCACTTTCCCATTCCACAGTGATGAAAGCTGAGACCCACCAAAGTCAAGGGCTGCCTGAGTTCATGGGGGCATCAATACAGAAAAGAGTCCGAGGTGAGACAGACAGCCGAATGCTCTTCTGTAGGGTACCAGGCACCTTCCTTCCCATGGACTCCAGGAGCTCAAGGCTGATAGGAAACAAACAGAGGGGAAAGAACTACTCTTACGCCTATTGCCTCCTCTATCCTCCATGGAAAGCCACCAAAAGCAGGACAGTGCTCAGGAATTGTCTGCGTAATTGGCAGTGTCCCACGGGTATCAATCATAAGGCAAAGAGGGTGGAAACATCCAGGCCATCTAATAGCCTGGCAAAGCCCACTTCTGCCTTCCTAGCTGCCTGGGCTTCTAGAAGTCTCTCTCCCCAATACTTAAGTGCATGTTCTATATTTCTGCATGTCCCTAACAAGGCATCAGGAAAACAGAGAATGGACCCATTGAGGCAGGTGGCACAAGCACAGAGTGTGCCCAAGGGAACCTTACAACAAAGGAAGAGCAATAAAGCAAATTAAAGCAGAAGCAGCAGAGCGGGATTGGTGTGCTGGGGAATACAGCAACGTATATAGCCGGCCTGAGTTTAGATAAAAAAAAATTTATTTTTTGAGGATTTTTATACAGTATGTTTTTATCATTTTCTTTACCACTCCCCACTTCCTTCCAGACTCTCTCTGTTCCCTGCCCACTCAACTTCATGTTATTTCTCTTAAAGACAGAGGGTCCTAGAAACCTACAAGAAGAACATTATGATAGGTGGATCTGGGCCCAGGGGTCCTGCTCAAACTATGGCACCAACCAAGGACAATACATGCAGTAAACATCAAACCCCTACCCAGATCTAGCCAACAGACAGGGCATTCTCCACAGTTGAGTGGAGAGTGGAGACTCACTTTCACACAAACTCTGGTGCCCCATATTTGATCACGTCCCCTTGATGGGGAGGCCTAGGGGGCACTCAGAGGAAGGATAGCAGGCTACCAAGAAGAGACTTGATACCCTATGAGCATATACAGGGGGAGGAGGTCCCCCTCAGTCACAGACATAGAGGAGGGGAATAGGAGGAAAGCGGGAGGGAAGGAGGAATGGGAGGATACAAGGGATGGGCTAGCAATTGAGATGTAATATGAATAAATTAATAATATAAATATGAAAAAGAAAAGAAAAAGAAAAAACTTCCCTATAAAACTGTAGTTTGTTTTGTGTGGACCTACAACTGAGCACAGGCCTGCCCTGGGGTGCGGTTGATATACCCAGTGTCATGCCATTGAGGAAAACAGATTTTTCCTCTCCCAGCAGCTTTCATATTCGAGTAGTTTTTTGGGGGGGAGGAGGTAGAGGTGGGACTTTGAACTCACTTCCCTCCTGCATGCTGGGATTTTGTCTGCCTTGAGCTACATGCAGGTCTTGTGTGAGCTGTCACAATCTCTGTGAGTTCGTGTGTACAACTATCCTGTTGCATCCAAAAATGCTATTTCTTTACAATTCAGACTAAGGTTCATGGCTGACCAAAGCTAGGGTGTCATGGTTTAGTCAGCCCTTTGTATGTGCCGCCTTGATAATCCTCTTGCAAGTGGGCAGGAAACAGCGTACCTGACTATGAAAGCAAGCTCACTGTGATGGCTGCCTACAACACAAGCTCTTATGGTTCCCTTTTCTTCACAGCCTTCAGATCTACAAAGGAGAAAAGTGGCAAAGGAGGGAAAAAAATAAACAAGATGAAAATGGAAAAACCTTTATCCATACTTTCTTCCCTTCCATTGTGCTATATTAGACCCACATAATCATATTTAGACTTAGTCCCACACCTTTCATAAGCACTGCCCTGGGCTCTACCTTTCATCTGTCTTCTAAGGTGCTGGGGGTAAGCCTCTGATGGACAGCCAATCCTCATAGCACAGGATGGAGCCTGTTTCGCATAATCAATATCCTTTGTTTTACAACCTTGTGTTTTTAGGTGGCACTCCAGGTGCCATGAAACATAAAATTCTTATATATTGCGGCACTTTTACAACAGGCTCCAATAATGGCTCATTGATAAATTTTCATCATCAATAATAGATTTACAATGAAATTCCAATTCCCTAGTCTACAGTGTCTACACAAATTACATTACATGGAGCCAGCCTGGACTTCAGTGTGATATGGTTTTCCTTCTTGATAAAGCTCTTTGTTGTCACAAAGTCCTTCGTTGAAACTCAGTGTGCACCTCAACATCAGAGTGCTGACCTAGCATGTCTAAGGTGTTGGATTTAATCCATGGCAGCACAAAAAAAGGAAAATAATAGAGCCGTCCAGTCATGCCTGCTTTCCATACTGAACCGTCTTCCTTCACTGTTCATATATATATATTCTCTGTCTCTCCTTTTTTACCCAAGAGCTTTAGTTATTAAGATAAAAGACCTATATATTAAGGAATCAAGAAAGGACAAAATGGGGCATGGAAAGATGGCTCAACATTTAAGAATGCTTGCTGCCCCTCCAAAGGATCCAGATTCAGTTCCCAAAACCCACCTCAGAGAGCACATAACCCCCTGTAACTCCAGGGGTTCCCATGCCTTCATTGTGCCTCCTCAAGCACCCTGATAGACACACACACACACACACACACACACACACACACACACACACACACTTAATAAATAAGTGCTTTTTAAAGAAATTTCAAGTTTGTGCCCTGATAAAGACAAAGAGAAGAGGACAGGAGATACCAAGATAAAGATTTTGATACATTTGGAGCAGAGAAGGCAGAGGGGTTTCTAACTGAAGAGAGAAAAGGAAGCTACAATTTTATTTTAACACTTAGGAAAGGGGCATCAAAAAAAAAAAAAAAAAAAAAAAAAAAAGGGAGAGACGTAGGTCCACGGAACCCAGGAAGGAACGGCTCTGAAGTCAAAGATGCTAAGTTTATGGATGGATGGAAGCAACAAGGCGCACATAGAGAAGCTGAGAAATATTGTGTCCGTCGTTCTCTGGGAAACAACTGATTCGTGCTTTTTAAAATAGATGATTTCAATTTGGCAGTCTCTTCCCAATACACTGTGAGCAAAGGCTACAAGAACAATAGCATCTTTTCATGCAAATGAGAACTCAGAGACACACCCTCTTCTTAAAGAGGCTACAATAGGGTGAGTGACAGCATTGGGGGGGTGGGGTGGACACAAGTCATGGCATCCATGGCTGGGGGTGGAGGGGGGAGAAAGAAAACAGAAGACCTACCTAGGAGAGTGATCAATGACAGTCTAAGATAACCAGATTGAGTGTACTAACAGCCTAAAGAAAAACCAGCTCAAACAAGAAAAAAGAGGGTTCTGCGAGGAGACATGGAACCCACGATTTACCTGACACATTGGGATGCTGGAGAACCTATCTTGACAGATTCTTGCTTGGAAGACCTACCAGGATCTTTGGGGAAAAGTTGGCAATCAAAAATAATGAAAAGTTAAGAAAGGACCAGGGACTGGGCAAGTCAAGGCGCTTGCTATGAGGCCAAAGTGTGGTGCCTGGGACCCACATGCATGAAGGAGAGAGCTGACTCCCACAAGCTGTGTTGTGACCTCTATGTACACACCACAGCATAGCTGTACCCCCAATACACAGATTAATCAATTAGTTGATTGGTTGATTGATTAATTAATTACAATTTTTAAATTTGAGCTAAGAAAAATGTTTCCCTTATTTACCCTCAGGAAAATAAAGCAATGTCCAAGAAGTTAACACAGCTAGAGAGCACAGGCTACTGAGAAATACATGTTATTTACAAGGTCAGAATTGCATAAATGCTGACAAGGGTTTTGACCAAAAATTGTGAACTGGTTACACTGAGAAAAATCATGGATGAAGGACAAGGGCTAACCTCTAAATCAGTTATCTAATGCTTTCCGAGAAATAGCATTAGTATATTATTTTTAAATATATGATGTGTGAGAAAACAACTGAAAATCCAAAACAGATGCCTCCAAAAAAACTGGGCCAGAAAATTGGAAACAGGAGACAGCTTTGTTCTTAGGGGGACTTTTAGTTGCGTTTTATTACCACTGTTTTACTTTGATTAAAATGTATTTTAAAAAAACAAAACTAAATTTAAAAGCTCGTGTCCCACTAATATATACTGTGAATTAACATTTTCAAAAACCGGTAATTATCTTGTGAGAAGCATAACTGTGTTGCATTATTTTATTAAAAGCATTTTATTGAATGTAAACATTTAAAGTATTTCACCATTAAAATTAAAAGAACAGAAATAAGTGCTTTCAAAATACATATATTTGCTCATTTAATCTTCACAGTATTCTAGGTGTTACAGTACCATTGCCATCCCTCCCCGGGTGAAGAAAGGACAGTTGTCTTAGCTGCTTTTCTGTTGCTGAGATAAAAATACCCTGACAAAGGCAGCTTAAAAGAGAATGGGTTTGCTCTGGTTCTGGGGAGATAGCCTCTATTGTGGCAGGGAAGACATGGCGGTTGCTGGAACAGGAGGCAGCTGGTCACTTCCTGTTCCCATCAGGAAGCCAGAGAAAGCAGAACGTGGAGTTAGGTTAAAAAACCGCTAGACCTACCTCCTGCATCAAGGCTCCCCCACCTAATGATTGCAACCTCCTAAGCAGTACCACCAGCTGGGGACCAAATGCTTAAACATGAGGGTCTATAGGGACACTTCACACTCAAACTGCAACCAACACTGAATCTATCCAAGACACAAGATGGAAAACCAGAGGCAAGACTCTCTCTCCAGGGCTCCTGATTCTAGGCCAACGCAGCCCACCATTGATGGCAATCTCTGTTCTAACCCAGATTCCTCAGTGCCAGTGTAGACTCGTCTCCACTTGCCTCACCTCCCTCCCCTGTCTAAAGTCTGACCACTTGACCATAATGACTAGATTTATTTTTATTTTTACTATACATAAAAAATTTTATTCTTTCATATAAATATTATATTATATATTTATTATACTATACCCAGTCTACTTTTACTAGTAGACTGTACCCTAGTTGCCCTTTAAACAGCATGGTGATGTCTGACCCTTATCCACGCTAATCCCAGAAAGCAAGGAGAGATGGCAGGGCCCTCTATGGCCTCATCCTGTCTCTCCCATTGCTATGCCTGAGTGAGATGAGATCTAACCTGAGGTCCTTCTCATTCCAGGTGTTTCATCAGCCTCTGTAGACCTGCATCTCTACCCTCCTCCATCTCCCACCCCCCCCCCCCCCCCCCACCCGTGTTTCTCCTCCACACACACATATACCCATTTGCAAGGCTAAGCCAAATCGAGAAGTCAGAGATTCCTCACTGAAGACGTTCAGCAAACGGACCTTCAAAATGCATCATAGCAGGTTCATAAAAATGTTTGCCAAGAGTCACTCTAAGGTGTAGGTGTCACCGAACCAGAGAATTTGACAGGAGCTATACAATTAGCAACTGATGTCAGAGTATATCCAAGATAAAAATCACACTAGATCACTCTACACTAGATGAGGAAGCCTACGTTAGTGCCACGCCCATAGTGATGCTCATCCCTGTCTCTGAGACCTCCCAGGCCTTTCAGGCCTATCTTAAACCTGCCAGCTCCCATTTCCTGACAACCTAGGCCTAAGGGCTCACTCTGGCCACCATGGCCTACTAAAACCAGGCAGAACAGACCGGAAGTGTCAGGAGGTAGTTCCTCCACCCTCTGCAGGCCTCAATAAATGGCTGAGGAGAATCAGCAGATGTGAGGGTGATTGCGCAGCGCCCACACAGACCCATTGGACCCGGATGAGGTCCCAGAGCAACTGGGAATCAGTGAGCTGCTCAGCTAGCCACTTTTCTCCAGCTTCCTTCTTCCCTTTCTGTCTCGGGCCTTCTGGAGGAACTCAAACTACTACAAGGCCTGTCTGACTCAGCAAAATGCCTTGAGAGAACCAAGTGTGCTGAATAACGCCCATGGGGAACAAGCTATAATAAACAGCCAGGACTGCCACATAATTAGCACCTCTGGTTTTTTGTGGATTTTTTTTTTCAATGCAAAATAAATGTCAAAAAGAAAGACTCTCTGAAGTGCTGCAGACAAAGCCCTTTCAAATTTGTTTACACTGCTTTTTCCTTCCTAGTATTTCTTTCTTTTTTTTTTTTTTTAATCCTCCCCACCCCCAACACACACACTCTTTGAGAAAGGGTCCCACCGTATGGATGTTCCTGTCTCTGCCTCCAGAGGGCTGGGTTACAAGGGTATGTGACCATGCCTACCTTCTTCATGCCGTTTCTCCATTACTTTCTCTTCTTTGCAAAAGCGAACTTCTGCCCCGCTCTTCCCAAGCCTCAGGGATCAGTGGAGGAGTTAGGGTAGAAAGAGAGTAAGAGCCAAAGGCAGTGGACGACTACCAAAAAAAAAAGTGCTTGTCAGCCATAACAAGGTAGTTGCACATATGAACCCAGCGGTTGTAACAGCACGCACAAGGCCTGGGCATGCTCAAGGCAGACAAAATGCTATCATGGGGGTGCAGGTGGAGGCAGGGGCACAAGCTCCCATCCCTAGCTGAGAAGCTGTTGATAGTTGGTAGCTGGTAAGGGAGGAAGAACTAGGTTTTTTAAGGGTGTGCCCCCTGGTAGATCTCCAGAGAGTGGCCCCACACCTAGTGAACCTGATGGTTCTTTGAGAATGTCCTACAATGGGTTTTGATCATTTTCATCCCCTGACCCATCTCCTCCTACCTACCCAACTTTGCTCCCTCTTTTTTCTTTTACACCCACACAAAGTTGAGTGGTTATAGAATGGTGGGAGTGAGTCTAAGAGGATAGGAAAGATAAATATGATTAAAACATGTTGTGTAAAATTCTCAAGGAGTCAGTAGTTTTTGGGTTTTTTTTGTTTGTTTGTTTGTTTGTTTTTTTAATACGAAGAAGCAAACTAACAAGTTCTGAAATGGTAACGTAGAGGTCTTGGTCACTTAGGTATTTTCTATCCTGATGTCTCTTTAGCTGAGTTTTCTGTATGCCAATTGTTCTTCCTTCTGAGCCTATATTCTGGACACTCCACACACTATGACACAGTTCATCCAAAGAAGCAGGCATCGCCATCACCCCCGAGTGAACACATGAAGAGGCTGAGGCCAGATTAAGCAACTTGTCCAAGATAGAAACCCAGGTTGCCTGAGCCTAGCCTTACTGGTTTCCACCTCCTCTATTCAGAAAGCAGAGACAGGGACTAGACTTTCAAGTAGAGTCGAGTCTGTGCCAGAAGCCTCCTTAAGCCTATGAACTGGCCTCAGAAAAGAGGCCCTTCGTGGGCTAGGGCAAACGTGAGTGCAGGAATAAGCTCCTCCCCCCAAGCATCTGTCAGGTGCTTGTATCCAAACATGGCAACCAAGCTTCCCTCTCCCAAAAGTTTCTTGCAACACCATAGTTTCACAGGCAGGTAGGAGAGGTAGTACATAATGTAATAGCTCCCCAATAATCCACCCCGTGCCAGGGTGCCAATGGGGGTACCTAGATCCAGAAAAATAGCTCAGCCCTCGCTTTAATGGAATTGAATAGTCAAATAAGCTCCATTTAGTTTCTGAGAAGTATTTGACTCCAGCACCCTCCTCTGTAAGTAAGATGCTGTGTACATTAAGCTAAGCGTAAGCGAAGACTCAGACTCCTGAGCTTCTTCCTTCCTCCCACCCCCATCCCTGAGTGTCCTTCCTGCACCTCCTTTCTGCTCTGTAGAGCAGTGTCAGCATCTACATTCGCTCCTGCTCCTGTCAGCGGCACAATAGACAGCGCTTCCATTGTCTCTACAGAACAGAACACAGGCAGCTTCAATATGTAAATAATGCGTTCAGTCCTAACCAGACAAAGGTTTCTCAGTGACTCAGAGGGGGAAACAGGCAGCAGAAGGCTGTCGTTGTGGGGCACATGACACCCTGAACCCAGAGGAGAAGCACAAGCTGTCAGTGCCGCACTCGTTTGCCAACAGCAATTTCATTTGCGCAAAATCCATCATCCATCACATTAAATTAATGTTGTTAATTTGAATTTTATTGGATTTTGTCATTTTATTTGCTTTTAATGTGTGACTCTCTAGTGGTTTTGTGACTATATGAGAGTTTTACGTGCTAGGTGCATACACCTAGCTTTGTTTTACACATAAGTTGAATAAGATTATAATAAAAACAATGTAAGACAACTCAGGGGTCCATAGTCTTTTCTGTTTCAACACTAACCCACACAAAGGTCACATTCCCCAAACCTAAGAGCCCTGGTGAAGGCAGCTCTCCTATGTGGTCCTCACAAACCTTGCTCTTAGCTGATGCTCTGTACTTTTACAACTAATGGCATCACTGGGTTGCTCCGTATGGCTCAGCCATTCTGGGAGGCTTAAGGGAGACAAACAAAACATGTCTCAAAGCCACCTGGCCAAGGACAGAAGGGGACACTTTGCCACAAGCTCCAAGCCCTTGTGAGTCAAGGATCAATCTGTAGACTATCCTTTTCTTTGCATCTTCATGTAGGTGGCTCACAAAGGAGGTTCTACGGGAGTCCCAGGTGGGTACCCAGAAACCATAGCACAGAAAACGACACGGAGATGCTGTTCGTCTGAATCTATGAGACCCTGGCTGCCCAGCAACAGCCAGAGTAAAAGATGGGCAGAGAGGATTCTAAGACCGGACACGGATGAGCCTGGCATCCTCAGCAATTGGCATCACATTTCTCAAAGGAGAAATGCTAGACTGCCTAGTGGGACTCACTCTGTGCTTCCTCTATTCTCTGTGTACTCAGCTGGGACCTACCGTGGCTCCAGCTTTGGACCCACCCATCCTAGGTTTCCTCTTTACACTACTCAAGTAATATCTTTGGTCCCACACTGACATGTCCGAAACCTGTGGAAATGGCAAGGCTATATGGCCATGGCTTTCCATTTGTATGTAGCATTGTCCATGTTATCTAAATAACCTCCTTCCCCTCCTTGAAGTTGCACATGGCCATATCCAGAGAGCTAACGCTATAGAGACCAAAGGTAAGTAAACGGTGTCCAAACCAAATAGCAGCTTCTACTAAAGTCTACAAACATTTGCCAAGTTCCATTGAAGAGCAGTGTGTCATAGGAGTGGAGGAAAGATATCAGTGAATGTGTCATGCCCCAGACTCAGGCTTTCCTTCAGCTTACTACCCAAATGTGCACCACCAGGAGCCCTGGAGAAATAGACAGACTGGGGGTTAGAGATGAGGCTCTCTCATTCTGCTGGGAGTCTGGGAATGTCTTACTACAGAGCAAGCACTAGAATGGGCTCTGGCTGTCTGGAAGGACCCTCTCAGAATGAAAAGGAAAGCAGGAAGGACGGCTCGAGCTTTCCAAGCCTTTCTAGCTTGGTGGTTTTCAAACCCAGTGGTTTCAAGCTCTGTCAGGCTCAATTCCAGGATCTCAGGGCTGAGATAGGCAGCAAGGGACTGGAGCATAGGATTTAGCCAGTCCCCTCCCCCTTCAACCCAAGCAACTGAGTCAGAACAAAATTAGCAATTCCAAACAAGCATTCAAGAAGTCAAAATCAAGGCTAGAGATGGTTGCTTGGGTAAGTGTGCTTGCTATGCAAACATGAGGACTGGATACGAATACTCAGAACCCACCTTAAAATAACAACAACAAAAATAAAAATAATCTTAAAAGCTGGGCATGGCTGTACACACCTTTAACACCAGTATTGGGGATAGAGATAGATAGACCCCAAGAGCTCACTGACCTGCCAGCCTAGCTGAAATGGCAAGCTCCTGGTTCAGTGAAAGACACTATCTTAAGAAAATAAGACAGAGACTGATAAAGGAAAACATACAATGCCACCCCCACCTCGGATCTCCATATGCATCTGCATAAGGGCACACATCCATACACTCACATGCATATAACATTCACACACAAATAATAATACTATGATGATGATGATGATGATGATGAAGAAGAAGAAGAAGAAGAAGAAGAAGAAGAAGAAGAAGAAGAAGAAGA
>OU015744.1:81168957-81186132 GCA_907169655.1 Acomys percivali
AATTAGCCCAAAAAAGCCTATGAAAATATTCCTATAAACCAATTCTTCCTATGTACTAATATATGTGTATGCAAAAACAAAAGATCGCACGAAAGCAAATAACAGGAAAGACAATTATTGACTTTGTAAATGGTGCATCCTTGATACTTCTAATCTAGAGACTAATGCTTCTGGCTTTGTTGAGAAATGCCAAGACTGTTACCTTCAACTGCTTCTATAAATTAGTACATACACTTTAGTTTACTGAGGGGATATAATCAGAATGAAAATATTGACATAATCAAATATTCATTTCTAGTGAGAGAAAAGTAAATATAAACATGATTCCTGACAGCTTTTTTTCTCCAAGAATTATTATTATGACATCATCATCACCACCACCATCATCATCACTGTAAGATGCTATAGCACCACTGTATCTGAAGACATGACAGCCAGTCTTCCTTCTACTTTTTTCATTAATTTATTTATTTAATCACTTTATAGCCTGATTGCAGCACCCTCCCTTCTCTCCTCCCAACCCTCGCAACCCTCTCTGTCCTCCCCTCTCCTTCTCTGAGAAGGGGAATCTCCTGTGGGTACCAGCTCACCCTGGCTGTCACAATAAGACTAAGTGTATCATCCTCTCTCACTGAGGCCAGACAAGGCAGCCCAGCTAGGAGAAAGGGATCCAGAGGCAGTCAACAGAGTCAGAGACAGCCTCTACTCCAATTGTTAGGGGACACACATGATGACCAAGTCACACATCTGCTACATATGTGTAAGGGACTTAGATCCTGGCCAAGCATGCTCTTTGGTTGGTGGTTCAGTCTCTGTGAGCCCCCATGGGCCCAGGTTAGTTGACTCTGTAGGTCTTCTTGTGGTGCCCTTGACCTCTCTGGCTCCCTCAGTCTCTTCCACAAGGTTCCCCCAAGCTCTGCCTATTGTTTGATTGTGGGTCTCTGCATCTGTTTCTATCAGCTGCTGGATGAGGCCTCTCAAGAGACAGTTGTGCTAGGCTCCTGTCTGCAAGCATAGCAGAGAACCATTAATAATGTCAGGGGTTGGCTCTCTCCCACGGGGTGAGTCTCCAGTTGGGCCAGTCATTGGTTGGCCTTTTCCTCAATCTCTGCTCCATCTTCGTCCCTGTGCATCTTGCAGGCAGGAAAATTTTTGAGTCAAAAGTTTTATGGGTGAGTTGGTGTCCCTATCCCTCCACTGGAAGCCCTACCTGGATAATCCTCTTTTTTTTTTTTTTTTTTTTCAGTCTAGAATTAACATCAGCAAATCCCTCCAACATTATAACATATCTATTCTGATCTATACAAGCTGGCATCTCCACAGCTGAAGCAAAAAACAAGCCATATTTAAGGAGCATTCCCTAGGCCAATAACTGACAGCAAGGATGTCAGTTACTGAAGCAGTCTTGTACACTATAAGTGCTAAATTAGCGTATTAAATAAACAGAAGCTAACAGCTTCTAATTCTTCCAATGGAAGGCAGCAGTCTCATAGAGGCTACATTAGTAGCTGTGTGTGTTGAGCAATGGGTAATGGGTGTTCATCTCTGGAGGCTGGAAAGCATCCAGCCTAATCCAGCCTCTGATGAAGGCTCTTCTCCTACCTCAGAGAGGGCTGCCTTCTTCCTATGCCCTCACCTTATCTTTCTTCAGTTTGTTTGGTGAGTGGGAGAATGTGAGCCATCCGGTGCCCCTTCTGATAAGAACACTTACTCTATCTGACCAGAGCCCCACCCATATAGCTCATTTAACCTCAATTACATCCTTATTCCAAACACATGCACCCTACGGGTGAAGTATCAACGTACGAGTATCAGGGAAACCCATAGTGAGTCCATGGTGGTGCCTATGGAAAAGTCATCGACCTCGCAAAGTTGAGTACCTAATTTAATCAGTCAGTTATCACTTATTCACAAGCTCCTACTGTGTGCCAGGCATTTTCCTCATGGAGAAAGGAAAGAGACTAAAAGAAGCTATATTTAGACTAAGAATATGCACAGATAAACACTCATAGTCTAGCAACTGCTTGTACTTCTCATATATTTTTGCAGATAAACTTTTGAGCATATATTCATAAACTCTCAAGACTCTTCCTCTCCACATGGGGCAGGGCACTTCCGGTGAAACTAGTATGATTCAAATCAGTATCTATTTGTTCTTCCCAAGTTTGGATGCAGTCGCATATCCCGAACTGTATTGTTGAAATTTCACCACTTATTTATTTATCAAAAGAGCTCTTTCCTCCCAATCAGCTGTTAAAAGCTGTGAGCCCTTGAGTGCAAGAGCTCTGTCTCCTTCCACTGAAACCCCCTGCTACTTTGTGTCTCACGCATAATGAACCTTCATGAAACCATTGAGTGGATACAAGATCAATAATAGCCACGTATAAAGCATTTAATGTTGCACCCGTGTTTATTGATTTGGGGATGGCCACTTGAATTAGACAATGTATGGGGGGCTTGTCCTTGGAAAATATGAATTCTCCCTCTCTCAGCAGCTATTAATTGCCTAAGCTCTTCACCTGAGGGTAGGGGCTTGTGATACTATCTCCATCCCCATTGGTATGTCAGCTGGTGCGCTGTGCAGATCTTGTTTTAGATGACCATATTTTTGAGATCTTGTGGGTGCAGCAACTTAAAGTTCTCCAACTCCCTATTCTTCAGTGTCTCCTGAGCCTTAGATGTAGAGGTTGGGATGTAGATTACCAAATATGGTTGGGCACCCGACAGTCAGTTGTTCTCTGCATTTTAGCCAGTGATTTAACACAGTGAGTTCTGTGACGGTCCCAAGGTGCTGCAAAAAGAAGATTCATTGATGAGGGGGGCGTTACACTTACCTGTGGGTACAAGGAAAGTGTCTGGGATGCAGTTAGGAACGATACTGCTTTAGGAAAGTTACAGAAACAGGTTCTCCTCTAGGATCCAGACCCTCCCCAGCTGTTTGTATTTGGCTAAGTTTAAAGTACTAGGCATGAATTACCCTGTACTCAGTGGACCTTAAATCCAATTAGACAACTGCTGCTTGCATCCAAGATAGAAGTTCCACAGTTGCACCCTTGGTGATGTCTTCCCACATTGGTCCAAGATTTCAAGACTGTTTTGAGACAGGGTTTTGCTATGCAGATCTAGCTAGCCTGGAACTTATTATGTAGACCAGGCTGGCCCCAAACTTACAAAGACCCACCTGCCTCTGCCTCCCAAGTGCTGGAATTAAAGGCTGCTACATCCAGACTTTAAAATATTGTTTTAAATAAAAATTACTAAACAAACAAGCTTGTAAAATCTAATTATCACATTACCACCTTTTCCCATGAGTCAGCTGTTTAAAACAATATAGAATTTTACCTTTAATCAATAAATCTGAATTATAAAATCATGTTTATAGTCACTTTTTAAAAATATTTGTGTGCGCATGCGTGTGTGTGTATGTGTGTGTGTGTGTGTGTGTGTGTGTGTGTGTGTGTGTGTGTGTGTGACTTGCACATGTGTACAGATGCCTGAGGAGGTCAAAAGAAGGCATCAGATCCTCTGGATCTGGAAATAACAGATGATTGTGAGACACCTGATATAGGTTCTGGGAACTGGACCTGGGTCCTCTGGAAGAGCAGGAAGCACTCTTAATCTCTGAGTCATCTCTCAACCCCAAAACTCAAATTTTAATTCCCGTTGGCAACATTGAAAGTCATAGCACTCAGTGAACAGTTCCTAATTTCATATCATTGGTTCCTCTCCTGTCATCTAAAGCCATAAGGCCCCTGCTTCCAGAAAAATTAAGCCACAGCACCCAGGTGGACAGTACACCATTTCCTTCCATGAGTTCCTCTCAAAATATCTACAAGTGTGAGACTTCCTTCTCCTTCCACATGTATTCCTCAGGCTCCCACGGACTCCCAGGCACTGTCCTAGACAGAGCAGGGTTAATGGTAAGGAGAACCAGGCACAGTCACTGCCCGGTGACACTTCCAACAAGCAAATTTGTACCAACTAGTGCTTCATTGCAAACTGAATGGAGGGCACTGAAGAAAAGGACCGCAGGCCTTTGAGACTGAAGACAAGGGCTGGGTAAGAATATTTCAAGGCCTTGTCAGTACCAAAAACTACAGCTGCTCCACAGTCACGATTTCGCATGCCACACGGCTCCAGTCACCTTCTGCGTTCCCACAGCATTCCCTCTAAAGACCCGCCTCTTTCCTTTGACCCCACAAAGATCTAAAACCCACTAATTCTATCAGCCTTTTCTGTACTTGTCTCTTCCTGTTCTTTGTTCCCACACATCCTGGTCTAGATTGCATTCCTGCCGTCCTGCGTTTCCACTCTTGTGAATGACTTCATAGCCTATTCCAGAAGACTTCTAGATAACTCTAACTCTGCTTTCTCCGTGCTTCTGTCCATGCAGAAGAACATTGCAGAAGAACCTGTAGTCATGCTTGATTGGTACCCTTTAAACTTAAGGGCAAGCATCTGCCCACAAAGACCTAAGCCCAAGTCCACTTGTCCATCCCCACTCTGGGATGATGATCTACCCTACAACACTGAGAACTTGTGCAATGGATAAAGCGCCCACACATTCCTACTGCTGAATCTGTCTGCCCACTAACATATGTCTAACACATACCGTGTCTTCTCTGCTGTGGACTGACTGCCTATGTGTCTGTCCAGTGCAAACTTGTGCACTGGAGCTCACCCGTTTGGGTACAATGACTCACACTTAAGGAGTCTCCTTTTCTCTCATATTGTCAAATTTTCCTTTTCCATGGTCTATTCTCATTATCACTTAAACACGCCTTTATATCTCCCATCTCTAGAAATCCCTCTCCTGAAAGACCCTCTCATTCCAACTAAGATCCCATTTTCCTGACCTTAATGACAATTCACCTTTGTAGAGTTCTCTCACTGCCCCAGTACATCTCCTACCATTGCTTCCTCAACCTGCTTCTGTGAGCCTTTTACTCTCTTACCACCACCATCAATGACCTCCGAACTTCAATTCTCGGTCCTTATTCATTCAACCAACAATGTCCCACACAGACCATCTTCCCCTTGCAAACATGCTCTTCATTTGGCTTTCAGAACACCATAAACTCTGGCCCGTTATCAAGTCCTCCTTGTCAGCTTTCTTTGCTATTTTCTTTCTTCTCCAAGATGTTGCAGTACTGAAAACCTCAGTCCTTGGCTCTTTAACCATCCTTCATCTGTTCTCCAATGATCTCTTATAGTTAAAACTAGGAATACCACCTGTGCTGAAGTGCTCAAGTTTCTATTTCGGATCTGGTTCACTCTGCTTAACTCCAGAAACATATATCAAAGTGCCTAATCCCCACTAGTTAGCATCCCTAAGACCAAAACCTTTACCCCTCCGCAACTTCAAAACCACTTTAAACCACCACATCCCTCATCTTGGATCACGGCCACTCCATTATTGGGAAAACAAAACTGTGGCTTCCTCACTAGGGTTTTCCTCCAGAATCCCCCACATCCAATGCATTTGTGAATTCTGTTCACTCTACCTTTGAAATATATTTACGGCTAGGGTATCTCTCATTGGTAGAGAACTTGGCTAGCATGCACAGGGCATAGATTCAATCCCCAGCACCATCCACAAAATAAAAACAAAACATGTCCAGAACCCAACCACTTCTCAGTACCTCCACTGCCAAAGTCTGGCCCAAGCTACCATCAACCTGCCTCTATGGTGAAAACAGCCTACTGGCTGATCTCCCTGACTGTCCGTTAGCAACACATCAACCAGAATGGTCCTTTGAATTATAAAGCAGATTACATCACCAGTCTGCTCATTGAGCTCCACTGGCTTCTCACCCAGGACAAAAGCCTTATACTGGTTCCCAGGAACACACCACCTGCTTTCCTGGCCCCTAGCCCCTCTTCTCCACTCCACCCATCCTTCTAGATGCTTTCAAACAGACCAGTCACTTGGATACTATGCATGGGCTTTTTCCTCATTGTTCTCTCTCTCCAGAAATCTATTTCTCAATCTCTTATCTCCTTCAGTGTCATCATATCATACTGGGTTCTTCTATGCCCAAGCCAATATTCCAACCCCTTATTTCCTATAGCCTTACTTTGTTCCATTTTTATGAAATGCTAGTCAGCTCCCAACACAGTATATTATTCATGTATTCTGATTGTTATCTGCCCATTAGCATACAGGCCCTGACAAGCACAGATTTCGTTCACTTTTCTGATGCCTAGAACAGTGCTTGGCATGCTGGATGCACCCAATGAATCAGTGTTAAGTAAATAGGATGAGAGGCTGTAATGTCAGAACTAAAAGTTAGAATTAAAATATGCACAGTATATCCAGGAGTGAAAGCGGGGATGGTAGGGAAAGGACCACTGTGTTCCCATTAATAAGTCAGGATTTACTCACACATTTACACAAATGTGCTCATCAAATTATCTGGTTGCTACTTTGGGAAGTAGCCTGAGGCAAAAAGAAGGCTCCAAGAACCTGGTGTTTCTAGGAGAGTTAAAGTACTTCTAAATTTTCCCACAATCCATCAAACTTTAAAGAATAAATGACTATGAACTTGTACTCCAAGGGTAAATGAAAAAAAAGTACATGGCCCATCATATTCTAAATTCCATTTACAGTTCAGGCTATGAGGATGAGGGCCATATTGATTCCTCAGAACCCACATAAAAAGGCCATGCATGGTGGTGTGTGCCTGTGTCCCCAGATCTAGGGAGGTGGAGAAACACAAGAGCCCCTGTGGCTTGTTGGCCAGTGAGTCTAGTCACAAATGTGAGCTCCAGGTTCAGTGAGCGGTCCTGTCCTCCCAGTGAGTTATGTGGGGAGCAGCTGAGGAAGACACCTGACTGTTGACCTCTGGCTTCCACACACATATTCACACACATGCATACTTACCCCATACACACATGCATACATCCATGAGCATGTACGCAAATCCATTTAAAAAAAAGTAGGCTTTCAATTTAAAAGTCAAATGCATTTTGTAGTCCTCTCCCTAATGTATGTGGCTTTAATATAAAAGTATAAAAGTGACATTAAACTATTTAACAGTTTAGCTCCTTGATTTTCTAGTCTTATAGTAAAATGCATAAGCAAAAAAAAAAGTGCAGTGGGCATCACTCACCAGGAAGCCTGAGGTCCCATTCTGAGACTTCGTGCACACCTAAACAGTAACTACTAAGAATGCAAAACCCACCCTGTCTTGGGTCTCCAGCATGTCACAGAGATGCTCCCAATCATGTTTTCTCTTCTCTCTATTGGTCCTCTGTCCTCTCACCCCCAATTCTTCCCAGGTCTGGTGTCCACCCTCATCTCTCTCCGTGCTCCCTTTCCTACCTTGTTCCCTCTCTTCAACCATTTCCGCTGTCTATTCTATTTCCCCTTCTCAGTGAGATTTATGCATCCTCCCTTGGGTCCTCCTTGCTACTTATCTTCTTTGGGTCTGTGAATTGTAATATGGTTATCTTGTATTATATAGTTAATATATATATACATAACATGTGTGTCTTTCTGGGTCTGGGTTACCTCACTCAGGATGATCTTCCTTAGTTCCAGCCATTTGCCTGAAATTTTCATGATTCCCTTGTTTTTAATAGCTGATCAGTATTCAGTTATATAAATGTATCTGGGAAGACATGGGGGTGACTAGTTGAGACACCTAGTAGCAGGGGTCATGAAGACTGAAGAGGACACCCTCTAACTAGATAGGACTCCTAGCAGAAGAAGGGGAACACCAACCCACCCACAAAAAAACTTTGAACCAAAATTTACCCTTCCTACAAGATGTGCAGGCATAAAGATAGAGCAGAGATTGAAGGAATGTCTAACCAATGCCTGGCTCAACCCAAGACCCAGCCTACTATTAAGAATACTCTGCTATGCTCACAGACAGAAGTCTAGAGAGGCTCCACCCAGCAGCAGATCAAAACAAATGCTGAGACTCGCAGCCAAACATTGGGTGAAGCATAGGATGTCTTGTGGAAAAAATGGGGGTGGGGGGATAGAAAAACCTAGAGGGACAAGAGCTCCACAAGAAGACCAACAGAGCCAACTAATCAAAGCCCAGAGGGGATTGTGGAGACTGAAGCACCAACCAAGGACCATGCATGGACTGGACCTGGGTTCCCTACACAGATGGGCAGCTCAGGCTTCATGTGGGCCCCCTAGTAAGGGGAGTAGGAGCTGTCTCTCACATGGACTCTGTTGCCTGCTTTTTCATCACTTCCCCTTGGTGGGGCTGCCTTGGGGAAGTGAGTCCTGATGCAACTTGATGAGCTGAGGTAGGTGGGTAGGATGGGCCCCAGTTTTCTCAGGAATAGGGGAGGTGGGAGGGGAAAGATAGGAAGGAAAGGCTATGATCAGCATGTAAAGTGAATTAATTAATTAATTAAAAAAAGAATGCAAAGCCACGTTGAAGCACAGATTCAAAGCAGCATCTTCCCTAGTGACATTTTCTAAGGGTTTTACTAAAAGGTTCCTGTGTAGTAACCTGTGTAGTAAGTGGACCCTGTGTATATCTCTGGCTGTACTTTCAAAGGCTTCTAGACTCAGCAGTTGAGGCTACATTGTATGTTTTCCCTTTCAAGTCCTCAGCAGTTCTAACTTGGAAGAAGTCGTTACAACTGAGAGAATTTAGGAAAAAAAAGTATCTAGATGACAGTTACATAGATGTGCATTTCCATGCATTACTAGATAAAAGAAAGAAATTATCCTGTATCTTACAACAAAGGTGAGAGTGAAGTTAAGGTCAGATAACCACAGATTAGCCAGCCCGAGACTTCTTCCCCCATCCTGCTTGCTACTCATGCCCCCTTCTTTTCTTCTTTCTCCTCCTCTATGAGGAATGGGTTTTTGGATGAAAAGCCACAGTAGAGTTGAGGGTAATTCTTTGCTTGGTGGATTTTAGTCAAACCTCTGACTCTGTCCACATGGAGTTCAGTCAGCCAACCCATGTTATAGACTGGCTCATTTCTTGAAAAACAAATCCCTGGTACATCGGAATAAAACTGCATTTGAAAAATGTGTTTTTACAGAGAGAAATGAAGCCATTAAAAGGAGCCGTAAGCCAATGTGACTGCTGCTTTTCTGAGACCATGGCACATGTGGAAACAGAAAGAAGATGCTTGAAGATGCTGGCCAAAGACAGTCATCAGTAAGAAAAGACAGAACTTGGAAGAACCCACTCCTGCAGATACTTGATCTTAAACTTCCACCTCTAAAGCAAAGATGTGCTAGGGAGGAGAGAAGGTAGCTGATGACAGTTACCAGGTAAAGAAACAAAACATCATGTAGAAGGGACAATAATCCTGTAAGTTTGATTGCATCTTTAGACCCACAAAGGACACTCACTTGGCTTTGTCATGAATGGGTCTCTCTGCACCTAATAATATGTCTGCCACCTGTAGAAGACTCTCACATTTTACATTGACAGTAGAAAGCTTCCCAAAGTTCCCAGAAGGCCCATGTCTGCCTGTCACTGCATGACCTACATGGCTGAAAACAAGGGTGCTTCACCCAGCTCAGCCAAACCCCATGAGCCTCCAGCTCGTTCAGTGACCCATGGTGCAGCCCCTGCATCTCAGCAGCCTCTGAAAAAAGCAAGCCATGGTTAGGTTCTGATCAGGTTCAACTCAATTAGGAACTGGTAACATGAGCTCTGAATGGGGCGTGGACTTGCTGTTTCTTGGCTACACGTGTTAGGGTATGTAGGGAAGACAGAAAGAAAAATGTTTTTTATTGTGCTGTGCTGTACCCAGCTGCCCCAAGTAAAGAGATGTGTCTCTCAACAGTGACAATGCAGGGGAGATGGTTCCTGAAAAGATCCCAAATCCAGTCAACTCTGTCTTCTTTGCACTGATAAGGGCTTACTAGGGAAATCCATAATCCCTGCACTAATACAGTTTTAGTGAAATCTGCCAATAAATAAATCTGAAAAGGAAAATGTGCCAGCAACGCTATTATTAAATAGAGGGGGAAACATTCATGGTGCAACTTCAAACAAAGTTGCTCATTATTGTACAAATTCAGATTGCTTCCATTTTGTTCTCTGAGGCTACATAGAAGATAAATAATAGTCCCTAGTCCTCCTTCCAAGCTTTCATTCACTGAGTCGCAGGGAGTGATGGAGAATGCCTCTAATCCAAGGACTGAGGAGGCTGAAGCAGAAAGATTGCCATGAATTCAAAGCCAACCATCATGGGATACATAGTAAATTCAAGGTCAGCCTGGGATACATACCTAAATGCTTTTAAATACATACATACATACATACATACATACATACATACATACATACAAGATTTAACTCAGTCAACCAGCATTTATTGAGAACCTTCTATGTGCCAGTGATGGTACATGGATCACAGTAGGTGATTAGTAAAGTATTGTGACACATACGCTAATTGAGGCAAAGCATAAGAAGAGATGGAAACTGATCTGGGTGACGTTTGTACCTGGAAATCTGAAAGTACCTGGATTTTAATTTTGTGCAGAAAAAGATATAGGCCACAAGGTGGCTGCCCCAATGCTTTACAGACTCAGTCTGGCTGCCCAAGTCCAGGGTCAAGCACACCTCTCATTCCTGCCCCCACAGTCTACACCCTGCCTGTGACTCAGAGGCCTGGATTGACTTCTGCCTATGGAAGGTCACACAAGAGGTGAAGTGACACCCTAGGAAGGCAATAATCTTTTCTCTCTACACTTGATAGAAAACTGAGTGACAACATAAGGGTAGAAAACAGCAGTAGAGAAAATCCCAAATGAGCCTACAAGGCAGCTGAGCAGGTAGAGGCACTTGCCACCATGCTTAATGACTTGATTTTGATCCTTGAAATCCACATGAAATGATGAGAGAAGCCCTTGGGGCATGAGAAAATATCACACACACACACACATATACACATATACACACACACATACATACACATATACAGACATGCACACATACATACACATATACACACATGCACACACATACGCACGTGTGTGCACACATACACGCACGCACGCACACATGCAAACATGCACACACATACATACAACATGCACACATATACACACACACATGCACACATACACACATGCGCACACACATACACATGCATACGCACACTCACACACATACACCCATGCACGTGCACACACATACACACGCGCGCACACACATACATACACATACACACATGCACACACACATACACATGCACGTGCGCACGCGCACACACACACATGCACACACTTGCCTACAAGTAATTTTATAGAGGCATTTTCCTCATTGAGATTGCTCTTCCAGATGGTTGTATCTTGTATCAAGTTGGAAAAGAACTAACCAGGACATTGGACCTTGGAGAGCAGTGAGGTTGGTACTTGGAGAGATGCCCAAATGGGGACCCCTGAAACCTGGCCCCGTCTACCCAAGCCGCTTAAGCGGACAACTGGATTTGGTTCAATAAGCATCAACCTTCCCCTCCGTGAAACAGAAGTGTCCTGCCTACCTCAAGGAAGCCTGAGAAATCAAAGGATCTGTGGTAAATGGAAAAAACTGTTAAGCCTGAAAAACACTGAGCAGATAGAAGAGAGGGTTATAATTAACCTAGCCACAAAGCCGCCTCAGGGCGTGATTAAAATACACTGTACCCCTCTAGATCGACAAAGTGTGAACATGGTTAAAAAATAGGGACAGCTACTCCCAAACAGAAACAGTTGGTGTGTGGGCATAGACCCATAAGCATTCTCTACGCCAGGAAACTTGCATATGCTTAGAAGCTAGCACGTTTCTGTTGGCCTTATAGCAGCAGTGTAGGAGAGCTACAAAACGAAATCTGTGGCAGCAGGACCACTGCCAAGCACAACTGTCCCAACCCCCCAAAACCTGTGGACCGCCAATCTCCATCAATGGAAAGAAATGTGCCTTGTGCTACTAGACAGGGGAAGCCATGCAGTGGATGCCAGAGAAAACCAGGCATTACATGCTTGCCTGGGAGAGGTCAGTGGAGCCTCTAAACTACCATGACCTGGACATTTAAGGGGGGGTCGGCAGTGGGGGGTGGGGGTAGCGGCAGGAGAGGGGGGTAAACAACTCTTTTAATAAGGGGAGGGTTCTAAATAGGGAGCCTCTCCCTGTCCTGACAAATGATTCACAAAACCAGTACTTCTTCTATCTGATTACAGTAAATTTTCCAATACAATGAATGCTTTGTTTGGCTGAACCATTTAATAGTCATTCACACTCTCTAATGAAACTACTAATTACAAAATCTCTGCATTGCAGGCAATAAAAAAAAAAAGGGTTGCTAACCTCTTTACAGTGCCTGTTCTGCCATGGAGTGCCAATTACTCTCCCGTAGCCCTCCCCCTTTTTCACTGATTCCTACCTCAAACATCCCCATCAAACCTACTAAAAAAGATTTAAACTGTCTCTGCCATATAAGTAAGTGCAGAGTGCACACAGATACGTACATACTAAAACACTATCCCACATCTTGAAGAAGAAGAAAGGCAGGGAGTTGACGACTGAGAAAAGACCTTTGGGTCAGGTTGTTGCTTTTTTTGGACTAATTTGACATAATGGGTGTGTGATTTTTAACAATACAGACATTAACAGAAATCCCAACACAAAGAAAATGTTTGCTACCTTAGAATAGAGCAGATTTTAAGGGATATGTTATGCACATGCACACACACACGTACATACATAACAATGTGTGTGTGTGTGTGTGTGTGTGTGTGTTTCATAACTAACTGTTATCCATGAGGCTTTACAATTCTATTTTGTTTGTTGTCATCAAATAAAATAGAGAGGACCACTAAGGCAGCGTAAGATGTGTTTCTGGACTGTGACTCTGACAGCAGCTTCCAAGCCACCAGACGCACCAAGGAAAGCTAGCAAACCCCAGACCTCCCTCCCAGTTACAGGGCACGTTCACCCACACCAGAGAAAACACAAGTCAATCCTTCAGCCATCCCACCTAAGGCTCTTTAATCCACAGTGAGGTCTGTATCTGAAGAAATGAAGGCTACCATGCCAACACTGACCAAAACGGGGGCACAAAAGAGGCAAAAATCTATTATCCTAATCTTTAAAGGTTAAAGGGAAAACAAAGCCTCCATAAAACATTTTATTGTCATTCATTAACTAATTAATTAAGAATGAGACAACAGGCAACAGATTTAGTGTAATTATGCCAAATCCAAATTAGGTTCAAAAGAGCCAAAATATTTTTGCCCAAATTTGTAGGTGACAGATTTAATATTTGGTGTATTACCTAATATCCTAGAGGCTCAATTTCAAAGGGTTATTTTAATAACTTAGAACACAATTTGTAAAAGATTTAAGAATTAATTTTTCTCCTACTCAGAGGTCAATGGAATAAGTAAGGGCTTTAAGAATTCTTCAGTCAAAGAATGTCAATTTATAGACAAAGTACATGAAGACATCTGTTTGCTGAAACAAATGCCAGAATGCACACAAGCAGTAGGGTGTTCCCCAGGGACAATTAAGCAATTTAAATCTGAGGCCTATATTATAATTATTCCATTGTTCAAAAAAAACATTTTAAATCCTTCTTGGGGAACAGGTGTAGAACTGATTTACAAAGCACACACAAAACCAGCCTAATGGTCCACATGCTACACACTTCTTACATCTACAGACAAGCTCCAAAGAGGCTAAAAGTAACTTCTATATGGTTGGGCATGCTTTTGTGTTTATGTAAGAATATGAGTATTTTGAGACTTCTATAAATTTATGTAAACTAAAATAACACAACCACATGCTGACGAGAGCGCCAGATTGCATCAGGAACATCTCAGAGGCTAACCGCTTGCCCTGTGTCTCTAGCCACAACGTCCAGCCGGATGTCTCCTCGCAGCCACTTATAAAAAGTGCTAGCATCTCTCATCCTTGCCAGCATTGCTGTTTGCACTTATATAGAGGATAGTATTAGTGCTTTAAGAAAGAAAGTGACTACTCAATGAAAAGTTCTAAGAGAACTTAAAATATAGGTCGAACCAGTAATTCCCAATCAAGCCTTATATCGGGCTTTGAATGAGAATGGCTCCCATAGGCTCAGATGTGTGGCCTTATTGGAGAAAGTATGTCATTGGGGGTGAGTCAAAAGACCTGTGCCGTTATCACTGTGCCCTTCTCTGCCTCCTGCTTGGGGATCAAGATGTGAGTTCTCAGGTATTCTTGCCACCATGCCTTTGTTCCACCATCTTGGACTCTAACACTCTGAAACCATAAGCTCAATTAAGGTTTTTTTTTTTTCAATTATATGTTGCCTCAGTCACGGTGTTTTGTCACAGCAATAGAAAAGTAACTAAAACACCTTGTTACAGAACACTTGGCCCAACCAACCATAGTTGCTGTAGTTTTAGTCTGAATGGGATATTAAAATCCTGTCCCCTTTCTGTCTCTTTGTTTCATAGCCACCATGAAATGGGCAGGTGCCTTTATCACCCACTCCCACAGGGATGTCCTGCCTCCTCACAGGCCTAAAGCAATAGAGTCAAACAATCAAGGACTAAAACCTTCAAAAGAATGAGCCCAGATAAATGTCCTTCTTTGTAAGTTCATGGTTTCTGGTATTTTATAATGACAGAAAGGTAACTTGCATACTGATTTAGAAACTGGGTTTTAAAGATGTATAGTTAATGTCTTAAAAGCCACATCTTCTTTAAATGCCCAGGTGACTATGGCCACAGCCTAAAGGAAAAGATGCCATTTCCACTTCACAGACCATAGCTTCAAGGGGAACTGGAGGTAGGAGTCAGTGATTTGACTCAAACCAACACATTGAGTTTTCAATTAAATGTCATCAAACCTGCAATTAAGGGCAATAGTGTGTTAGTTGGGTTGCTACATATGAAATTGTGACTTGTAGATCTACAACAGTGCAGACCAAACTCCCATGCCCAACCCAGAGCCAGGAACATCACCAGGCATGGAGCTCTGCTCTGATAAACATCCCTCTCTAAGGGATCTTGGTTATTTAATAGTAACTTGCTAGCTGTATATAAGTCCACTCAGCAAGGTGACAATTCAATTCCAGAGGCAGACATTTAAGAAAGTGAAGAGGATAGTTGTTTATAACAATACTAGAAAGAAATGTGTAGCCACAAAATATTCATCCCATGTAATGGCTTAAATTTCACATTGAGAATGTGTTTCTTTACCTTCAAGCTTAGTCTCCATTTCTATAGCAAATCCTCTTAGGGAGGACTAGGCATTGAACTGTGTGGGTCATTTACCACTAAAAACATTCTCCTTGAAATGACGGGCTCTAATGAGGGGGGCAGAAAAGTACTTTAATTCATTGTTGCAAAGGAATTAAGAGCTGTAGAGATAGCTCAGTCAGTAGAGTAGTTGCCACACAAGCATAAGGACCAGAGTTCAAACCCAAGCACCTACCTAAAAAAGCAAGTGGCACACATGGAATACCAGTACTGGAGAAGCAGGGACAAGATGTGCCTTGGAGCTTCTTGACCAACAAGCTTAACCTAATCAGTGAGACCCAGAATCCACATGGTGGCTCACAACTACCTGTAACTCCAGTTCCAGGGAATCTGATACCCTCCTCTGGCCTCCTCAGGACCTAGGCATGCATGTGCAGGCAAAATACCTATAGACATAAAAATTTTTTAAGTTAAGAAATTGAAGAAAACACAAATCCTAGAAATGCCCTTTATGATTATAGATTAGAAGAATTGATGTTTAAATGTCCACACTCTCTGAGATTCCATCTTACACCCATCAGAATGGCTAAGATCAAAAACTCAAGCGACACCACATGCTGGAGAGGATGTGAGGAGAGAGGAACACTCCTTCATTGCTGGTGGGAATGCAAACTAGTACAACCACTTTGGAAATCTATCTGGTGCTATCTCAGAAAACTGGGAATAGGGCTTCCTCAAGACCCAGCTATTCCACTCCTTGGAATATACCCAGAAGATGCACCAGCACACAGCAAGAAAATTTGCTCAACCATGTTCATAGCAGCCTTATTCATAATAGCCAGATCATGGAAACAGCCTAAATGTCCCTCAGTAGAAGAATGGATAAAGAAACTGTGGTACATATACACTATGGAATACTACTCAGCTATTAAAAACAAGGAATTCCCAAAATTTGTGGACAAATGGATTGAGCTAGAGATGATCATAATGAGTGAGTTAACCCAGAAGCAGAAAGACTCAAATGGTATATACTCACTTATATCTGCATACTAGCCCAATGGGCATGTCCCATGAAAGTCATCCCTTACCAGGAAACTGGGACCGAGGGGAGGACATCCTATTGGGACTCTAGATGAGAGAACAATGGGAGAATAGCAATGTAGAAGGATCCAGCGGGTCCTAGAAACCTACAAGTAGAACATTATGATAGGCAGATTTGGGTCATGGGGTCCCGCTCAAACTAAGGCCCTAGCCAAGGACAATACAGGCGGTAAAATTTAAAACCCTACCCTGATCTAGCCCATGGACAGGACAGTCTCCACACTTGAGTGGAGAGAGGGATTTGACTTTCTCAAGTACTCTGGTGCCTCACATTTGACTATGTCCCCTGGCGGGGGAGACCTAGTGGCACTCAGAGGAAGGACAGCAGGTCATTGAGAAGAGACTTGATACCCTATGAGCATATACAGGGGGAGGTAATCCCTCTGAGGAACAGTCATAGTGGAGGGGAATAAGGGGAAAATGGGAGGGAGGGGAGAATGGGAGGATACAAGGGATGGGATAACCATAGAGATGTAACAAGAATAAATTAATAAAAATAAATAAAAAAATAAAAAATAAATAAATGTCCACACTATCCAACATTATTTAATGTAATCTCAAAATAACAATGACATCTTTTACAAAACTAAAAATAATAATTAAGTTAATTGTGCCCTTTAAAACCTAATAAAACTCATATAAGAAGTCAATATTTAATCTGCTGTGAGTGAGCGGGGCTAGAAGAAAGTGTCCTTACAATACTGGGAAATTTTTCAATGCCAAGTTTCAATTAGCACAGATGCTATCTTCAGGTGAGGGGGGAGAGAGAGAGAGAGAGACAGAGAGAGAGAGAAGGAGGGAAGAGAGAAGAGAAAAAGAGAGAAGGATAGAAGAGAGAAGGGAGAAGAGAGAAGGGAGAAGAGAGAAGAGAAGAGAAGAGAAGAGAAGAGAAGAGAAGAGAAGAGAAGAGA
>OU015744.1:81186142-81219900 GCA_907169655.1 Acomys percivali
GAAGAGAAGAGAAGAGAAGAGAAGAGAAGAGAAGAGAAGAGAAGAGAGAAGGAGAGAGACCCTTTGGACTAGAAAAAAAAAAAAAAACAGGTGGATTCACATTGTTGGTAAAGGAACCTGAAGCATGACTTATTGTTTATAACATGAGTCACGCAGAGCATCACAAAAAGGTAACTTTGGCATGCTCACACCAGAGGAAAGGAGGGTCGTTTAAGGAAGAAATAGGTACATTCTATAGAAAGGACCTAAATAAATGTCAAGGTGTAGGTTTTGGAGGAGAGAATTGAAAACTTACTGATTTTTTAACAATACTTTTCAGGACCATGGAGAGAGCCTGGTTACCACACACACTGTCCATAGAGATTCAAAGTAGACTGATCCTTTGAACTCTGAAATAATAACCAAAATTAACCTAAGCAATCCTTGATAACAGCTAAAAATTTAGAAGGAAAATGACTGATGTTACCTTTTTCTTAAATTATTCTACAAATGCATAAGGATGATTACACAAATGGCTGTAGTCTGTTCCTATGCTGGCATAGAAATTAAAAAAGAAAAGAAAGAAACAAGCATTTATTGGAGAGAGGGTTTCCACATCTTCTTAATAGTAGCTTTGGAAGAGAGGGAGGAATGGGAGGATACAAGGGATGGGCTAACAATTGAGATGTAATATGAATAAATTAATAAAATATTTTTTTAAAAATAGTAGCGTCAATGCCATGTTGAAACCGAGATCATTAAATTGTTATATGCATTAGCAAATAACGACATGTTAGCTACTATAACAAATATACTCTAAACTCTCACCTGCTTAACTAACTGCAAAGTATATTTCTTACTGAAGTTCAGTTGACTACTCAAACAGGGAAGAAAAATCACTGTTTCTTGTATTCAGGATTTATCATTCCAAGAGTTTACCACCCTAAATCCATGCTTTCCTAAGTTGCCCAGAATACCAGCATCCAAACAGAAGGTAACTTGAACAAGAATAAACTTGAACACAGAAGGACTCCATGGTCACACGGCCATGCCTAACTTCAGGCACTACTGGGGAAATAATCTGACTTTGAATCTATGTTAAGGGAGAGGGGTTATATGAGCAGATAGCTGCTCTCTGTTCCATGTGCAGTCATTTGACATGATTTAAAGTCTAGCTAGCAGAATACAGCAGACTATTACTCGCCAAGCTTGCTCTCCCTCACATCTAGGGGAATGCCAATTATGGAGAAAAGAGGAGGATGTCTGTCTGGCCAAGAGGCTAATCATGCTTCATCTCTCCCTCCAGACACCATGCCTCAGGCCATCCATATCTGAGGAGAGACACAGATTGGTTGTGTCAAGCCATCATCAGTGTCTCTGTCTCTGTTCAGTCATCTGGAAACTGCCATGGATAAAATTACAGACTAGCAGGTGGAATAGTCAGTATTCCATCAAGATAACAAAAAAATACATGAGATACTTAACTTATAAAAGAAAACATTTATCTGGGCCCATGGCTTTGGAGATCCCAGTCAGAGATCAGGGAGACACAGGGCTCTGAGTCTCTGGTGAGCATGCTGGATGGCAATGTCAGAAACATAAGGCAAAGAAAACTGCTCAGATCATGACCATACAGCCAAAGACAAAGCAGAAGGGGCCATGTGGTCCAAATTCCCTTGAAAGCATGCCCCTGCTCTTATAACTGCTCAATTAACTTTCTGCATGCCCCTCTTCCTGGAGGTTCCACCACTCCCCATAGTGTTGCACTGGGGACCGAGACTTTTTATACAAGGCCTTAAAGGGGGCAGTCAAGATCCAAAGTATAGCAACAGACTTTAGTATAAATCAGGCAAACACACAGGCATTTCCCGGTTTAACCCAGCACCATGAGGCAGCATTCTGGAATGTGGTGGCTGAATGGCACTAGAATAGACAATAACCCAGAGCTGGCTCCATTCTGCAGGAGCCAAGGAACTGCCAAGCCTTCTTGACCCTTGGGAATACACAAATCTTTACTTGCCGGGAATATTGCTGAGGTGATTCATAGCTTGATTGTTCAAAAAAGTATTGACAAAAGAATATGATTGGGAATGAGCAGGTGGCTCAGTCAGTTGCTGCTCAAGTACAAGGACCTGAGTTCAGGTTCCTCACACCTACATAAGAAGGCAGGTACAGCAGCACTGTAACCCAGCACTGGGAGGGAGACAGACAGGCAGGCAGGCAGGCAGGCAGGCAGACAGACAGACAGACAGACAGACAGACAGACAGATCTCTGCCACTCACTAGCCAGAGAGTCCAGCTGAACTGATGAGCTCCAGGTGAGTGGGGGGGGGGGAAGAACACTAGACATCAACTTTACATGCATGTACACACCGGCATGCACATGCGGCAGTTTCAGGACGAGGAGAGAGGACAGAGTTGAGGAACTAAGGAGCTGCTGAAAGAATGCAAGTCGGTGATAGAAGGTTAAATAAAGCTCTGTACTGAGACAGCCAAGGAGGAAAGCAGAGATAACATAGCAGGAAATGTCACACGCTAGAGTGTTCTCAAGAGCTTGAAAGGGTAGAGCAGGTCACGACATCCACCCTAAAAGACATTGTATAGGCATTCAGGCAGGATAGAAGCAAGCAGTCTCAGACCCAAACCAGAAAGATCAGAGGGGACGAGTCAAAAGTTAGGTGAAATCATGGATTTAGTGAATGCTTTTCTCAAATGATTTCTAAATTGGGACCCTCCCTACCATTTCTGAGTGTGAAGGCAAAGGGAAAACTCTATCCTACTGCATCTATTGCTCTTTTTAGCACCTGTAGTTTCTTTAGGAATTCCAAGTCCTTGAATCCCCAGGGAAGAAATAAAAGAGACTAATGCCATCTACACCTTTCCAAAGAGCCTGCAAAGTGATTACCTCTAAATGTAGCTCATAATTTTTTGCACTATAGCCACATTCTCTTTTTTCCAAAAATAGAAGGTATTGTGCCTTCAATTCCTATACTAATTGTGGAATATATTTGTTGCTGGGAAGTTACTAGAAACCTTGGGCTTTGTTTCCCACTGAAATTTACAGTATAACAGACAAAGGAGATGATGTCTGCTGCACTGTGGGTCCCCGCCATCCGACTGGAGACTGAAATGCGGACACACACGGTGCAGCATTTTAAGGATGACAAGGCAAGAACGTGGCTATTCAGCCTGAAAATAAAGCAGCTTTATTGCCAAAAGAAAAGAAGGGGGAGCAGTGTTATCAGAGCCAAAGCACCCTAAAATTCTAATTAGAAGACGTTATTAAATGAAAAGCTACAGAAGCCAATGACTACAGATTCCTACAGGAGAATCAGCCAGCAAGAAAGGCTTAGGGTTTGGGACAAACTATTATAAAAAAAAAATAATAATATATATATATATACACACATACATATACACACATATATACATACACACATATATAATGTGTATGTATGTATACTTACATATGTATGTATACTTTTTGTGTGTGCATGTGGTTTGCATGTGTGTGGGGAGAGGGTTACACATGTGTGCAGGACCAAGTGCACATGTGTGCAACATAGAGGCCGGAGACTGACATCAGGTATCTTCCTCAACTCCTCTTCATACGCTTCATTTTGTTTACTAGAGCAGGGCCTCTTGCTGAGCCCAGAGGCCACGGATTCCACTCACCTGGCTAGCCAGATTGCCTGAGGAATCCTGTCTCCACCATACAAGTGCTGGGATTACTGAAGGCCTGCCACACACACACCTACATCTTTTTTTTTTTTTTTTTAATGTTTTTGAGAATTTCACAAATGTATAGGACCCGGTCCTGCTTCTACATGCTTTATTCACTGACCCATCTCCCTGGCCCTGTCATGTCTTCTTAAGCAAGAAACCTTTTAAAACTTCCCTGAGTGCCCTACCTCAGGCCATAGCATGCCTCTTCCCAGTTAACACCTAAGGGCAAAATGTCTCAGGATGCTCAAACAATCACCAGGTGCTTAGAGCAGCCAGGCCACACCGACCATCAGTCTTTATAGTAAAGCAGAAAGCAAGCCGCCATGTGTCAAGGGATGTAGTGAGCAAGCTCCACCCTGCAGCCCTGCTTTGGGGACCGCCATTAAGAGCCCCTTTCTAATTAGTGACAGAGATGTAAGGCTCTTTGCAGCATGAGTAAGATGCTCTGCAGTCTCCGATTCTTACCCCTGCTTTGCCGAAAGCAACATTTCCTGTTGGACTGTGTCCCTGCCCCACCTTTTTCTCTGCCTTCCTTCTGGCTCCTGCCTCTCCAGCTGCTGATCTGATCATTCCTCTCCACTTATCGTTTCTGCATCATCAGCTTTGTTTTCCTCTACCTAGGAATCATCGTCTTCTTCAGGTATGCCTTCATTGCTCTAACTTAAAAACACATTTTCTCTTCATCTAATTTTCTCAGCCCAGCTGCCGCACTTTCTTTAAACTTAGAATAAAACCTCTTTTGAAAAGCATCATTTTTGGTTTTTTTTCT
This sequence comes from Acomys percivali, assembly GCA_907169655.1. Classification (NCBI taxonomy): domain Eukaryota; kingdom Metazoa; phylum Chordata; class Mammalia; order Rodentia; family Muridae; genus Acomys; species Acomys percivali. The sequence goes on from OU015744.1 coordinate 81,190,617, forward strand.
TAATCTTTTTCTTACCTTCCCTAAAGGTGACCCATTAACCATCCCAGACAACTTTCTATCCGGAGTGTTTCTAGAATCCTGTCTTCTCCCATCAGTTCGATTCTGACTGTCATCTATATTGGCTGTTCTTGCTTCTAAACTTGCCCCTGCTGTAATCTATTAGCAACTGAGCCAATATCATGATTCTTTTCAGTCATGAATACAATCATGTCACTCCCCTATCTTCAAATCCTACCATAGGTCCCCATGTCACTCCTCTGTTCCCTTCAGATGCTATGTAGGGTAGCTTTTCCTCCAACATCCAGAGACTGCCAATCTCCTCATTTGCACAGACACACCCTATTCTGTTCTCTTTGGTTTGGTGTTTTTTTTTTTCAATATGCTAGCCATCCCACCATGTTGAGACCACTGCACTTGTTACTCCTTAAATTTTCTCCTCAGATAATCCTCAAATCTGGTCCCTTTCACTCTTCAGGTCTTTACTGAAAGGTCATTTTCTCAGGGGCCATCCCCACCCACTTTACTTCTCCACAAAAATCTTTAGTAAAAGATGAAAGATTTATATGATCTGAAGAGAGACCAGAGGGCCCATCAACGTTTTACTTTTTTGTGTTCTTAGTTTCTGATGTCTCTCCCTGGAATGTAGACTCTGTGTAGACAGTGTTTTGACTATTTGATGACTGACTGCAACCTAAGCTTCTAATACAAATATTGGTGTTTATGGTGTTCAGCAAACACTGAACAACCTACTTGATAACCTGTGTGGTGTCTACATGCGTTATGAAGAGGAGAAATCGCTGCTCCACTGAAGAAAGCCACTGCACTTTGATCCCACACAGACCCCAGACCTCACTTACACACATGGATACTCAGAACAGGTAGATCTATGGTGTCCCCAGCCTTCATCCCAAGGACCTGAAGCAAGGAGCTTTGTGTGACCTTGTGTGCATTTCCATCCTACCCCACCTCTACCCATGTAACTTCACCATCACACCTTTCACTTATCTGTTTTCTTCACTGATGCTGAACGCAAGCTCACCCAAGTCTCTTCCAAATCAGTGTTCAGATTACGAGAATGTTTTTTGATTAAAAAAGAACAACAGAAGGTAACTCTAATCAAGCAATGTTTGACGTCAAGGGAACTGATTCTGCCTGTGTCTGGGAAAGAGTCTATGAAGGCAACTGGTGTGCCTTGGTTTCAGCCGTCACAATAGACATGAGCCCTCCTAGGTAGGATGTGTGCCTACTGACATGTTGAAGTCGCCACGACAGGTCTGGACACCAGGAGAGAGATGACTTCTTTCTTCTGAATAATAAGGAACTTGAGACAAGCATGTCATTGTTGTCATTACTCCTAAATGCGCTTCACCACCTGGGAGATGAGCTGTCTTCTGTGAAGGAGCCACTATGGTCTCTGATGCTTCTGTCCTTTTAGCAATTTATTGATCTACAAGTGTCCAGCAGCCACCATACCAGTATGAATATATGTAATAAAAGTCCATACAGGCATGCTGGTAGTGCAGGAATGTAAACATCCTCCTGTGAAATGTTAGCAACTCTGTTGACCTAGGGAGAGGAAATGCCTTCTTCATTTTGGAAAAAAAAAAACCTGTAGGTTCCTACAGGCTTTAAAATAAAGCACACAAAAGAGTTTTCCAAGGTAAAAGGTTACCTACCATTTTACAAGACTCACATTACTACATAACTCATAAACAGTTTTAGTAATTAATTTTTACTACTAAGCACACAGCCTTTCAAAGCACAAGTTCAATTGAAATGTCTGTCTACTGGACACTACTGAATGCACAATCTTAACTTTGGCCAATAGCACTTTATGTAACATGGGCATAAAGCACTGATAATTGTGTCCCAGCTTAACCCAGCATAGACTTAACTAATATAAATCCAGGAATTATAGTGGCCACAGAAAATGTTTCCTTGCTATGAATCATTTATTCAACCCAGGCTAAGCAGCCAAGCAATGCAGCTGTGTCTATATTTATCTGCTGACAGCAAAGAATTACTCTACTTATCTAAATTAGAGGGCAATGGGCTGTGCTGTTGGCAGATCTAAAGGAGCCTTTAAAACCTTGACTGTGAGATGACCATTCTGCCATTTCCAAAGGGAATCCACTCCTCTGGGAGAACCTGAGGACAGAGAAACTTTCAGCTCCACTGGTGAGCTAGAGCTCGTTGCTCTCCGTTAGCGCTGATGACGGACAGGGACATGTCAGCCAGTGCACCTTTTTCTCCCTGAGTCCTCTTTTTAGGGAGCGAATGCTTCTGTAGTCTTCATGGGCCACAATGATAACACAACAAGGACCACAGGCCTGCTTCTGATTGGTACATGACAGGAGAGGCTCTGAAAGGGCTTCTTAAGCAAGTGATGAATAAGTAAAGTGATTAGAGTTGCATTTAAGAAAACTCACCCTGAATAGGAAGAACAGACAAAAGAGAGATTAGAAGGTGAGGAGGCAAGCAGGGCGTGCTGCAAGAGTCAAGACAGGAGCTCAAGACAGGAGCAGCAAGACCCTCCGAACGTGCAGCGGCGAACTAAGAGCAGGTCCCTCGTGTTTTCCCACCACTGCTGTAAAAGGTGAGCTGAGGCATAAGCCAGATAGGAGCAGTTGCAGTAGACCCAGTCGCTCTTCTAGTTTTTACTGAGCCAAATCACTATGGACGATATTATGGCTTGAATATTAAATGTGTCTCATAGGCTTGGTCCCAGCTGGTAGCACTATTTTGGGTGGGAAGGCCTAATTTGAGGACGTGGATCACTGGAGGTGTCCCTTTGAGGGTTGTACTGGGTCCAGGTTCTTTCCTTCCTGCGTTATTTCCATCACGAGGTATTTGTGCCCCGTGCTCCCACCACTGCGACACTCTGCCTCACCGTCAGCCAGGGGCAGTAGATTGGAATCTCTAAAAGTCTCAGCAAAAGTAAATAAGTCCTCCACTTATAGTGCTCTCCCGGGTATTTAGATCACAGCTATGGAAAAGTAATTAATACAGGAGCTCTGAGAAGGCTGCGGTAAATGGACACTTAAGATCAAGGCTTCCTGGAGACCGCCTAAAGAGCAGCCTGGTGACAGCTATCCAGAGTTGGCTGGATAGTTGGATATCCAACTGCTGGATCCTGAGACAACAGTGGCCAGACACACCAGTGAAAGGCCTGTGTGTGAGCTTGGCTCCGTGGCAAGAGTAGAAATGGAAACAGACTATTCATATGTACTGATGTTCTAGATGGAAGGACCAGCCCAGGGGAGGAAAGGAAAAATCAACTAGTGGCAAAGATCAAATGAGGAGGTTTTGCTCTAGGGAAAAGCAAAATAGTCCAAACTTCAAATTCTCCTCTTATCAAATGGGTGCTTTAAAAAAAAAAAAAATCAGCCGTGGGAACTAAAGTGATGACTCAGCAGTTACAGAGCACTGCCTGCTCTTCAGAGAAACCAGTTCAATTCTCAGCCCCACATGGCAGGTCACAACTATCTATAGCTCCAGTTCTAGGAAATCAGTGCCTTCTTCTGGTCTCGGTGGCCACCAGGCAAATAGTCAGCACATAGATACATGTATTCTTGCTTTTCTACTGTGATGATAAAAATACCATAACCAAGTCAACTTATAAAAGGGAGGGGATTTTGTTGTTGTTGTTGTTGTTTGGTTTTGGGGGAGTTGTTTTGTTTTTGTTTGTTTTGTTTTTTGTTTTTTTTCGAGACAGGGTTTCTCTATGTAGCTTTGGCTGTTCTGTACTCACTTTGTAGACCAGGCTGGCCTCAAACTCACAGTGATCCACCTGCCTCTGCCTCCCAAGTGCTGGGATTAAAGGTGTGTGCCACCACGCCGGACAAAAGGAAGGGTTTATTTGGCTTATGTGGTTCCAGAGAATAAACTCAAAATGGCACATGTCTTTGAAACCTGAAGCCCCACTCCCACCAACACGCTTCCTCCAGCAAGACCACACCTCCTAACTTACCCAAATGGCACCACCAGCTGGGGAACAAGAATTCAAACAGCTGCACCTGTGGGGGACGTTCTCAATCTAACCACCACAGCACACGTACAAGCAAGACAGCCATACCAAGAAAGTAAAGCAAAACTATTTTTAATTTTTAATTTAAAAAAGAAGCTCCCAGCCTTTTACAAAGGAAGCAACTTAAAGTTTCTCAGATGCATTACAAAAACAATTCACAGCGGGAACCTGTTAATAGAGAACTCCTCTAGTCCAGTGAAGCTGTAAGTCTTCTAAACGAGATTCCCAGGTCTACCGTATTAACTGAGCAACACCTTTGTTCGGTCTACAGATATTTATTGCATACCTACTATAGTCCGTGAATTACATCTTTGCCTTATGTAAAACAACAAAAATATCTTTAAAAATACTTCAATGGTCTCAGAAATAAAAATAAAAAAAAACATACAACTAAGCAAAAAATAAATAAATAAATTATATATATATATATGCAAGTGGCACTGTTGGTTGGGAGGGGGCATGCTAGGTGTGTAGCAGAAGCCTAAGAGGAAGATGGACAATTCTACCTTGCAGGTGGGGACCAGGGAATGACAGGTAAGGACGAGAGAGGTATGTTGTTGACTCTTCTGGGGCTGCTAAGCATTGGCCATGCTAATTTGCAGGCAGAATTGAGAAGAAAAATAAGTTTCTGGGCAAATGGAACTTTGTGAGGAAATGCCCCCCCCGGGATATAAATAAGCCCCATCTTGCTGTAACAGTATCTGTTGCTGAGAAAGGATGGAAAATAATAAGCTCATGTTGAGATAAGGGGAAGGAGCTAGCTTCTTCCCACACCTGGGAGGCATGATGTGCCTTATTTTGACTATGCACCCATGGGAAGCCACTGAAGGGTTTTAAAGAGATGGAGATAATGTAACTAAAAAGATGCATTTAAGAAAGATCACTCTAAATAGAAAACACTGACAATAGTTAGGGTTACAAAATGGGAAAGCCAGAGAGTGATGCAGGAGTCCAGGAAATCGGCACAAGGTTGGGTGGGGCTGGTGAATAGAGAGGCAAGAAATTAACAGAGTCACTGCTTGGGCAAGGAGGACAAGAGAGAAGAGAGTCATTGAAATGACCCTCTAGTTTATGGATAGGCCAAGTAGAAAAGTGGTGAGAAGGAATGGGTCTAAGGAGCAAAATATGTGCTACGTCCTGAGGGGCCTAAGGAGGAGACCAGGGGAGAGATCCAACCAGAAAGATGCTTGGATGGGAAGTGCCAGACCTGTCGGTGCCCAGCACAACTAGACGTGAGGAATGAAGATGGCCTTCGTCATGGATGAGATGGAGGGGGGGGAGGACGGGGGGGGGAGGGCAGCAACAAGGACAGGAGGAGGAAGAGGAAAAGAAGAGGGTGGAACCCTGTAGAATACACACAGAGGCTGAGAAACAAAATCCAGGTAAGGAGGGAGAACGAAAGTAGAGCTGCAACGCAGGACTCTGAATTGGTCCCCTGGCTTCAAAGGACATTGCTTTGTCAGTCGGGGCGATTCCACTGGAAGATGAAGGTGGCATTTCACCACATTAACAATGTAACGTAGGATGTGAAAAATCTGGTTCATTGCGTGTAGGAAACAAAATAATGAAATGTTCTAGACTGATGAGATGTCCTGTCCTGTCCTGTCCTGTCTTGTCCACGTTCAGCCTTCTGTTTCACATATTCTTTGTACTTCACTTACAATTATTCTGTAAGTTTGTGAACATTTGAAAATAAAAAACAAGAAACAATAATAAAGGTGCAGGAGGAGAGAGGGGTGCCTGGGAAGCCAAGGAGAGTACACTTCTTAAAGAGACAGCAGTTCCAGATGTAAGCAGGTGGGGACCACCTTGAAGAAGGTAAGAAAGCCAAGCAAAAGAGAAAGCACCCCTAACAGCCAATGAGCCAGCTATAAACCGCCTTCTGTTTTGTTAACACACTAATGGCGGTGAGGGAGGAGCAAGGGAGAGGAGGGGGCTGAAGACACAGAGAGGTCAGCCCTGTCATTCACCCAGCTGCAGGTCACTAGGAACCCAGTGCCTGGGAGCAGCCCACGCAATCCAGAGACTGCCTCTGGAAATCCGTCCCTTCCAGCCCCGTGGTTATCAAAATGCAGGCGCCAGTCTTACTCTGCTTCACACTCCTGAAATCCCCAGGGGCAGCCATGATCTCTTGGTGAGGTAGGGCTCAGCTTTGCCTTTTTATAGCATTCAAGTGAAAATGGAGACCTTGTTAAAAATTCTGATGGGATTTTTCTGTTCCATCTACAGTTTGTATAAATAGAACGGGCAGGAACAGGTCACCATAAAATGGAGGTTCTTGGCTAGAGCATTCCTCGTATTTTAAAAATAAGGATCATTATATATATATATATAAATCTTGTTCATCAATAATAAAACCATTTGAAATCTTATTGATATTTGTCTTTATCCAGTTTCAAAAGTGACACAACACCTCTAAAGAAGGGAAGTGCTGTTCTGACCCCATTAAAACCAGTTCGTAACTTTTTTTCTTTACTGGTTCACACTGAAGTGTTTCCCTTGGGTTAAAATACCCTCTGAGGAGCTTCTACTCAGTCTGTGGTTCATTCCCACAGTCAATAGCTAGTTACATTGTCTCAGTGTCCTGTCTACTTAAAGCTCACATTGGTGGAGAGAGCTGAAGGGACTGCTTCAGTTTTTAGTCTAGACCTCAGAATCCCTGATTTTTTTTTACCTCCACCCAGCAACTGGAAATAGAACCAGAGCCTAGCGACTTGTACATTAGAGCCCGTTTCAGCAATTAATCATACAAAGCCTGATTCTTCTTAAGCCACAGCAGAAAGGAATCCAACTCTAGTTGTTTCTTTCTCGTCCCTGTTTTGTGGCTATTTAAGTGCAAGCTGTTACCAGTTACCTGATTCTCTTCTTCTCTCAATAGCTCTTGTCACTAATGACTTGTTTTATAAAAAGTCACTCAGAGGCAGCATCAGACGGAAAGTTTACCAAGCATTTGGCTTGAAAAAAAATCTAGAATCTGTAGACTGAATAAAAACAATCTTCCATGAAGCCATGCTTGCTTCAGATCTTTTCTGAGTTGTTTTAACAAACAAAACATCATATACGCATATGAAGCTCCTGGTACCCTTCCTCCCTCCCTCCCCCCCACACCCCCACCATTTCTTGAGAAAGGCTAAGGCTATGCTTTGTCTTGTGTTAATTACCCCAATGCATATTTTTACACACACAAAGTCAATGTGTTTCTGTAAACATCGCCAATACTGGTTTTGAAGTATGAGGGCTTGAACTTGGAGCCTTACACGTGCTGGGCAAGAGCTCTGCCACTGAGCTGTGTCTCTAGCCCTCTGTCATTGGTTTTGAACTTCATCTGAATGCCATCCTACTCTCCAAACCATTTCTTCACAAAGCTGACTTCACTCAAATCCATGTTTATCCACGTGGAAATATGGATGGCAATTTTAAAATATTTTTATTGGTGCATAGTCATTGTGCACGTTGTTGAGTTTCATACAGACAATTTTCTTTCAAGTATATTGCGTACTTTGACCATTCTCACCTCCCCTACTCCCTCTCTTTAGTCCCCTTCCTCTTTCCCATCATCTCTCTTCAGCTTTCATGTCACACGTGTCAACAGTGAATTCTAGGTCTGAGAACCCCACAGAAAAGAAGGAGGAAGGATCGTAGGAGCCAAAGGAGTGAGGACACTATGACAGCACAGCCCACAGAACCAACTAAGCAGGGCTCATAGGGCCTCACAGAGGCTGAAGCAGCAATCGCGGAGCCTGCACATATGTTATGGTTGTGCAGCTTGGGGGTTCTGGGGGACTCCAGACAGTGGGAGTGGATGTGTCTCTAACTCTTTTGTCTGCTCTTGGGACCCTTTTCCTCTGACTGGGTTGCTTCACCCAGGCCTGATATGAGGGTTTGTGCCTAGTCTTAATGTGTTTTGTTATGCCATAGTTGGTTCATACCCCTGAGAGGCCAGCTTTTTTTTTTTTTAATGGAAAATGGAGGATAAGTGGTGATGAGGAAGAGGGGAAGTGAGTGGGAGAGTAGAAGGAAAGGAGGAAGGGGACACTGTGGTCAGGATGCACTGTGTGAGAAAAGAACAAATTTTAAAATAATAATTCTAAGAGTCAAAACTGACAGAAAACGTGAAGTTTGTCTTTTTGCGTCCAACCTAGTTCATTCCAGATGTATCCATTTCCCAACAAATAACATAAATTCACTCTTCATAACAATGAATCTCCATTATGAATATATTCCACATTTTCCTTATCCATGTGTCTACTGGCAGACACTGAGGCCGGTCCTATGACCTACCTGTTGTGAACAGTATTTCAATGAGCATAGATGTGCAGGTATATATGTGATATGTTGACTCAGAGTCTTTGGGGTATATGCCCAGAAGTGGGTACTTACATTTTAAATACACTATGCTAGTTTCCGTTGTATAAATGTACTATAACATTATTAATTTGTTATTAGTAGACAATTAGGTTTTTGCATTTTGTACATTATTTTTATTTTGCTATTACAGACAGAAATACCACAGGTATTTCTGGTGGTTTCATGTACTCATGACTACATAGACACATGTGCATGTCCTCACCTTATAACGTAGGCTCCTGTTCTCCAGTGTTGAGACAGTTAATCCGTACCAGCTCATCAGCCCAGAGCCTCTTTTAGGCAAAAACAGCCCTACTCCACCCAGGCCTGGGAAATACCCAACAGCTAGGGGAAAAGGGTTCAAATTGCCTAAATAGAATCACTATTATAAATTGAAAGAGAGCTCGGGGCAAAACTGAATGAGATGCTCCAAAGCAAATAAAGTGTCCAAGAGTAAGGCCCTGAATATGAACAAGCAGGGCATTCTAAAAAGCAGGAAATGATAGAAATGTGAGAGGATAACCTAATATAAAGTAAATTACCTTTTCTTGGCAAAATACTTTGACACCAGGAAAAAAAATCAATTGAAATAATTCAGATACTGTAGTTTGTTTCTCATAAAAATCAGCCAACCTGTCAAACCTCTGTGAATGCATCATCAGCTTGTACCCTGATGCCCCATCACCTTCATACAATTCCTAGTGACTCCTGGGAGGGTCCTATAAACACCATCTCTTAGCACGCAGATTTATACAATGTAAACCTTTTTTGTCCCTGAATTGCCTGCCCACTGCCTTTCTTATATGTATTAGTGTTACTGTCTTTAACTATTGGAACACAATTATCTCTGGTGTGATTTATGAAGACTATTAACTGTGACTGCCTCCTAGGAAAGCAGGGAGTCTGAGGTACAAAGGGAATAGGTGAAGATGGACACATGTTACATAGAGTTAATTATTTTTTAAGTAAAGCTAAAATTTCACCTTATCATCCTCTGGTCTGGCACCTCTCTCAGGATACTGTGTCTGCTGTTCTAGAAAGGCCAGCCTGGATGCTCTGAAATGGCACTGAGATGCCTGGGGACCCAGCAGCCGACATCCCTCACAGAGCCCATTCATGGAGCTCATTAGCCCATTCCGATTCCTTCTCATCTTCCACTTCTTGAAGAAAGGAATGTGCAAGAATTGAATTTTACTCAAGAACCTCCACCCCAGATAATGTACCTCGCATAGTTGCTGCTAGATAGTACTTTTTGAACAAGTACAGTGAAATTTTCCTTATTCTGTGATGTTATAAATAACCCAAGGAATTTACTCATTACTCCCACTTGCTTTCTATACTGATGTTTGCTGTTGATGGACTAACTCAGTAGAGCCCTTGCCTAGCATGTACAAGGCCCTGGGATTGATTTCCCAAGGCATGGGAGAGAGGCTAACCCACCAAAACTTTGCTTAACTTAGAAAAAGAAAACGCCTAAACATAAAATTTATAACAATATACATTTTGGCCATTTAATTAGCATCTATAACATACGCCGAGCATGCTTGGCTTGCTGCCTGGCACATAGTAGGTGCTTAATAAATATACTGGATGGATAAAGGGCCTCTGTTATGAAATATTCTCTCTACTAAAGTGAGTCAAACAGTTCCTTTATGTTTCTTTCTCAACTTCCATTAGGAGATGCTATCATTTGTACCTTGACTGTCTCCCAATCAGCCTATGTGTCGAAGCTTGATGCCTAGCCAAGGACACTACAGAGAAAGAATAGAACCTTCAGGACACAGAAACTACTAGAAGAAAGTTTGGTATTGGGGGCTTGTCCTTGGAGGAGATATTAGGGCTTTGACCTTCTCCTTCTTTCTTTTGCCTTTGCTTCCTGACTGCTGCGAGGAGAGCACTGCCCTCTTCCACACACCCCCACCTTGACGTGCTTCCTCGCCTTAGACCCCAGAACAACAGAGGCAATGAACTACGCATCGAAACCTCCAAAACTTAGGCCAAGGCAAGTTGTGCCTCTTCTAAGTTGGTTACTGCAGGCAAGGTAACTAACATAGAAGAAAATAAAATATACACATGGCATAAAATTTACCATCTTACAGAGCAAAGATTTAGGGACTGGCCAACCAAAGACCGGCCCTACTTGAGATTCATCTCATGGGAGAAAGCCAATTCCTGACACTATTAATGTTACTCTGCTATCCTTAGAGACAGGAGCCTAGCATAACTCCTCTGAGAGGCTTCACCCAGCAGATGATGGACATAGATGCTGAGACCCACAGCCAAACATTAGACAGAGTTCGTCCTGTGGAAGCCATTGAGGGAGGCGGAGGAGTCAAGCACTCCATGAGAAGATCTACAGTCAACTAACCTGGGCCCATGGGAGCTCAGGGACAGAGCCACCAACATGGGAGGATGCAAGGACTGGTCCTAGGCCCCCTGCACATATGTGGCAGATGTGCAGCTTGATCTTCATGTGGATCTCCTAACAATTGGAGTGGGGGCCCTCTCTGACTCTGATGCCTCCCTTGCATCCTGTCCCCCTAACCTGGCTGCCTTGTCGGGCCTCAATGGGAAAGGATGCACCTAATTATGCAGCAACTTAATGTGCCAGGGCGGGTTGGTACCCACGGGTGACCTCGAGGCCCTTTCTCTGAGGAGGAGAAGGGAGAATGAAGGAAGGGGCATGAGAGAGTGGAGAGGAGAGGGGGGTGCTGCAATCGGGATGTAAAGTGAATAAAAAAATAAACTTTTAAAAATTTGCCACCTTAGTCATTCTTAAGTGTAGAGCGCAGCAGTGTTGACGTGCTTGTATATCCATTATCACCTATCTCTACTTAAAGGAGGGGCTAAAATGTTAGCCCCAATCTGCAAAATGGTATTTAAGACAAAGAAAGAGGCTCATTTTTAATAGGAAGAAGATAGCAGCTGTGTCTCCTGCCTCTTCCTGGTACAGGTTAGCACTGCACTGGATCCTTTAGAGACACTTCCTCTGCCTCTCCACAGTTTCCCTGCTCTCTCTTCCCCACCCCCCACTTTCCTATCCCTCTATTTCTATCCCCCTTTTTACCACACATGTATTCTCTAGTCTCCACCTAAATTTAACTTTTTCATCATGCTAATGTGAAAGGGGCTGGAGTTCCTAGAGCCCAAACCCACTCTTTTACACCTACGGGAAGTTGTTCTCCTAGGGATATGAGGGCTGAAGAGACGGACAGCTTGGTTGTTGAAGTGCTCGCTGTACAAGTGTGAGGACTTGAGCTCAATCCTCAGGCCTCACCAAAACACTGGGCAGAGTGGTGTGTTTATAATCCTAGCACTTGGGAGGCAGAGCCCATCTGAGAGCCCCAGGTCCCAAAGAGGGACCCTGTCTGAAACAACAAAGTGCACATCTCTTGAAGAATGACACCTGAAGCTGACCACTAACTTACACACACATACACATATACATTAACACACACATATTCAAGGAGAAAAAAGTGTGTGTGTGTGTGTGTGTGTGTGTGTGTGTGTGTGTGTATGAGAGAGAGAGAGAGTGTGTGTGTGTGTGTGTGTGAGAGAGAGAGAGAGAGAGAGAGAGAGGAGAAGAGAAGAGAAGAGAAGAGAAGAGAAGAGAAGAGAAGAGAAGAGAAGAGAAGAGAAGAGAAGAGAAGAGAAGAGAAAGAGAGAATATTTGCACTACTAAAAACTGCTGAAGTCCAGTAAAGGGAACAGAATAATTTTCCTTCATTTCATCTGCAAAGCATCTACCAAGCCATGCTCTTCTTTCTCCCTATACATATTACTTGGAGCAATTAATTTCAGAAATATTTGCATCTATACTATTTGTGACTAACATCTAGACATGAATGATAGAGTGTGTTGTGAGAGAGAGAGAGAGAGAGAGAGAGAGAGAGAGAGAGAGAGAGAGAGGAGAGGGAAGGAGGGAGGGAGGGAGGTCGGTCACACCAACCCAGACTGTGTATAGCACTCTGCCTGCAAGCCTGGGATCGCCTGCTGATAGCAGAAAAGGGGGAAACATTTTTTTAACTGACAATTCAAATGAAACTTACAGACTCGATCTTCTCATTGATCTTTACCGATCCACCAGTAAAAGAATAAGTAAACTGACCTTCTAGAACAGAAATGAGGCTCTTGACTTTGTTGGCTCAATAAAAAGAGCACACGCCAGCATTCCCTGACCAATTGATTACTGGTCCAGTTGATGCTGATATAAGCTCTAAGGGGAAAGCGTGATCCACTCACATGTGACAATCATCTTGGGAAACTGTGCCTTAGTCCTATCCCAAACTGCCTCTTTTTTTTTAATTAATCATTTTTTATTAATTTATTCATATTACATCTCGATTGTTAGCTCTTCCCCTGTTTCCTCCCATTCTTCCCTCCCTCCCACTTCCCCCCTTCTCCCCTCCCCTATGTCTGTGATTGAGGGAGACCTCCTCCCCCTATATATGCTCTTAGAATATCGAGTCTCTTCTTGGTAACTTGCTATTCTTCCTCTGAGTGCCGCCAGGCCTCCCCATCCAGGGGACCTGGTCAGAAAAGGGGACACCAGAGTTCGTGTGAGAGTCAGATCTCACTCTTCACTCAATGGTGGAGAATATCCTGTTCGTCGGCTAGGTCTTGGTAGGGGTTCGAAGTTTACTGCCTATATTCTCCTTGGCTGGTGCCTTAGTTTCAGGAGGACCCCAGGCCCCAGATCTGCCTGTCATAAAGTTCTTCTTGTAGGTTTCCAGGACCCTGTGGATCCTACTATTTCCCCATTCGTCCATGCTACTCTCGCCTAAAGTCTCAATAGGATGTCATCTCCTCTGACCCACTTTCTTGGTAAGTAAAGTTTTTCATGGTATGTATCCCTTGGACTAGTGTTTTGATATAAGTGAGTACATACCGCCAAACTACCTCTTTTTCTACACATATCCCAAACATCTAGCACATTTTTCTGAGTACAGTTCAAATACATTTTTTGGCTCCATCCATGAACCCACAAGTGCCATCCCCAAATCACAAAGTAGCTTGCCTAGTCTTCCTCTCTCCCAGGTTACTTATGCTTGGGCAGGCAGAAAAGTGTCACTAAGAGTATATTTACTTTTTGCATGTAGACATACATGTAACAGATATGCAGTGATTTACGCTACATGTAAAAACCATATGGGGGCTAGGAAGATCTCCTACTTGGTAACGTGCTTTCCACAGAAGCAAGACGATATGACTTCTATCCCTAACATGCATATAAAAAGCTAGGCAAGGTGGCATATGCTTGCATTTCCAGCACTGGGGAAGCAGAGACAGGAAGGTCCTGGGGCTTTCTGGCCAGCTAGCCTAGCCTAAGCAGTCAGCTCCAAGTCCCAGATGGAGGCCCTGTGTCAAAAACAGGCCCAGAAAGATGGCTCGGTAAGTGAAGGCACTTACTCCACAAGCCTGATGACCTGAGTTCAATTCCTAGAACCCACATCAAGATGGAGTAAGAGAATTGACTTCGCAGAGTTGTACCCCTACCTCCACACACACAGTGTGGCATGTGCAAGCACGCCACACAAATAAATAAATATTAAAAATGAAAAGGTGGGCGGCTCCCCAAGACAGACATCTGTGGTGGACCCATGACCTGTGTATCCAAACGTCTGTAAACAGAGCTGTCTTAGGTTTAAATTTTTTAATCAACTGCTGAGCAGAGGCTTATGCGTATTCTAGAAATCAAATAATCCCCACCCTGCAGAAATGTGGGAACTTCTGTCTACATAAGGTTTGCCTCTTCTTTTTCCCCAGAGCACTCAAAAGTCTGCCCATATCATAAAAGCAGAGCCAATAGAACCATTTCCCTTTAGGCTAACTCATTCTTCCTTCTGTGCTTCCTCAGAACAGGCATTGTCTTTATGATACATGCTACTTTTTCGCTAAGTTAGATACTAATTTGCTTATTAATATGTATTATTTTGCATTTATTCTCTCCCTACCCAGAATGTAAGCTTCTCCACTTTGTCCAACATTGTACCTGATGTCCAGCCCGTGGGCCTCCCACAAAAGATTGCTAAGTGATCATGTCCTTTGTGCCTGTAAAACTTCAGTATCTGTGACACTGTGCAAAATGAAGACCAAAAACACAGCAAAATATATAAAAAGTTCTATCAGCAAGATGTGCAGGCCATCTTAATTTCTTTAATGTAGAATGGAGGCCCTAAAGGTATCACTTTCTTTTTTTTTTTTTTTTTTTTTTTTTAATTTGTAGAATCAAAGTGCTGTCTTTTTCTACGTGACCCAACAGAGCCCATGGAGACAATGAGTGAGTTCTCAAATCTAGAGCCAGAATTTGCATCCTTTATTCGCTGCCCAGAAATATGTGACTTTTGTGAGCTTTGTGCCCCTCTACTATAAAATAAGAATTAAAAATAACATTAGTAATATCTACACCCATGAAATCTCAACAATTTAGCTGCATAAACAAGACCCACACAATAGCCACAATAGTCACCATGCCATGTGGATGGGGAAATTTTACAGAGCAACACCCCCAGATAAAGAGTTACAGGTAGTCAGTGGCTACTGAGAAAAGGGGATCAGTTTTCTCTGGTGATGAGCCCCCTGATAAGTTAGCCAACCCCAAATGGTTAGTCCTAATGCATGTATATATGAGCACCAGCAAATGGACTTGTGGTGTGTGTGTGTGTGTGTGTGAGAGAGAGAGAGAGAGAGAGAGAGAGAGAGAGAGAGAGAGACAGACAGACAGACAGACAGACAGACAGACAGACAGACAGAGACAAAGAGAGAGACAGAGAGAGACAGAGAGTTGTGTGTAAGTGTGTGTATATGTGTACATGCGCACAGCAATAATTAAAGATGAGGTCATGAATCAGAGAGTGGGGTGACATGAGAGGAGTTGGAGTGGTAAGAGGGAGGAAATTACATAAATATAGTACTTTCTTATGAAATTCTCAAAAATATATAAAATAGAATGTAGGCATATCAACCACATTGGGTTATTATGAACAATACATTAATAAGTATGTATAAAGCTTTAAGACATGTACCTGGTGTCAAACTTGGCTGTTATTATTAAGTGGGAACTTAAGGGGAAAAAAAGAATTTTTTGGGTAGAGCTTCACTCTGTAACCCATGCTGGCTTCAAACTCACTACGTAGTCCAGGTTGGCCTTAAATTCACTATAATTCTCCTGCCTCAGCCTCCCAAAGGTTGGGAGTACAGGAGGGAGCCACCATGCCTGCTTTATAGATTGTCTTTTTTTTTCTAATGAAAGAGGGAAAGGGTGAAGCATATACAAATTCTATGAACTGATGCTAGAAAATTAACAAAATAGCAGATGTGGCCCAAATATACAAAAGGCAAAAAGTTTCCTAAACTGGAAAGTAATTCTCTGATGTTTACACCCAAATGACCATGTAACTCTCCCCCCTCTGAACTGCAGCTTGTTCTTTTCAGAGGCTCTGAACCCCACGCAGAGCTGCTCAGCAGAACCAGCTCTGGTGGTGGGAACCTTCACCATAGTCCGCACAGCCCGATCCAACAGCCATGTGTGGCCACTGAGTGTCTGCAATTAGGTCCATGCAACCAAAGAAATGAAAGTTTTAATTTCACCTACCTGCGGTTCTTTTATACTTAACAAGGCGCATGTGGTGGTGCAGCTCTGGAGATTTTGATAAACAAGCTCCTGGATTTGGTCCTCACCTGCATTCCAGCTCTACCCTGCTCCTCCCCTCACCTCAGAAAACAGTTCTCCCAATGCCAAGCTGCTGTCTCACACCTCGACAGCTCTGCTGAAGTCAGCCCCCATGTCTGAACCATCCTTCCTTATCCACACTCCATGAGAACCTTGTTCAGATTTCATTTGCTAGGGACCGTTTTCTCTAGCCCCCACTCCCACCCCTGTGTCACCCACCATGGAGAGGAGCCACTGCCACCTCCTCCATGTTCTTCAGGACCTAGTTCTGTGGCTGCTCTGTCATTCTGTAGCTCTGATGTGTTCTCTATGGCACTAACAGTCTATATAACTTTGAGGACCGGGTCTTACTCATCTCTCATCCTAGTACCGTGAGCCAAATCACCATATAATACCTGTGTTTTGCTAAGTATTTTCTGATTACAACATTAAATTTTAAATATGCACAATGTTCCATTAAAATAGTTTTCAAAGTACAACCACTTCATGACCATGAAAACCCCTGGGACCAAAGTCTATTATAAAGCAAATTTTAAAACAATATAAGTTCTTGCTCACTCAGAGGCTAAACATGGTGGCGTACACCTGTGCTCCTGGAACTTCAGAGCCACAGGCAAGCAGATGTCTGAGTTTGAAATTAGCCTGGTCTATATAGTGAGTTCCAGCCAAGGCTACATACTGAGACCCTATCTCAAAAAGGGGGAAAAATCAGCTTAAGGTCTGCTTGTTTCTAACTCCATAAATATAGCACTCCAGTACAAACTAAAGGAATAAAATGTTCCCTGGAATAAGCCTTACCTAGAGCTGCCTGGCTATCTCTTAAGCTTCAGAAATAGGTCTTGCTGCTGGACAAGGTGGTGCACGCCTTTAATCCCAGCACTCAGGGAGGCAGAGGCAGGTGGATCACTGTGAGTTCAAGGCCAGCCTGGTCTACAAAATGAGTCTAGGACAGCCAAGGCTACAGAGAAAAACCCTGTCAAGGGAGAGAGAGAGAGAGAGAGAGAGAGAGAAAGGAAGTTGGTCCTGCCATTGATCTACCCCCAGTACCCTGTGCTGATTTCTCTGAAAGACCAAGATGAAGCTTAGAAGCAAGAGGACTTAAGACTCCATATTGACAAAAATCATTTGAGAATTTGGAATAATCAACTTCATACACCCCATACTCAATCCAGCCTCTGAGAAAAAAATAATTAAAATCTTATCTAACATGGAAAATAATGACTTGGGATGATGTGTGTCTGTTCAGTGCCATATGTTACTCAAAAAGAATTGGGTATTTCCCTTATTCCTTGGCAAAGCTTTTGCACAAGAAATCCTTCTTTAGTGTCTCTTTTGGCATCTGTTACAATATTAACCTGGACTCATAGTCACAGTAATTTGGTGGATTTTTTTTCCATCATGATTTCCCAACTAATCTATTATTTGTACTTCCACATAAGTATCCTCCTAACTAGAATTGGCTCTGGATAGACACATTTATAAGCCTGATTTTTATGAAGTATTTCCCAAGAACCAAGGCTCTGGTGGATGTGTGTTACAAATGTGTGTCTTGCTTGCCTTCCAGAAACTTTCAGTTCAATAATAAAACAAGTGTCACTGCAAGATATAGACACTGGTGTGCACAAAAAGAATGGATTCTAGAAAAAACATGAATCTAAGATGCTTCGTCTTCATGTCTGATAGAGTTTGGCTTCTGCCTTCTTATTCATTCCATGGCTTTGTTTTCTTTCAAAAGCATAAGCAACATTTTCAATATATGGTTGACTTAACAAGTGACAGAACCCTTTAGGGCAGTGGTTCTCAACCTTCCTAATGCTGCAACCCTTTACTACAGTTCCTCATGTTGTGGTGACCCTCCAACCATAAAATTATTCCATTGCTAGTTCATAAGTGTAATTTTGCTACTGTTATGAATCTTAATGCAAATATCTGGTTGCAGGATATCTTACTTGCAACCCTAAGGGGGGGCCGTGACCCACAGGGGGGCGTGACCCATAGGTTGATAAATGCTGCATTAGAGCCATTGGGTCATTAAGATGCAACTCATATTTTCTTATAAAATTTTAAATAGACTTTAAACAAAACAAAAGATAAAGATCTAAATTCTCTTTGGGGCTTCTAATAAATAATATGAGATAAATTTCTTTGCTTAAGATATATTAAATTTGAATATAGAAGTATCATTTTAACTTCCTAATAAAACGCACCCATCTAGAACGAATGCTGGTTAATTCTAGAAATTGCTTTCTATATGTTATTAGAATTGCCTATGAATTCTATTAATATAAAATGCACTTGTTTCCAAAATGTGTCTACTGTTGCTTGGACAGGGAAGAGCTAGCTTTCCAAGATGATGTTATGAGGTTTAAAAAAATGAGGATGATGACCTTAGGGCTCTCAGGATGTGTAAGCCCAGCATGCCATCTATCTCAATAATGCCTAACAAGAATGCCAAAAGGACAGAAACAGCCATGGTGAGCAAATGCTTGCCGCTGACACTGATTGCTGTATTTGAGGTGATGGGGAACAGCATTTCCATTAGTTCAAGTGAAATACAATGCCCTGCCAACTCTGGGTATCAGTGTGTTCAATCCCCCTGCTGTGCGTGTCCATTTTCTGTTGTTGCAATTAAAAATCAGTCGATACAAAAGTCAAAATGTTGCTCTTTCTTCCCCTAGCCTTTCCCTGTCACTATGTTTCCAGCTTCACCGGAAGAACGTGTCACTATGGTAACCAGTCCTCTGAAGCACAGACCAAGTCAACCCCTCTAGTCAGATTGCCAAGCCGACAAGATGGAATCAGAGGCCTAGATGGAGCCACGAGAAGCCACAAATCCCATCCCCCTCTTTTTCTACACGGGGTCAACCAATACCAGACACAAGATACCTCACTTATTCTAAAAGGCTCAAGGAAGGAAATCTAAGAATGTCCTTCAACAAATCTTGCCAGGGTTCACCAGTCACTATTAGCAGTTCTCCCCAACACTTCAGCTGGTTAGCTACAATTTCCACTTTAAAGAAAGCAGAAAACAAATAAAATAACATCGTTAATCTGGAAACGTTTCCAAGGCTCCACCCCACACACACACACCTTGTGAAAAATAATTGTGTTTCGTCTTGTGTCCCTGCTTCTCAGTCAAGCCCCACAACACTTTGGACATACCTAGGAAGTCCACAGCATTCCACCTGGACTGGGCCATAGTAATCAGGAAGCAGACAGGATGCCTGTAAGCGTGAGCAAGCGCATGCCTAAACCTAGGCACCCTGGTCATTCACAAGAAGCTATACAACAAATGCCAAGAAGGATGGACACTTACTCTCTTTCCCTTTGGAACCTCTCCACCTCACCTCCTCACTGTGAACTGGCCACCTGAACCATGCCCACTATTTGTCATCCTTACATAGTTGGGTGGTGGTGGTGGTGGTGGTGGTGTGTGTGTGTGTGTTCAAATTAACAATTTCTTCTGAACAACCTCAACACTTTTGTAAATCAAAGTACGTCAGCCCTCTCAGATATTATTTTAAAACATCAGTGAACTTCGTGGTGATATGAGACATTAAGAACCACTTTACGTCTCGGCTTCAAAGCACATTTGCAAATATTAGCACAGTTGTCAACTGCTCACTAGTTGAAGAGAATGACATGGGAGGAAAGAAGCAATGTCTGAAATCTACACGTCTTCTCGGGGTGCAGCCATGACAGAAAATAATCCAGTCCCCTCCTCAGAGCCACACGAAAGCACATCCCATCAAACAGTATTTCAGCAGGCTGATGAGACAGGCTGGTTTCCAAAACCATCACATTTACAAAACGCATCACATAAGCAGACTCTTCCATGCACGTGATCGTATTCAAATAGCAGGTGTTATTAGCAAATATCTGTTTGTTTCTGTTTTATGTGCCTTGAGTGGTTTATATAAGTCTGAAAATGATATTTTTTCCTTTCCGATAGATCCACTTTGGTGTTATTCTTTTTGTGCTTATTAAACTGCTGGTATTCACTTCTGCCAACCACTTTTTCCAGAAGAAAGAAAGGACTGTAATGGAATGCTACTAAATACCTGCTTTGGGCAGGGTCTGCAATTTATTGATGTTCGTATGACCAATACCTACACCATACCTTCTACAGCGCCTTACTAAGTCAATGTTTCAGAGGTGCATAAGGCCTTCTGCGGGAGACATCCCCCGCCCCCACTTTCCCTTGTTGCAATCAGTTCAACATCTAAAACAGAGATTAAAATTCGAAGCCAGTTACCCCCTGGCACATCACCCTTAAAGGGCTTTCCTCAAGAAACACAGCGTTGGAGATCCCTTCCTTCTCAGGGGCTGGGGAAGCATTATCCTGGATTTAAACAAACAAAACCCTGGTCCAAGAGATATCCATGCTGATCTGAACAGACAAGAGCAAGACAGTAAGTAAGCAAAGAGAGTGAAGCCTTCACCTCAATCTATTACAGCTATGGAGAGTCAAGTTCTGCCCACACCAAGGCTCAGCCTGGTCTGCCTACCTGGACCACTCAACACCAGGAGATGCCATAGCCTGTGGCCACCAGGGGAGGCGAGGGGCTGCAGGGCCTACCTAGTGGCTCCTGGCTCTCTGCAGCGCCACGCCTCGTGCTTTGAGCTTACCTTTCCGTATGAGGGCCGCTATCTCCGGGTCAAAACCCTGCCGGTGGCACTTCCTCCAGAGGCCCATGTTGGTGGAGTTGTACTGCCGGCTGCACTCGTCCGCGGGGCTCATGGCGAACAGCTGCCGGCGATTCCGGGCCCGGAGGAGTTTGCCCTCCCAGCGGTCCAGGCGCGAGCGGCTCGCGCGCAGAGGCAAGTTGTTGTTGTTGTTGTAAATGAAACCGGGGTCAACCCGGCGGGTGTTGAAGGCCTTGCACCTGTCCCTGTGCTTCCTGGCGTCTGTCTCGTACCAGTGGTCTGAGCAGATGGCCACAGCCAGCATGCCGAGGGCGCAGAGCGCTAGCGAAAGCCCGGTATAGAGCAGTAACCTTCCGGCAGCCATGCCTCCGCTTGGCGGCTACACCATGGGCATGATCCGCCGCAGCCTCGCCTTCCCTCCGCGCGCCCGGAACAAAGCGGCGGGCGGCCGAGCTGGGGGTGGGGACGGGAGGGGAATCTGCACCGCGGCGCCCCTCGACCCCCACCTGCGGGTACGCGGCCGGGGAACTGCGGGGGTAGGGGCGGGCAGCCTAAAAAGTTCTGATCCGGAAAGGCTCCCGCAGGGTCCTGAGCATCCTCCGGGTAGGTGCAGCCTCCTCTCACAGTGGCGAACTCAACACGGCCAGTTCCCACCGTTCAGGGGGCGACTGTCCTAACCCTCCGCCTCGACGCACGGCCCGGCAAACCGCAAACTAATACCAAGTGCCCGCGACCACGGCAGGGGCTTGCTGGGGTGTCTCCGTGCAGCGT
Source organism: Acomys percivali (assembly GCA_907169655.1). NCBI lineage: Eukaryota > Metazoa > Chordata > Mammalia > Rodentia > Muridae > Acomys > Acomys percivali. The sequence goes on from OU015744.1 coordinate 81,212,081, forward strand.
TCTGGCTTCCTGGAAATTATAGGGAAGCAGTGTGAGGACACGACACTCGCGCCGGCTGCCCGGAGTGCCGCCTGGATCTCGTTCTCCCGGACTCTCCCCTTTTTCGGTCTGCAGCTGAAGGCCGGAGATGCGCGCCCAGAACTGTTCTCTGCGTCTGATCTTTTCAAAGCCGGGGTCCTCTAGTCACCAGTAGGTCCTTGGCTCCTGCCAGCCCACGCGTGTCTCTCAGAGGTGAGCTGCCCACGGACGGACTGTTTCTTCCAGGCTTTTCCCGCGAGCTCTTAGGTGGCCTGCCTCTGGCCTCGCCATTCAGACAGCCCCGCTTTTGGACAGCGGGAACTCCAGGGCGCCGTTACGCTACTATTTCGGGCCCGGGATTTGCAGAGACTGGGCGGCAGCTGACAGGCGCTAGGGGAGGGCTGCTCAGAGGAGGGCGCACCCCGAGCGCTCCGAGCTCCTTCAACACCATGGACAGGTCGCTCAGGGGTAGCGAGCTATGGGCCCAGCCGCCAGCCTCCCCAGTGCCATGCTGCTGTCTCTAGCGTTTTCTTCTTTCTGGAGTGTGCGCGCCTGGTCTCCTCCAAGATCCTCCTCAGCCCACTTCACCTGGCCTCCCGCAGGCCCGCGTGCGAGATGCCCAGGTGCTAAGCAAATGCTGCGGGCACTAAGAAAAACCGGGGCCGGACTGCTCGAAGCAACCCGCCCCCTTCTCTGCCACCTGAGTCCCAAGCGCTCTAGCACACGTTTGCTCTAGCCAGCTGGGGTCAGCGGCTCTCAGATTGCACCATTTTCTTCGCAGCCCACCCGGACGCCGAGAGTCGGGGTCCCTCGGCCTTGTGCAGAGGATCCCGTCTCGGCCTCAGCGTCCCCGCGATCCGGCTTCCCGCACTGTGGTGAATGGGGCGAGGTGGGGGGCGGGGGGTAGCCTGGGTGCCTCGGCTTCCCCTCCCTACCTCCTTCTCGAGCTGCAGAGGCTCCCAGGCCTCGCAGGCTCAGCCGACGCCCGCGAGGAATGAGAGCCCAGGCTGCGCCCCAGGGGCTCCAGAAATCGCATTGCCCGGGTGTGGGCGCCCGAGAAAGCAGCTGTCAATCGCTCGGCCTCCAGGCGCTGCAGCCTTGGCTAAAACCCACAGCCGAGAACACGGAGCGCGCAGCCAAAAGCTAGTGATGTCATCCGTGCAACGTGAGCCTCATCTCTTATTTTTCTAGCCTTCTTAAAGTTAAACCGCCCCATTTCCCAGGCACGAAATATCTGAGCCTTGTTCTTTGGCCAGGCAAGTCAATGGTGTCTAGGTAGATACGCGCTCCATCACATCCATATTTATGTACATATACATATATGTGGCATGTAGCATGTTTACGTGTGTTATTTATAAATTTAGGGTTGGTGCCTACGTCTTCTGTTTCTCTTTCGACCGTGGAAAATTCCCTTAAATTCGCCACAGTTCTTTTAAAAAGAGAATGCTTGGAGAATTGTCTTTAACCGGCGCTGAGTGAGCCCCTGTGCCCAGGGTTCCGCCGTTATTGTCGCCTGTTCGTTTAATCTTTGTTTTTCCCCCCAGAAAGCCATTGGCCATTAGCACTATCTTACTAGCTAGCTACTGGCATTTCCACCTGGAGCTGAGCAGAGAGCAGCCACAAGCCAGCGCCCGACACCCCAACACACACACACACACACACACACACACACACACACCTGCCCTGACTCTTCAACAAGGAAAAGGAGACAACGGACTGACTGATCCGTTCAAGACCAAAAGAAAATCGCATTGTGGCGGAGAGGGCAGTTTTAGATACTGGAAGAGAGAAAGCGTTATAGGCAACCTCGGTGTACGGTTTGTCATGATTCAGAGGCGGCTGAATTTAGCCCCTGCAGGGCCTCCTGGAGGTGGGACCGGACTCCAGACCTTGAAGGGGTGGGCCCCAGCTAGCGGATTCATCCCCACCCCACCCCGCCCCCTGCTTCTCTCACGTGAGACAGCGCCGCCCCGCCGCAAAGGCTGGGAGCCTTCCACCCAGCTCTATACACTAGGGGTTCCATTCTAAAGCTCGCCCTTCGTTTTCACCCTCTCTCCAAAGTCGAGGTTCCCCATGGCGAGATTAAAGAGCTGCCATGGGGCGGGGAAAGAGGACCCTAGAGACCCAGCTTTGCAACAGCGGGACTTGTGAGTGGAAATGAACGCACCTCCACCATATTCTTTTTGTCTTTTTCCCCCCCTCCCTGCAGTTTGAAAATCTCGAACAAGGCGTTTCAGTGCCATCTAGTGGGGGAGGGGCGTGCTTCGGGTTGGTTGTTTTTTCCCCCCCAGCCTAGAATTCTGTGAAGGGATTCACTTCCTGAAGAGACCGTCCTTAGGATGCCTGCTTGGTTCTTGGGTGCTTGGCTGCTCTAGAAGCTGCAGGCTTGCGCTAGTCCACATCACCCTCAGAGTGGCCCGCAATTCCCTGGTAGAGCTGAGCAACTTCGGTGAGGCTCTCCTCTCGCCTTCCTTTTTCATCACTTCTCCTACCTGTGCCCTTGAAAGTAGGGATGCATTTGGCATACATGCAGACACCTTACATTTCTACAGATATTTCCTCCCTATGGCCAAGTAGGAGTGCTTTTCAACTATTAGGGTACCTGCATATGACAGTAGGAAGGACACTGAACCCACAAGGTCAGTGGAAAGTTAAAGCAAAATTAGCACCGCAGCCTGGGTCTTTTGGTTCCCTCTGCAGTCCTCAGCTCTGGGTCTTTGGCAGTGTCCATTGCACAACAACTCTTGCTCCTCTTTTTAACTCTCCCAAACCCACCCACTTGCTCCATATTTTAACTTTTTCCATAGCCTTAGGGCTACTTTCAAAGATTTGCTTTGCCCACTCTCTTGTGGTCCAGTTTAGGAAGGGGACCCATGTGGGGTAATGCCCCCCCCTTTCCTGAGCATCATTAATACTTGATTCTGAAGTTGCTGTTCTTGACGGAAACATAAAAATTCTACAAAAGATGCTGACTGGTGCCCTCCTCGGTGTGTGTGGTGTGTGTATGTGTGTGTGTGTGTATGTGTGTGTGTACGTGCGCATGTGTGCGTGTGTATGTGTGCACATGGGTGTGTGTGTGTGTGTCTGTGTGTGTGTGTGTGCTCCCATGTGCGCGCTGTTAGGAACCAAACTCTTGTCCAGTCTAGGCTGGTTCTCTGTGTTCCCTGTCTTAGTGACAGGGACACCTTAGTGAAAGACACACGATGGCCAAGGCAACTCTAAAATAAGGAAAAGTTAATTAGGACTTGTTTAACAGTTTCAGAAGTTCAGTCTGTTATCATGGTGGGGAGCAGGGCGGCATGAGGGCAGAAGTGATGCCTCAGACATAGCTTAGAGTTCCACATCCAGAGCCACAGGCAGCAGGAAGACAGCCCTAGTGACACACTTCCTCATACTCCTACAAGGCCACACCTCCTCATCCTTCTCAAGTAGTGCCACTCCCTGATTACTAAACATTCAAATATATGAATCTATGAGGTCATTCTTATTTAATCTTCCACACCCCTAGCTACACACACCGCTTGTTTTCATTTTTATTTTTTGAGACAATATGTCACTAAATTGCATGGGCTAGCCTTGAGCTTACAGTCTTCCTGCCCTACCCTTCCAGGTGCTGGGATTACAGGTGCGGGCTAAAACCCCAACTATGATTTACTCTTTTTAGCTGTATGGTCTAGCTTCAAATTCCTCTATGCTGTTAGCTACAGCATCACCTTTTTGTGTTCCTTCCTGCTTGTAACTAATACTGTCCTGAAGTCATAAGAAACAAAATCAGAAGCGACTCTGGAGTCAAAACACAAAATGATGTGTGACTCTTGAGAAAGTTTCCCAGAAAGTGAATGATCGGCGTCTGCTCACACCCTTGACATGATGGAGAAGATAGTCTCTGGGCAAACAGCCCACTCCATTACTGCATGGCATGGCTGGTTAAATAGTTCTTTATACTGAGTCATACCCTAGGTCCCTACATTCCAGCCATTGGCTCTTACTTTTGCCTTCAGGGGACCCAGGGATGGTACCTGACCCACCCCCACATAGACATCCTTCTTATATTTGATATCATGAAGTCACTTTTTCTCCGTAGAAAAAGGAGTTCAGGCAGTGCCCATTTGCCCATTCATTACCTATGCTGTAGCCAATGGTCAGGTACATCTACAAAGGAAATCTGGCATTCTGGCATGGTTTTACATGAGCAATGTAGAATTCTAATGCACCCCCACTTCTCCTTACAGGAGCCCACAAATCATCTTCCTCTTATGCTCTCTTAGGATCACTGATTTTCAGTTTATGAAATGGACATTTTAAAAAAATTTAAGACACTCTATTTACTCAGACACACACCTTTGATTGAAGTGGTGTTGACATTCTGCCAACTTTCTCTAAGCCAATAACAGAGGTGAGATATCATCAGATGCCCTCTTTACTTCCTGGAACACAGTCCACCTAGAGCGGACGGATACTTTCCTACACTTGCTTGACACCTGTTCTGATTAGTTTCCATGTCAACTTGACACAATATAGGGCCATTTGGGAAGAAGAACTCTTAATTAAGAAAATGTCTCCATAGGATTAGGCTGTAGGAAAGGCTATGGGGAATTTTCTTGACTGATGGTTGATGTGAGAGAGCCAAGCACATTGTGCATGGTGACACCCCTGGACAGGTGGCCCTGGGAGCCATAAGAAGGAAGGATGAGCAAGCCAGTAAGAAGCATTCCGCCATGGCCTCTGCTTCAGTTCCTGCCTCCAGATTCCTGCCCTGAGTTCCTGCCCTAACTTCCTCCAGTGAAAGAATGTGACCTGTGAGTTGTAAAATGAAATAAACCCTTTCCTCTGCAAGTTGCCTTTGGTCGTGGCGTTTTATCACAGCAGTAGAGAGGTATAACTGAGAACACAACAATTCCACATTGTCTGCAGCCTGCATACATGTTCTGCCCACACACCGCTTCAGTCTGCAAATTCCCCTCCACTTTGTCAACTGGAAGCAAAACAAAAGTTAGTAAATATATAACAGGAAAGGGGTGTGTGTGTGTGTGAGTGTGTGTGTGTGTGTGTGTGTGTGTGGTCTTACTATGTATCCCTGACTATCCTGGATCTATGTGAACCAAATTGGCCTCAAACTTCTAGAAATCCAACTGCCTCTGCCCACCCCCATTTGCTTTGCACAATGTGGACACTGTGTAACCCCAAAGCAAGTTTAAGCTTTGGCCCCTCCAAAGCAGTTTCCCAAGGCTGATGGATGCTAATGTCGTGCTTGAATGGGCACTTGTACTTCTCCGTAAGACTCAGGTCATCACAGAGGCATCCTGGTTTGTATAGCTTCCTTCCTTTCTTCTTCCTTGATGTCATTAGAATAAAAATAAACATGTGTCTGGCATCTAAGTCTTCTATTAGCTCTCTTTTTTTGCTTCTCCCTCTACTATACAACCACAGTGATCTTCTCAAATTATCTTTTACTCAAAGCTCTGCAGCAGTTGCACCTTGACTGTACAGGAGAGCTCCAGCCCAGGCCCTTCCTAGACCTTTCACATGGTTCCTGTTTTCAATGGGATTTCTACTCTTAGGTACACCCTCTCTATATGTGTTTCCAAATGCCTCACTTTATTCCCCCTGCCTATAAATATTTAACTGCTCTGCTTTTTACATTTCTTACAATTACAGGTGTCTTGTATCAATAGGCCAGATAAATACCATTTGATCATCTTACTAGAAGCTGAAGGGGAAAAAAGAAAGACCAATTAAGCCCAATGAAGTTGCTTGATATGTAAAAGCTCTCTGTTCACTAGGAATATTTTAAAGTGAATAAGATCATCTCCTGAAATAAAGAGATGCTTCAAGACAGTAGGAATAAAACAAATAGCACAACTGACAAATGGGCAGAGTTTACAAAGAGAAAAATCACAGGAGAAGACATTCAAATAAAAAATTAACATATTAAGATGCATCCTTATTAGTGATCTGAAGAATGCAATTTTTTTTAAATACTGATTTTACCATCAGAAAGAGGGAAAATGGACAAGTCTGGTACTATGAAGAGTTGTTGGCTGGGATATTAGGAGATATTGACATGCACTGCTGGTGGGGGTGTAAACTGATGCAGCCGCTTGAGAGGACAATTTGAAGTAGCTGCTAAGATGAAAGAGACATGTTGCTTATGTGCCAGCAGATGTACAGAAACACTTGCACAGAGGCTAAAGGTACCTTTAGCATGCTCTCAGCACTCCTTTCCTAGGGCCCCTGTTACTGTGAACTATATGCATCTCAACACACTTAATAGCAGCCAGGTGTGGTGGCACACGCCTTTAATCCCAGCACTCGGGAAGCAGAGGTAGGTGGATCTCTGTGAGTTCGAGGCCAGCCAGCCTGGTCTACAAAGCAAGTCCAGGACAGCCAAGGCTATGCAAAGATACCCTGTAAAATCAAAACAAAACAAAAATACTTATTAGTTGTATAACACTTCTGAGAGCTCAAGTCCAAACTCAAGGTGTCAGAACAGAAGCCTCCTTGTCTATTCTAACTTCCCTAGACTGCTGACAGTCCTTGATAGTCTGCAGTCACGTGACTCCTTTTTCTCGTGTGCTATCAATCACATCATCCACTAAAATGATCACTTGAACAGGACTGACGCTCATTCTACTCCTGAATGACCTTCTTAACTATTTTTAAATCTATTTTTAATTAAATACACATAAAAGAGTGCTCTATCTGCATGTACACCTACATAAAGATGAGGGCATCATGTCTCATTATAGATGGTTGTGAGCCACCATGCAGTTGCTGGGAATTGAACTCAGGACTTCTGGAAGAGCAGCCAGTGCTCTTAACCTCTGAGCCATCTCTCCAGCACCTCTTCTTAACTTTTTTATCTACAGTAGCCCTATACCCAAGTAAGGTTACATTCTGAAGTGCTGGTTACATTCTGAAGTGCCGGGTAGGACTTTAACCCACCAAACCCAGTGTATTGTGTTACTATAGCTTAGACAACCTTAAACTTGATGAATAGCCCATACCACCTTCTAAACTTTCAATCCTCCTGCCTCAGCTAAGCTTACGGGGGTGTGCTACCACACTTGACTCAATATATCTTTAAAGGACACCATTCAAGAAATAAACTTGTACTTGTTTATTTGTGAAAAAAATGAAGAAAAAAAAAAGAATTGAAAACCCAAGCAACCAAACAGCCAAGCAGCCATAGCAGAATTCCACTCTCACCCTGGACTGATATAATAAGCTATGCTTATTATATTAAACATGAAAATATGAAATTTGAATCTCATAAGCTCTGTCTAAACTTCTAGAAATTATGATGACAGATTGTTAAATAAAAATGTGTCCTATCTTAGAAATACCTTTACAATGACAAAATTTGAAATATGTTCTTATATATTTCTGTACATAAAAGTTGATAAACTACCAACCAAATCATTGTTGTTTATGTTGTTAGACGAGTATTGCTCAAAATTAATAAAGATACTCACCACTTATATTTCATAAGACTTATTTTTCTTCTTCGTGCTAAGGACCAAAGCCAGAGCCTTATACCTGCTAAGGAGGAAAATGCTCTACCACTGATCTCATCACTGATGAGATCATGCTAGCCAGCCCCTGAACTTCCAGGGATTCCTGTGTCTGCTTCACAATTCTTGGTGGGAGAGATGGGATTACGGATGCTACCACGTGGCTTCAGGGGATTTGAACTCAGAGCTTCGTGCTTGCATGGCAAGCACTTTTGCTCACTGAGCCATCTCTCCAACTTGCCTTTGGTTTGTTTTGTGATTATCATCATCATCATCATCATCATCGTC
>OU015744.1:81227573-81240528 GCA_907169655.1 Acomys percivali
TTCTTCTTCTTCTTCTTCTTCTTCTTCTTCTTCTTCTTCTTCTTCTTTTTTCTTGTTTGTTCTGTAGTTGAGAGGTTACTTTTGTTTTGTGTTTGTTTGTTTGTTTGTCTTGCAGAGTATCATGTATTTCTGACTGATTAGCTATGTAGCTAAGGATAGCCTTGAATGCCTGATCTTTCCTCCACCAAATGCTGGTGGTAGAAGCATGTGACGCCATGCCCACCCTCGGAGTGTCTAGGGGAATGTTCTGTGTGAGCTTGCGAACAAAGTGCATTGTGCTGTTGTGAGATGAAATATTGAAATACTCTATAAATGTCAATTAAGTCCAGTTGATTGATGGAGCCATTCAGTTCAGTATTATATCTTTCCCCACCCCCTTGTCTTTAATCTATTTATATGCTTATAGTTAAGGTGAGTCTCTTATGAGAAAAATATAGCCTTTTCTTTTTAATCCACTCATGTAGTCTTTGTCTCTGAATTGGTGTATTTAGAACATTAACATTTAAAGATATTATTAATATGGTTGGATTAATATCTAATGTGCTTGTTATTGTTTTATAGTTACTGTCCTTAATTTTGTTTGTTCAAGTGGGGTTTTGTTGTTGTATGCCTTTTCTGTCTTCTGTCTTCTCTGGTTCTGACTGAGGATTCTTTTTATCTACACTTTAACATATCAATTACACTTGCGCTTTTAACTTTTGTGTTTTAGTTTTGCTTCTAAACTCTGCAATATACATTTATGACTGACCCAAGTTCACTTCCAAATAACTGTATTATTTCCCTGATAATAGCAGTATAACACAGTATTCCAAATTCTTCGCTTTCCCCATGGCATCATAGCTACAGCTACAGCTATGGTCAAATGTGTTGTTGCTTTTATTACTTAGAGTAAACTCTTTTCTGTTATGTCAATTAAGAATAAGAAGTATGGCCCTCACCACCACCACCCTGCAATGTGGTATTGTTCTTATATCAGTCAGGCGCAGAGCAGATGGCAGTCCTTTCTTTATCTAGTTTGATGTCAAGCTTGGTGGCCAAAGCTGTTTTATGCCTACGATACATAACAATCAAGCCAAACCAAATCAAATCGGGGCAGTGCAGCTCAGGAGGAGGAAGACAGAGACCTGTGCTTTGCCATGCCACACAGTGCTGGCAGGAAAGACACCCATAGACCTTGCCCTCCATCCATGGCACAGGTGGGCCATAGACCCACAGAGCCCTGCCTACCACCAAGCAGACAGAGAGACCTGCAGACTGAGGATGCTACCCAGGGGCCCACCAGCCTCGTGGCCAGCCTGCAGTGGGAGCACCACAATGTACAAATATGTGATGGACAGATAGGAGAGAAAGAGAGGTGAAGCAGCTTGGGCATTATGAACAGAGATGGAGCTGGAGACTTAAGAGTAGAGAGGAGTAGCCTGCTGTAAGTAGCCAGCACTGCCACCTGCAGCCATGTCCAGGTCCCTGGCTATGCAGCAGCAAGGCTCAGTGACAATGTCCAAGGTTCATATTATCACTAGAGAACATGGGGATGTCCCTGGTCACCATGGGACCATGTGGATGTCCAGGGGTGGTGCAGAACTAGCCCCACCCCTCACCGGTCTGGGGCATTCTGAAAACCTGGCCCCACCTCTCACCAGTGGCATCCCTGTGGCTTGCCCAGGCAGCACAGTGGAGCTGGCCCTGGTGTGGGGGAGGGGGTGACCAGCTCTGGGGACATGAGTGTGGGAGAGCTAACTCTGGCAATCAGAAAAGCTGCCCACAGGATCATGAGCTAGGAAGAGCTATCCCTGCCCCTCACCAGCTGCAGTACTTGAGAGAGCAGGCCCCTACATCTGGCCTGGACAGCACAGAAGAACTGACCCTGGTAGAGGGGACACAGATGTGCCAGCCCCTGACGGTGAAAGTTCAGGGAAAGCTGGCCCCACCATTCATCTGCCTTGAGGTGGCCTGGGTGCAGGTGATGCCCTCCCCACTCCTCTCTCACCACCTGTGGCATTTGGGAGAGCTGTCTCCAAAGACAGGAGAACAGGAGAGCTATCTCTTCCCCCTTACTGGCTATAGCACTGGGGAAAGCACCATGTACTTTGCCTGGGCAACACAGTAGAGCTGGCCTTGGTGGCAAAGACATGAGTCATCCAGCCCCAGGGTGTAAGAACAGGAAAGCTGACCCAGCCCCTGACAGGTTACAGCACTTGGGAGCCATGACTGGGCCACACACTGGAGCTGGCTATGGAGGCACAGGTACAGGTGAGCTCCTCCCCCAAGGGCATCAGAACAGGAGAGCTGACCCTGCCTCCTGATGATGGTGACTTTCAGTGGCGTGGCCAGAGCAGTGCTGCAAAGATCACCCTGGTGGTGCAGATAAGTGAGAACCAGCATGCTGAACAGCTCAGCTATCCCCTAGGCCCAGATCCAGGGCTCTGAGTTGGTCCATTCCAAAATCTGTATCATCTGCGAATGATTGGGACACAGGGAAGGGCCAGTCCTGCTGATCCAAAGCAGGATCTCCATGACACAGGGCAACAATATGATAACTGGCAAGAGTCCCGGTGAGGATCTAATATTTATGTTGTCACAGAAGCCAGAGACCTCAAACTAGACCAATGACTCGTTGTAATGAACATTTGCAAGTGAAGATGTGTGGAGAGGGATGTACTGTGGGACACACTGTGACATCTACAGCTTACATGATGAAATATTAGGGGTCTTTTTTTTAAGATTATTTATTTATTATGTATACAGTGTTCTGCCTGCATGTGTGCCTACTCACCAGAAGAGGGCACCAGATCTCATTATAGATGGTTAAGAGCCACCATGTGGTTGCTGGGAATTGAACTCAGGACCTCTGGAAGAGCTGAGCCATCTCTCCAGCCTGATGAAATGTTTTTCTATGCTTTGTTTTGTTTGTTTGTTTGTTTGTTTAATTTGGGGAGAGGTTGCAAGATCAAAGCGCAGGTATGAGGGGATGAGGAGATGAGCAGCACTGGTATACATGATACAAAACTCACAAAGAATCAATAAAGAGTTAAAAAAAGAACTAAGAAGAATGGCCTGAAGAGAATGCTCAGTGGTTAAAAGCACTTGGTGCTCTACCAGAGGGCCTGGGTTCCATTCTCAGCACCCATAAGGCAAGTAACAACTATCTGTAACTCCACCTGCAGTGGATCTGATGCTGTCTTCTGGCATCCATAGGCACCAGGCACAAACACAGTGTTCAGACATACATGCAGGCAAAACATTCACACAGAAGAAGGAGGAGAGGGAGGGGGAAGGGGAGGGAGGTGGAGGGGAAGGTGAGGAAGAGGAAGAAGGAGGAGAAGAAAAAAGAGGAAGAGGAGGAGGAGACTTCCTTACTCATTCCTTCTCTCAAATGCTTCCTTCCGTATTGAGACCCAAGCTTCTTATCTACATCATTTCTTCTCTTTCTGAGGAACTTCTCTTAGTAGTCCTACAAAGTAAGCAAAGTATAGGAAAAGGAAATACTCTCTGTAGCCCTATGCTTAGGGCTCAGTATCTTGGTGAGACTACGCCTTTCAGTGGTGCCCTTCACTGGTGTCTCTCAACACTGCCCCCAAAGTGAAACAGAAAGGCTAAGGGGAGATGCGGTTGGGTATCTCTCTTTCCTGACATCAGAGGCTCTGATAAAGCCCTAAGGAATTTATTCACTAAAACTTAGTTCCCCTTAAGGATGGTTTCAGGGAAGCCTTAAGTAAAACAGAATGCTCTGTGTATAGTTCAAAATGGCTGGTTTCCTCTTCCTCCTACCCAAAGCTAAATGATAGTCTTCTCTGAACTATACCAGAGAACCTGGCAAAGCTCTTGGAGGTGATGTTTCTAAGAAAGGATACCCTCCCCACAGGCTGCACCTCCTTGTTTTTAACTTCCAGCCTTGCCCATGCATTGCCCACATGTTCACTAGTATAGCTTAAATTCTTCTACCCAGATATAGGCTCTAGCTGCAGGCTTCCTGCCCTGGCTCCTGCTCTAGTAAGTATGAGACTTAGGATTCAAATGGTTTGCCATTCCTGGGGGATTGCTGGGTCTAAGAAGAGTTGTTGCTGGTTTTCTTGTTTTGCTTTCTTTCTTTTTTAAAGATTTATTTATTTATTATGTATACAGCATTCTGCCTGCAGGCCAGAAGAGATGGTTGTGAGCCACTATGTGGTTGCTGGGAATTGAACTCATGACCTTTGGAAGAGCAGTCAGTACTCTTAACCTCTGAGCCATCTCTCTAGCCCCCTTTCTTTCTTGTCAGGATAAAAACCATACCACTCAAACTCTTTACATGCCAAACCTGAAACAGAAAGTCAAAATTCTAATTTATATCCATTTCTACTTAACTACTACCATGAACATTTTATACTGTTTAAAAAAAAAAAAAACTTTACAGTTTGAAGCCAGCCTAGTCTACAGAGCTAGTTCCTGAACAGTCAAGGCTACACAAAGAAACCCTGTTGAGAGAGAGAAGAGAAAGACAGGAGTGAGAGAGAGAGAGAGAGAGAGAGAGAGAGAGAGAGAGAGAGAGAGAGAAGAAAGAATAGGAAGAAGAAGAAGAAGAGGAGGAGGAAAGGAGAGGAGAGGAGAGGACAGGAGAGAGTGATTCTTCTAGGTTCCATGCTGCGGGTTCAGCTCTGTAGCTGAGTGGGCTTGAGTGATCCGGTGTGATGTGCTCTGAGCCCTGCTGCCGGGGGCTGTAAGGGGAGCTCTGTCAAGCTCTGGAGTCACAACATGGATGTGCTGACCTATGATGATGTGCCTGTGAACTTCACTCGGTAAGAGTGGGCTTTGCTAGGTCCTTCCCAGCAAAGTCTCTACAAAGATGCTGGAGACCTACAGGAACCTCACTGATAAACACTACAATTGGGAAGAATGTTGTCAAAGTCCTAGAAGACACGGAAGAACAGTCTCATGAGATCTGCCCTCAGCCAGGCCACGGGCCACAGGCAGGGAAAGATGGCCAGAGAGAGATCTGCCTGTCGCCATACCACCACAATGCAGGCAGGTGGAGTACATCTGAAGACCCACCTGCTGCCATACAGTACAACAGCGCAGGAGAAAGAAGACATCCAGAGACCCACCTGCCCGCCATGCCACCCAACAAAGGCCAGGAAAGCTGCCCGGAGACCTGTCTGCCATTCACAGCACAGACAGGCCATAGACACACAAAGGCCTGTCTGCTATCATGCAGTGCAGTGCAGTGCAGTGCGGGAGGGGGAAAGGTTCAGAGACCCAGCAGCCACAAGGCAGGCTGGAGACACCTAGAGATCCATATGGGTCTCCCCCTTTTTCTTGGGGACTGTTGGCCAGCAATCCATAAGGGCAAGGGGGAGGGTTCTGATGGCTGTGAGTATGACAGAATGACCTCTGGGACCAGCTTCTATGAGACTGACTTTATTCGGGGTAAACAAAGGCTGTATCATGCTTGGGGAGTGGATGGAGGGTTCTCAGGGTAAATATACACTATTGCCTAGGGCTAGAAGTGCCAGTAATGCTTTATTCGCATCCTGTCATATGAAGGGGAACACAGTACCTAATTACCCTATGGGCCACAGGAGGGAGAGTGTTAGCAGAGCACTGTGTCAAAGGTCATATTCCAGGCATGGTTAGGCATCTGTGCCTAGAGACGCTCTCCAGATGAGGTCAGGCAGAGAAGAGGAAGCCCTGCTGACAATGAGTCCTCCATTTACCACCAAGCTCAGGGCTTTCTGGTCACGGTGGACTGCAACCTTGGCAGCAGGGTTTCCCAACAGGTCTAGCTTGCTACCACGCCTTTCAGCACCGGAAGAGGATGTCGCCCAGAGGCCAGCCAGCTGCATGGCCCACCCACAATGGGATTCATTACAATGGGCAAGTATGCGGTGAGCAGATGGGAGAGAAAGCGGAGCAGAACAGTTTGAGCATTATGAAGAGATGTGGAACTGGGGGCGTGAGGAAAGAGAGGAATAGCCTATGGTAACTAGTCAGCACTGTCGCCTGAGGCCATGGTGAAGTCTCAGCTTGTGCTGCCACTGAAAGCCATGCCTGGGTCTGTGGCCATGAAGTGGCATGTCAGTGTCTGTTAGTGGCTCATAGTACCATTAGAGACCATGCAGATGTCCCTGGGACACCTGGGACCACACAGATGACCAAAGGCAGTGCAGAACTGGCCCCACCCTTCACTGACTGGCTGTGGCATTCTGGAGAGCTGGCCCCACCTCTCACCTGCTGCAGCACTCAGGAGAGTGGGCTCTGCACCTCATCAGGGCAGCACCGTGGAGGTAGGAGGGGGGAATGCAGGTGAGCCACCCTGCGGGCATAAGCATGGAAATGCTAGCCTGCCCCTAATCTGCCATGAGGTGGAGTGGGCAAGGAAGGGATGCCCTCCCTTCCCTGCAGCAGTCAAGAAAGCTGCTGCCGCCCCCCGACCCCCGCGGGTCAGGAGCACAGGAGGGCGATCCCTGCTTTTCACCATACAACCCTGGGGAGAGCAGGCACTGCACCTCACCTTCGCAACATAGTAGAGCTGGCTTTAGTGGCCCGGGATGAGGGTGAGCCAAGGCCAAGGGCGTGAGCATGGGAGAGCTGTCCCCACCACTCAGCTGCCATTAGGTAGAATGGCGCAGATGGGAAGGGAATGCCCTACCCCGCCCCCTTTAGGCACCTGGGCCAGGTGCGGGAATCAGGAGAGCTGATCCTGCCCCCTGCCGGCAGGCGTACCGGGTGAGCTAGGCCAGGGTGGTGCTGGAGAGCTCCCCCTGGTGGTGCAGATACGGGAGTACCAGTAGGCTGATAAACTCAGCTACCACCCAATCCGAGATCCAGGCCTTTCAGTTGGCCCACCCATAAATCGAGGTCATCTATGAACTGTTGGAGCAAGTGAAGGGGCCAGTCCTGCTGATCCAAAGCCGCAGGGTCTCCATGATACAAGACAACAACAAGATAACCGAGAGGAGTCCCCGTGAAGATCCAATACTGATGATGCGGCAGAAGCCAGAGGCCTCTAACCAGACACATTGCAATGAACATTTGCTAGTAAAGATAAATGGCCAAAAAAGTATACTGTGTGACACACTACAGCTCCCACAGTGAGATATTTTTCTACGCTTTGTTTTGCTTTTTGTTTGTTTTTTATTATATTTTGGAGGGGAGGTTGGAAAAAGAGGGTGGATATGAAGGACGGGGAGATGAGTGGGACTGGGGTGCATGATGTGACACTCACAAAGAATCAATATAAAGTTTTTTTAAAACTTTCCAGTTCTTTCTGCTTCTGGGTTAACCTATTGGGACTCTAGATGAGAGAACAATGGGAGAATAGCAATGTAGAAGGATCCAGTGGGTCCTAGAAACCTACAAGTAGAACATTATGATAGGCAGATTTGGGTCATGGGGTCCCGCTCAAACTAAGGCCCTAGCCAAGGACAATACAGGCGGTAAAATTTAAACCCCTACCCTGATCTAGCCCATGGACAGGACAGTCTCCACACTTGAGTGGAGAGAGGGATTTGACTTTCTCAAGTACTCTGGTGCCTCACATTTGACTATGTCCCCTGGCAGGGGAGACCTAGTGGCACTCAGAGGAAGGACAGCGGGTCACTGAGAAGAGACTTGATACCCTATGAGCATATACAGAGGGAGGTAATCCCTCTGAGGAACAGTCATAGGGGAGGGGAATAAGGGGAAAATGGGAGGGAGGGGAGAATGGGAGGATACAAGGGATGGGATAACCATAGAGATGTAACAAGAATAAATTAATTAAAAATAAAAAAAATAAAAAATAAAAAACTTTCCAGTTCTTCCTTTTCACTGGCTGTGATGTTCAGTCTTGATTAGCTGAAGAAGCACCTAGGCAATTAGTCACCCACACTCTTGGTGTAGCTATGAATGGTTTCCAAAGACGACCAAGGACATGAACATTGTGGTCAGCACCATGTCAGAGGCTGCAGACCCAGAAAGAGAATAATAAGAGAACAGGAGGAAGCCCACTCACACAGAGTCAGATCCTCATGGCAGACCCAGCTTCCCTCCCTCCTGTGGGCCCTCTTGGCCTCCTGCCCTTCCAGCCCATCCCCATTCCTGCCCAAGAGCTCCCAATGCCTAGAACCAGGTTCCACCCAAGGTCCCTAGTGGCTGCATCTGGCAGGGACTCAGACGCTCTTCCTACCAGGCGACCCTCAGTCACCACATGCCCTAAGATCCAGAGAGGGCAATAGAAACCAACAAAGACAAGACAAGACCAGAAGTTAGCACCTGGGATTACACTCATCGCAAACCCAGATGCCCAGATGCCAGCAATAAGGATAAATACCACCCAGGATAATATGGCTCCACTAGAGCCCAGCAACTCCACAACAGTAGGCCCTAAGAAATACAATATAGCTGAGAAACAAGACAGGGACTTCAAAATAGCTACTATGAATACAATAAAAGACTTTAAAGAGGATATGAATAAAACACAAACAGCAGAAGAAAATAAAGAAAACTGTTACAGACATGAAACTGAAAATAAAATCAATAGATAAAACCCAAACTGAGGAAAAACTAAAAATAAAAAATTTAGGAACTTGAATAGAAACCTCACCAACAGAATGCAAGAAATAGAAGAGAAAAATCTCAGGAATTAAAGACATGATAAAAGAAATGGATATTTTTGTCAAAGAAAATGTTAAATCTAAAAAAACCCAGGTATAAAACATCCAGGAAATCTGAGATACTATAAAAAGACCAAATCTAAAAAATGAAATAGAAATAGAGAAAAGAGAAGAAATCTAGGTCAAAGGCACAGAAAATATTTTCAACAAAATCATAGAAGTAAATTTCCCTAACCTAAAGAAGAGAGTGCCTATAAAAATATGAGAAACATACAGGAAACAAAATAGACTGGACCAGAAGACAAACCCCCCATGAAACATAATAATCATAACACTAAACACATAAAACAAAGAATATTTAAAAGCTGTAAGGACAAAAGACAAGGCAGCATATAAAGGCAGACCTATTAGAATAATATTTGACTTCTCAATGGAGATTCTAAAAGATAGAAGGGCCTGGACTGATGTTCTACAAACTCTAGGAGACCACAGATGCCAGCTCAGACTACCATACCCAGCAAAACTTTTAGTCTCAATATATGAAGAAAGAAAGACTTCATTCCACAATAAAACCAAATTTACATAGAAACTATCTACAAATCTAGCTACAGAAGGTGGTAGGAGAAAAGCTTGAACTTGAAAAGCCTAACCACGCCCAAGAAATTGCAAGGAATAAATAATCTCAGACCAGAAATCAAAGGGGATGGACCCACACCACAACAACAAAATAACAGAAATCAAGAAACGTCTCTTATTGGTACATCTCAACATCAATAACCACAATTTCCCAATAAAATGATACAGATTAATAGATTAGATACAAAAACAGAATCCAGCTTTCTGCTGCATCCAAAAAACATACCTTAACATCAAAAATGGACATTATCTCAGGGGAAAAGGATGGAAAAAAATATTTCAAGTGACTAGAACAAAGACAGTGTAGTCATCTTATTAAATAGACTTTAAATCAAAACTAATCAGAAAATATAGAAAAGAATATTACATATTCATCAAAGAAAAAAATCCACCAAGAAGATACTGCAATTCTAAACATCTATGCGCCAAACACAAGGGCAGCAAAGTTTATAAAAGAAGCATTACTACAGCTGTAATCAATCACATACTGGCCCTCACACAGTGATGGTGAGAGCCTTCAATGCCCTGTTCTCACCAATAGACAGGTCAGCCAGACAAAAACTAAAAAGCAAAATACAGGAGCTAAATGAAATTATAAACCAAATGGACCTAACAGATGTGTACAGAAATGTTGTGTTTTGCTAACACAAAAGAATTCACCTTCTCCTCAGAAGCTGATGGAACTTTCTCCAAAACTGAACACGTACTCAGGCACAAGGCAAGTCTTAACAGATTGAAGAGAAGTGAAATGATATCCTACATCACTCATATGGATTAAAGCTGGATATCAACAGCAACAGATACAACAGAACTCTTACAACTCATGGAAACTGAAAATTTCACTACCAAATGAGAAATGGACCAAGAAAGAAATTTAAAAGTTTTAGAATTAAACGAAAATGAAAACAAAAGATACTCAAACATATAGGACACAATAAAGACTATTAAAAAAAAACTTGGAGAGATATCATATTAGTAACTTCGTGGCACACCTAAAAGCTCTAGAACAAAAAGGAAAAATAAGGCCCAAAAGGAATCAATGAAATCAATAACATAGAGAAAAATGCAGTGAAACAAATAGTTGGCACTTTGAAAAAAAATCAAAGGTAGAAGGACAAGATCCAAATTAAGAAAGTTGGAGATGAAAATGGGGACATAACAACAGACACCAAGGAGACCCAAAGAACCACAAGGACACACTTGAAAACCTGTACTCCACCAAACTGAAAAATCTAACAGAAACAGATCATTTTCTTGATATACTACCTTCTAAAGTTAAATCAAGATGAGATATCCCATGCCCCCTAATTAAATAGAAGCAGTAAGCCAGGCACAGTGGCACACACCTATAATTCCAGCACTCTGGGAGGCAGAGGCAGGCATATCTCTGTGAGTTCAATGCCAGCCTGGTCTACAAAGTGAGTCCAGGACAGCCAAGGCTTCACAGAGAGACCCTGTCTTGAAAAACCAAAACAAAAAGGAAGAAAGGAAGACAATAACTAAGAGTCTCCGAACCATAAAAAGCCCAGACCAGATGATTTTAGAACAGAATTTTACTAGACCTTCAAAGAAGAATTAATGCCAATACTTCTGAAGTTATTCCACAAAATAAAAAACAAGGAATATTGCCAAATTCTTTTTACAGGGCTACAGTTATCATGATCCCTAAACTACATAAAGACCCAACAAAGAAGATAATTACAGGCCAATTTCCCTTCTGAACGTAGATACAAAAATTGTCAATAAAATACTTGCAAACACATCAGAAAGGGCATCCATCATTATCAAGTAGGCATCATAACAGAAATGCAGGGATGATTCATATGTATATATATATATATATATATATATATATATATGTGTGTGTGTGTGTGTGTGTGTGTGTGTGTGTATGTATATATATATGTGTATATATATGTATATATATATACATACACACACACACACACATATGGAATTCACCATATAAACAAAATAAAAGGCAAAAACCACACCATCAGCCAGGAGGTGGTTGTGCACACCTTTAATCCCAGCATTCCAGAGACAGAGGCAGGCAGAGCTCTGAGAGTTCATGATCTACAGAGCCAGTTCCAGGACATCAAAAGCTACACACATAAACTCTATTTTTTTTAAATCATCTCATTAGAAGCAGAAAATGTCTTTGACAAATTCCAGTACCACTTCATGATAAGAAGCCGAAGATAGACTAGGAATACAAGGGACATACCTCAACATAATAAAGGAAGCTTACAGAGAACACATAGCCAACATCAATCTAAATCAAGAGAAACTCAAAGCAATTGCACTAAAATCAGGAGCAACACAAGACACCAATTCTCTCTCTACCTATTCAACATAATACTTGAAGTTCTAGCTAAAACAGTAAGACAGCTGAAGATCAAGGGCATACAAATAGGGAAGGAAAATATTAAAGTATTGTTATTTGCAGATAATATGATGATATACATTAAGTGACCGAAAATAATTCCACTGGGAAAGCCCTACAGCTGATAAACATTTTCAACAAAGTAGCAGAATAAAAAATTAATACAGAAAAAACAGTAGGCATCACATATACAAATGAACTGAGAAAAAAGTCAAGGAAACAATACCTTTCACAATAGCCTCAAAAAATATAAAATATCTTAGGGTAACTCTAACCGTGACAGTGAAAGATTTATATAATAAAAACTTTAAGATACTGAAGAAAAAAATTTAAGATAACAGAAAATAAAAAGATCCCCCATGCTCATGGATCAGTAAGATCAATATAGTAAAAAAGGCCACCCTGCCAAATGCAATCTACAGATTCAATGCAAACCCCATCAAAAGTCCAATACAAGTCTTCACAGAACTTGGAAGGACAATTTTCAGCTTCATACTGATAACCCCACTGAATGAGAGTAAATTATTTGGTCAAATTATGCTTTATTTTCTGTCAGACAGGCTAGCTCCCTAAAGAGTTTAAGAAAATAGCATCCACCCATCATAATATTCTTATAGGCCCAGGGGTCCTGCTCAAACTATGGCACCAGCCAAGGACAATACATGCAGTAAACTTCAAACCCCTACCCAGATCTACCCAATGGACAGGACATTCTCCACAGTTGAGTGCAGAGCAGGAACTGACTCTCACACGAACTCTGGTGCCCCATATTTGACCATGTCCCCTGGATGGGGAGGCCTGGTGGCACTCAGAGGAAGGGTAGCAGGCTACCAAGAAGAGACTTGATACCCTATGAGCATATACAGGGGGAGGATGTCCCCCTCAGTCACAGTCATAGGGGAGGGGAGTAAGGGGAAAATGGGAGGGAGGGAAGAATGGGAGGATACAAGGGATGGGATAACAATTGAGATGTAATGTGAATAAATTAATAAACTATATTTTAAAAAAAGAAAATAGCATCAAGCATAGGAGAAAGTAGGGCTTATATTAGCCCCAAAACTGAAAGGGTTCTTACAAATGGTTGGTTATGTAGGAACTTGACAGAACATTTCAAATTTATTTGGCAGAACATCTTATTTGGGTGGAGGTCAAGGTATAGTGTATGGAACACGTCAAATTGTAGAAATATGTCAAGACATGGTCAAACCTAAGTTTTATAGAAAATGGGAATGAACTTATTTTAACCTTGCAGTGAGAAGGCTTTTAATCTTAAGATGAAGTAAGGCTGGTCCATTAATGTGGAAACACACACACACCACACACACACACACACACACACACACACACACACACACACACACAC
>OU015744.1:81254552-81271199 GCA_907169655.1 Acomys percivali
GGAGGGGAGGGGGATGAGAGGAGGAGGGGATGGGGGTGAGAGGAGGAGGGGAGGGGATGAGAAGGAGAGGGGAGGGGGATGAGAGGAGGAAGGGAGGGGGTGAGAGGAGGAGGGGAGGGGATGAGAAGGAGAGGGGAGGGGGATGAGAGGAGGAGGGGAGGGGATGAGAAAAGGAGGGGAGGGGGATCCCAGGAAGGTTCTCGGGACTGGCTTGATCCAGGAGCCCAGACAGATGTCCTCAGGGCTGGGATTCCTGCTGTTCCTCTTCTCCCTTGTATTCGTTCTAGTTATCTACCTGCTGTGGGGAGCCAAGTGCTGTGGGGAGCCAAGACCACAGCTGGCAAGCATCTCGGACCTTGGCATAATACATCGAGTGGACCTGGGGCAGGCTGCCTTGTGACTTCTTTCCCTCCTTGCCTCAGGGTACACTCCAGAAGGCTGCCTTGCGACCTCTTCCCCTTTCTCAAGGTACTCTCCAGCTGTTCTCAGTATTTCAGGAACTACAGAGGCCTTCAGAGGACAAGAAACAAAGTCTATAGATAACACCTTGTGGTTCCAGATGCCTAACAATTCCACCTAGCCCCAGAACCACAGGGGCCCTCGCCCTGCCAAACTTCCTGACTTCTTGATATCTTGTGAAAACCACCCACCTGGATCACCGCACTCAGCCTCCTGCTTCAGTGGTTTATAATTGCCAGTGAGAAAATAAAATTTTGTCAGCTTGATCAGACTCCTTGACTTGCTGTCCGTTCTTCGCATCTCTTGTCCCCCATTCTCTCCCTAGGGGTCCGAGGGTCCCAGGTGATTGTCCAGTGGATCCGGACAACCTGCAGCTCCCACTGGAGTTCCAACAAAGACAGAAGGCCTTCCTTGAAGCCTTCCCTACAGAGTGGCTCCACTTCTACAATCCGTCCGCTCCTGACTGGCCAGATCTTGGTCATACTTGCTGCCTCTGGAGGAAGAGAGGAGCCCCCACCCAAGCTATAGTCCTCACTGACTGGCATTGTCGTAGAAAAGTTATTCTTCTATGAAAGCTCGGAAAAATAAATAAAACAATAAAATCAAATGAAGTCCAGGTATTCCAACCCAAAAATATAGGTGGTCAAAACAGTAAACGTTGCCTACTGATATTGAGGCAAAATGGAGGCTGGTAGTGTATCTGGAAGCTGAGCACTTGCCTATAATATATCAGGTACTGAGTTGGCTCTCAACACAGAGAGAGAGAGAGAGAGAGAGAGAGAGAGAGAGAGAGAGAGAGAGAAAGGAAGGAAGGAAAAGGGGAAAGGTCTGTTGCCTTTCTACACTTAGATTTAACTATCAATGTACTGCTATCAACTCAGTATTCTATGCCTAAAATAATGACCTCATTTTCGTTAAACTCTTAATGCATCCAGTGTGTTCATTTCTGTGTAACAAATACAAAAGTGCCTACATGTGTTAGCTGTCTGCTCTGGGTAGGTGTGTGCTCTCAAATATATATTGAAATAGATAACAATATATAGTTAGTTAGGAGACTTAAGACATTTGAATTCTTGAGCCAGACTTAAGCTCAGTGTAGGAGATTGACACTGTATATTCAGCATCTTTATTTTAACCAAGTGAATAAATGTTTTCCAAAGAGAGCTGTGGTGTTTTGAATGGAAATGTCTCCCATAGACTCATATATTTGAACATTTGGTCCTTAGTTGGTGGAACTACTTGGAAAGTACTAGGCGGTGTGGCCTTGTTAGTGGAGGTGTGTCACTGGGAGTGGACTTTGAGGTTTCAAAAGTCTCTATCATTTCTAATTAGCGCTTTCCTCCCTCCTACCCTCCTTCCCTTCCTCCTCTCTTCCCTCCCTTCCTCCCTTTGTGTGTGTCTCTGTCTGTCTCTGTCTCTGTCTGTCTCTCTGTCTCTCTCTGTCTCTGTGTCTGCCTGTCTGTCTTTCTGTCTGTCTGTCTGTCTGTCTGTCTCTCTCTCTCTCTGTGTGTGTGTGTGTGTGTGTGTGTGTGTCTGTGTGTGTGTGTGTGTGTCTGTGTGTGTGTGTGTGTGTCTGCCTCATGGTTGTATCTCAAGGTGTAAGCTCTCAGGTACTACAGTACCATGCCTGCCTACCTGCTGCCATGTTCCCACCATGATGGTCATGGGTGCATCCTTTGAACTATAACCCCCCCCCCGAAAAAAATCTTTCTTCTATAAGCTAACTTGGTCTTGTGTCAGATCACAACAATAAAAAAGTAACTAAGACAAGAGTCTTTCCCAAAGACTGGCAACATTGCTCAGTGGTCACAAGCACTTGCAGATGATCTAGGTTGGGTTCCCAGCACCCACATGATGACTTACAACTATCTTAAACTCCAGTTTCAGGGTATCTGGGGCCATTTTGTCTCTGCAAGAACAAGACATGCACACAGTACATACACATCCATGCAGGGGAAATATATAGACTTATGTATATAAGTAAAAATAAAATAAAAATAATAAAGCAGAGAGATTTATTATCTCAAACAGGCCAATGACTAGATCAGTGTTCAGAGCCACCAGCCTAAGACATGTAGAGCACCACTATGGCTACCTGTAACAGGACATGGGGAAGCAGGGGCCATGAAATAAGACACACAGTTTAACCACTAGTTATATATTCTATGACTATAAGCAAATTATCTAGACTTTCTGAGCTTCATTTTTCTGACCTGGAAATCAAGCTGAAATAGCTCCAACCACAGTGAGATGAGTCATCATAAATGGGTAGCTAGCCTGTAATAAGCACTGGATGAATATGTATTATTAATATAACTACATATAGTCAGTTTTCATGTTTCTCACTCTGAAATTTCACATGTGCGTGTGTGGAGCTGTATCTCTAGAGGGTGCCGATGGGTGCATGGAGGCCACAGAACAACGCTCGTGTTACTCCCCTCCTTGTGTTTAGGAGCGGGTCTCTCACTGAGCCTGAGTTACTGATTGTGTCCTCCTGCCTCCGCATTCTCGGTGCTAGGATTATGGATATGCACCATCATACCTGGCTTTTTACATGGGTACAGGCGATATAAACTCAGATCTGTGTGCTTCCATAGTAAGTCCTCTACCAACTGAGCAAGCACCGCAACTCAAATCCTATTTTACCTATTCATCCAGCCTAAAAATATCAATATCTACCATATATGCTTGCATAATGGTAACATATGTTTCAGGAATATTTATATATGTATGTGTGTACATATATAATATGTATATGTTGGTGCTGTAACTAGATTCCTTACCATCAGTTCTGACACTAACTCTCTAAGATAGGTTTTATTAGTCTTTCTTTATGAGGAAATTGAACTCCAGAGAAATTAAGTGACTTACCAAAGGTCACAAAGTTGGCAAACATTATTAGATTGAGGGTTTGAACACAGAAACCTGCTTCCAGGGGTCCAAACCTGTTCCTTTGTCTTTTCTTTGTAAGGATGTGAGGTATCTCACTATGTTGCCCAAGCTTGTCTCTAAACTCTTTTTGTTGTTATTGTTGTTGTTGTTGTCATTGTTTTGTTTTTTCTGACAGGGTTTCTCTGTAGTCTTGGCTATCCTGGACTCGATTTGTAGACCAGGCTGGCCTTGAACTTACAAAAGTCTGCCTGTCTCTACCTCCCAGAGTGCTGGGATTATAGGCATTTACCACCACGCCTGTCATCTCTTAACTCTTGAATCATAAGACTGCAGACACAATTATCTGTACCCAGATGCCATTTGCTTTATATGTTTGCTGTTCAGAGCACAGATGACAGATAAGGACAGGTTAAAAGATAGAGAAAATAGTCACCAATCCCAATCAGCTCTTGCCGCAAACCTCACCCCAGCCCCCTTGGCAAAGAAGCTCCTTTATACAATAGATAGCAGTTACAGAAAGACTCAACAATTTGGAGTATAAGCAACTGTGGAGTGTTTAGACCCAAATCACACCCCCCTCCCCAGCAATGCTTAGGGAACATTACAGAAGAGTGGGCAGAGGTGAAAGCCAGTAGTGGGAAGACCCTGCTGCAAAAAAATATCTTCCGGGCATGGCAGGGCCATCGCACTCATGAAGTCACAGCTCTGTGGTGGCCAATGCAGACAGACCTGCACAGGATCAAGCCAATCAGCAGTGCAACCAAAGGAAAGGGGCTCATAGGCCCCACCCATAGCTGCAGTCTGTAGGCAGATGATGGCAGCTGGCATGGGGGGAGGTCACTTTACTTCAGGACCTACGCCAATCTACTTTGGCGTGGTAGATTTCCCTAATGGAAGGCACCTACACTCCTGTGCATATTGGCAGCAATAATTAGGCCCAGTGAGATAAGAGGAGGAGGAGTTGGGATGGAGGTAGTGAGCTGAGCCTGGAGGAGCTGGGGGGGAGGGGGTTGATCTAAACAGATTGTATTCAAATATGAAGTTACTAAAGAATAAATAAAAGTGAAAAATAATTTTAAAGAGCATGTATTGTATTTAATCATTGAACACCCCTATGAAGTAGGTGCTACTATTACTGCCATTGTAGACATAAAGGAAACAAAGCTTAAAAATATAAAAGATTTCCCAAAGTCACATGGGAGGTGAATAGTGAAGCTGGGCTGCAACCCTGGTAATCTGGCACTTGTACTTTGTTGTAGCACTCTCCTGAGCCCCTGAGCTGTGGGATAAGTATGATGATGCTATCATTACTAACAAAGCATGTGTGCATTTATCCAGATTTCACGCAGAGGACACGAGCCGCTAACACTAATATGTACTAGAGGTGGTGAGGTGTAGCCACGGAGGCGAAAGAAACACTAGAAGCCTATAAGGATGTGCAGTCAGTCCAGTCACTGCAAAAGCAAACTGCAGGCAAATTTGTGAAGCAAATTAATGCTTCCTCTGGCGCTTCCAGATTCTTCTTCAAACCTCTCTCTCTCATCTTTAAGAGTCCCCTCGGTGCTATTGGAAGGGAATCTATCCTCTTCAAATTATTATGACTCAATTAAGAACTCAAAATGGGTTAATATAGGAATATCAGTGTGAACTTCTCAGAACGCTAATGACGTCAGTAGAAGGTTCAAGGGCATGATGATGCTCCAGTGAAATATGAATTTCTAATGTTCCAGTGTATAACCAAGGACAAGAACTCTTTGCCACCCAGAGCAAAATTGTGGAGAAACTAGAACTTTAGGAGAACTTTTGGCTTAAATATTAAAATGCATAAAGAAGATTTTTAAAAGCAGGCAACTTAATATTAATAAATGCTGGATGTAGAGTTTAATTCGTGGACTTCTTTGTTGACAGAGTCCAGAGATGCAAAGGTTCAAGTAACTCCTAGGAAGTCAAGTTCAACCTAAAACTGAAAGGAATGGCAACACAGAAAGCAAACACAGACCACAGAATTCTCATCTGCTCCTCCTCCTCATAGCCTCCTTAGGTAGCCATGACGAAACTATGTTATTAATGAGGGGAAAATGTTTGTAAAAATAATAGTTTGGGGTAGGGAAGATAAAGACCTTCTTTTGACTCTATACATTTTTATCTTGTTCCATTAGGCTGTAACTCTATAACTGTCATCTACTGTATAAAGAGCAGGGGGGGTGCCTCTCCCAGGGCCACAAAAGCCACCCTGGCCATGGCAACTATGAAAGGCTGCAGGGAGAAAAGGAGGAAGTCTGCCCCAAACCTGTGCCTGTAATCAACATACAGCATCACAGCCCTGAAATAAGAGCTCTTCCAAATAGCCATTGGCTGCCCTATGCTGTGTCAATCTCAGGGTCACCTCTCTTATGATTTAGATATGAAATATTCCACATGTGATCACTTCTTTGATCCCCAGATGATGAGATTATGGAATTATTTGGGGGAGGTTCTGGAAACTTTAGGAGCTGGGGCCTCACTAGAGGAAGCAGACCAATGGAAGTGTGACTTTGAAGGTTATAGCTGTTCACCAATCCTTCCTCCTCAACTTTCTATACAGTATGAGACAAAAAAAATAATCTTCTGCCACATACTCAGTAGCATCATCATCATCATCTCATGGTGTTCTGCCAGAGTACACAGGGGCCAAGTAACCAAAGACTGGACATCCTAAAACCATGAGCCAAAATAAACTGTTCTTCCATGAAGTTGTGTCAGACACTCCATCAGAGCACCTGGAAGATGAGAACAATTAATACCTGTGCTCGGTTCACTCTCTTCCTTTTTATATAGTTCAACATTCCATCTCAGGCAGTGGTTGTTACCCACAGTAGCTGAATCTTCTCACATCAATTAACTTCATCAAGATAATCCTGGATAGGCATGCCCCAAGGCCTATCTCCCAGATGATTCTAGACTGTGAGCCAAGTTGACAATTGAGATTAATAGTCACATTAGACCAAAGAACCAATGAAAATTTGTACATTTGTTCTAGTTAGCACCTCATTAGTCAGTCCCCAACAGACTAGGGTGGGGTGGGGTTGTATTTCAAAATAATATCATTGGGATGAGAATGTAGTTCCATAGTAGAACACTTGCCCGACATGACTGAGGTCCTGCATCCAATCTTCAGCACATCGTAACAATAATGAAGAGGAGAAGGAGGAAAAGGAAGAATAGGTATTGTTCAGGGTCTGTAGAAGGACTCGATTGTGTATTTTATGCATATAACTCCTATCACTTAAAAAAAAATCCTGTGGCCTATAGCTTAGGCAGGAAGTAGGAGGTGGAACATCTGGTAGACAGACAGAATGATGGGATAGAGACAGGTGCGGGATTCAGCTGACAAGATGTGAAAAAGATGGATGCCTGGTGCCTACGCTCAGGTAACCAGCCACATGGCAGAATGTAAATTAGTGAGATGGGTTATTTTAAGTTATGAGCTAATCATAGAAGAGCCTAGCTATATGGCCTAGGTATTTGTATAATATTTAATGAGTCTCATGAGTTATTATTCCAGGAGCTAAGGGACAGAAGGAAAAATCACCTACAACATAGTGGTGTCCTGCTACAAAGGTCCACATTGAGAAGAAAATACACATTGACCTTCAACTTCTCAGTGTGTGCATTTAAAGAAATGATTGCCGAGTGTGACATTTGAGATCTCAGAAAGAGGGAGGGTTGTAAAACGAACGCTATAAACAAAAACCTGGTAGCAGGAATGCTTTTAACATAATTTTATACAGAGAATTTCAAGCATATGTAAGTATAAAGGTGATGAATCATCATATCCATTTGCAACTAACACTAATCAGTTAAGTCTCTACATTAGGAAATTCAGGAAAATTAGTCCAAATAGAGAGAAAGAAGACAAGAAAGGTAAATGAAAATACAAAAGAGGGGGCTGGAGAGATGACTCAGTGGTTAAGAGCACTGCCTGCTCTTCCGAAGGACCCAGGTTCCATTCCCAGCACCCACATGGCAGCTTACACCTGTCTGTAGCCCCAGTTCCAGAAGATCTGACAACTTCACACACAGTCAGACATGCAGACAACATACCAATGTACATAAAAATTAAAAAGAAAAGAAAATACAAAAGAAGGCAAACACATGATAGAGAAATACTGTTCTAGAGCATCCACAAGAGACAACTACTCAGACACAGGTTTAAGCCAATAGAAAGTCTTCATTAGCTGGCCAGAAACTATATTGAGTATTCAGGATCCAGTGTAGGCCTGAACCTTTCTCAGGATGGTATTTTAAGCACAAAACCATATCTTGGGTTGACAC
Organism: Acomys percivali; assembly: GCA_907169655.1. Classification (NCBI taxonomy): domain Eukaryota; kingdom Metazoa; phylum Chordata; class Mammalia; order Rodentia; family Muridae; genus Acomys; species Acomys percivali. Next base: position 81,262,218 of record OU015744.1, read on the forward strand.
ACCTCAGTTAGCAAGATCAGTTAGCCAGAAAAGGAACTACAAAAGTCAAAAGGCAAGGTTAGTGCATTTAGAGACTTTCTCAGAACTGTGGACTTTGATGGATTAGGCTTTTGTTTTTGTTTTGGCTGGTGGCGCTTTCTACATACTGAGTTTTATGGCCTGAATGGTACTTCCATCACAGAGTCAGTTGTGCTAAGGTCTGGAAGCCCACCAAGGTCTAGGGGTCCTGCTACAATATCAGTCTAACGTTGATCCTTCAAATACTGAGTAACCTATACCATATTGTACAGAGATTAAATTTTTGGTAATATCAACAACTTTTAAGAAAAAAAATAGAGAGAGAGACAAAATTGACATAATAAAAGTTTTTTTAAAACATTATCTTAAAAGTACAGTGAGAATTACCAAAATAATATGAATAATAATAATCTTAAAGAGTTTATAATTTAAGCCAGGCACAATGGTGCACACCTTTAATCCCAGCACTCTGGGAGGCAGAGACAGGTGGATCTCTATGAGTTTGAACTCAGCCTGGTCTACAAGAGACAGGTGGATCTCTATGAGTTCTAGCTCAGACTGGTCTACAAAGCAAGTCCAGGACAGCCAAGGCTACACAGAGAAACCCTGTCTCGAAAAACCAAAAACTAAAAACAAAGAATTTATAACTTAATGCCTTTTGTACTAAAAGAAACGTAAATGCAGATAAATTTAAATACCAGTGAATTCTACCAAATATCTCTAGAAGTAATAATGCTAATTTCACAACTTCTAAAAATCAAATTCGGGGAACAGGCTTTCTCCTGTTAGTACAATTTTGACACTAAAACCTGGTGAGTATACTTAGAGAAAGCAATATTATACAACACACAAATCACTTTCCTCAGTGTAAATGCAAAATTCCAAAACATAGTCACAAGCTAAGTATAGAAAAACATAAAATAATTTAATTTCACAACCAAGTTGAATTTATCCCAAAATTAAATGGCAAAGCAATCAATGTAACACAGAAAAGAGCTTTTTTTTTCTAATTATATAGCCATTTCAATTGATAAATAGAAATATGTAATAGGTTTCAACACTGGTGATGGCAATGGTGTTGCTGTATAGATGAAGACAGGAGCTTCTAAAAGTCCTGTGAGCAGAAACAGCCAGAAGTTACAGAGAGGAGGTGAGGTAATTATCTTGGTAGTGGTATCTTAGCAAAGAGAAGATGAAAATACCAGGGAGCAAGGCCCTGCAGAGAATCTATGATAAGGCAACCTTCCGAGGAGCCTAGACAGAGAAATGATGACAGACCAGCAGTAAGACACACACTCCTAGTCTCTGAGGTGGCTAGATGGCCTGCGAGCCAGGGAAGTGCTTCTGTGCAAGCATAAGGACATGAGTTTCCCACAGCTCCCAGAAGCCACATGAAACTCCAGGTACCCCAGTACAAGCCTGTAACCCCAGCTCTGGGAAGACAGGGACCAGTGGGTGACTGGAAGCTCACTGGCCAGATGGCTTAGCTGAATCAGTGAGCTCACGGTTCAGTGAGACTGTCTCAAAACTAAGGTGGAGATGACCAAGGAGGGCATTCAACTTCGACCTCTCACCTCCACAGCCATACACACAACACGTACACACACACACACACACACACCACATACACACATATACATGCACAAAGTGGCTTGAGCACAATACTTCTTCAGTCAGACTACCTTCAGGCTTTTTTTAATTCTTTATTTTATTTTATGTGTATTGGTATTTTGCCTGCATGTATGTCTGTGTGAGAGTGTTGGATCCTCTGGAACTGGATAGAGTTATAGACAGTTGTGAGCTGCCATGTGGGTGCTGGGAATTGAACCTGGGTCCTCTGGAAAGAGCAGACAAAGCTCTTAACCACTGAGCCATCTCTCCAGCCCCTACCCTCAGTGTAAATGCAAAATTCCAAAACATAGTCACAAGCTAAGTATAGAAAAACATAAAATAATTTAATTTCACAACCAAGTTGAATTTATTCCAAAATTAAATGGCAAAGCAATCAATGTAACACAGAAAAGAGCTTTTTTTTTTCTAATTATATAGCCATTTCAATTGATAAATAGAAATATGTAATAGGTTTCAACACTGGTGATGGCAATGGTGTTGCTATATAGATGAACTCTCTGGAACTGGATAGAGTTATAGACAGTTGTGAGCTGCCATGTGGGTGCTGGGAATTGAACCTGGGTCCTCTGGAAAGAGCAGACAGAGCTCTTAACCACTGAGCCATCTCTCCAGCCCCTACCCTCAGGTTTTTTGAGACAGGGTTGCTCCATGTAGCCTTGGCTATCCTGGAACAGGCTGGCCTCAAACTCACAAAGGCCCACCTGCCTCTGCCTCCCTGAGTCCTGGGATTACAGGCGTATCTTCTTATTTATATATTCCTTCAGTTGATTTGTAAATTCTGATTGGATTTTTACTTTGGATCAGGCTCAACCTATCTCAAAGAATATTATTACACACAAGATATACGTGCTCTACATATAAGAAGCTAGAAGATATAAACAGGATATAAACAATTATAGTACGGAGGCAATAAAAGCAATCCTGACATGAAGGAAATAGCAATTCAATCATTATACGGCTGACACTCCATGACCTCTTAGATGGAGATCATCACTGTCATAAGAACTTTCTATAGAGTGTTTTGTTGTTGCTGTTGTCATTCTGGAAGTTTCCATAAATAGGTACTATCATTAGCACCGTTTTACAATAGATAAAGATACTAAGACGTAGTCTACCATGGCCAAGCCAGTTGGGGATGGGAGGGGGGAAGGGGCAAGGGTGAAGGGGAGGGACATACACACAACAGACCCATATCCAAGTGCCCACCTCGGGCACCACTATGATGAGTGAATGAATATGTGATGGGAAAATAGAATATATAGTGTATGCAGTGAAGAGGTGGGAGAGAAAGTGAACCTTAGGGGTTCTGACACTGAGGAGAAAGGTGGGACTGGAAACCCTACAGAGGTGAAGAATAGGCAGGTATAAGGACCCTTCACTATCACCAGAGGCCATGGTGATGCCTGGACCCAGGCTGCTGCCACAGGCCATGTCTGGGTCCATGGCTCTACCACAGCTGGGATTCATGTTGATATCTTGTGGCCTGAATTACCTCTGAAGACCATGCAGATGTCTGTTGTTCTGGGCTGCCACCTGTGTCCATGTGGATGACTGAGAGTGGAGGCTTATCTGAGTGGCCTGTACTGCCACCTGAGGCCATGGTGACACCTCTCTATGTTCCTGCTGCCACTGGGAGCTATGTTTCGGTCCATGGTTCTATGGCAACCAGGGTTGGTATTGATGTCCGAGGCTTCTGTTACCATCAAAGGCCATGCAGATGGTCCTGGTCTGGGCTGCCACCTGAGGTCATGTTGATGTCAAAACACTGTGCTGAGCCTCCTCACCCACCCCAGCCTGAGCCACCACACTCAGGAGATCTGGCCCCGCTCCTCCTCTGCCATGTAGTGTTGTGGGTGAAGAAGAGACACCTTCCCATCCCCTTGCCCCTCACTGCCTGTGGCAGATGGAAGAGCTGGCCTTGGTGTTGAAGGCATGAGTGAACAGGCTCAAGAACATGAAGGCAGAAGAGCTAGCTCTGCTTCTTGCCAATAGCTGCATTAGGTGAGCTAGCCAGGGCAGCGCTGGAGAGCTCACCCTGGTGTGTGGGTGCAGGCAAGCTGGTATGCTGACCAACTCAGCGACCACCCAGGCCTAGGTCCAGGGCTTTGAGTTGGTCCACCCCCAACATCTCCTGCATCTATGAACTGCTAGAGCAAGTAAAAGGTCCAGTCCTGCAGATCCAAAGCTGCAGAATCTCCATGACACAGGGCAACCACAGGATATTTGAGAGGAGACCTGGTGCAGAACCGTTACTGATAATGTAACAGAAGCCAGAGGCCAGAGAACCAGATCAGTGGCTCATTGCAATGGAAAAATGAAGTAAAGATGTGTGGACAAGCTGGTCGAAGTGGCACATGCCTGTAATCCCAGCACTTGGGGAGGCAGAGGCAGGTACATCTCAGAGGCAGGAGGAGAGAAGAAGAGAAAAAAACGAGGCTAGCCTGGCTTATATAGGGAGTCCAGGACAGCCAGGCTACACAGAGAAACTCTCTCTTGAAAACAAACAAACAAACCAAAAAAGTGTGAATAAAAGGATACACTGTGTAACTCACTACAGCTTCCACAAGATTTTTTATTTTTTATTTTTTCATTTTCTTCAAGGGGTTGCAAAGGCAGAGGGTGGATACGAAGAGATGAGGAGGTGAGTGGGATTGGGATGCATGATGTGAAGTTCAAAAAGGATCAATAAAAAGTTTTTTAAAAGAAGTAAAAACAAAAAGTAACTGAGACAATGAGGTTTGCTGAGAGTGAACATGGGAGAGCCAAGTTGTAAACCAGGTCCTTTTGATGTTTACTCTGTAACCCACCGACTTTATTGTACTACACTGGCCCTCTGCTGAGTTTAAATATGGTTTGTTTCCTCCAAACTTACATTGAAACGTGGCACTCAGCATCTGGGCTCGGTGGTGCACGCCTATGATCCCAGAACACAGGGAGGCAGAGGCAGACAGATATCTGTGAGTTCAAGACCAGCCTGGTCTACAAAGTAAAAGGGGAGGGGAGGGAAGGAAAGAAAAATATGGCACTCAGTGAAGCAATGTTGAGAAGTGGTGGGTGCTAAGAGATGATCATGCAGTTCTCCCAGGGCTGGATCAGCCATATAGAGAGCATTTAATATGAAATGAGGGTGCCCTCTGTGCATTGTCCTTTCCATATGTGACCATTCACCCTTTCTTCCTCTACATTATGTCACAGAACAAGCCCCTCTCCCAATACTGCCTTTGTCAGACTCCATAACTCTGAGCTGAATATACCTCTTTCTCTTACAAATTGTGCAGTCTCCGATATTCCATTATAGCAACAGAAAATAGGCCAAGATACATGACGGCATGGTCTGGTGCTCCTAGAGGCCTGCTTGCTGTGTTTTAGGAGCAGACACTCAGGTACACCAAGTACTGCTGTGTCATTGCTGTGAACAAAAGGCCTACACCAGGGAAGGGCAGAAGTGAGGGGCAGAGCTAAGGTACGAAGGCTTTGGGGACAGGAAGGAGAGATAAGTACCAGAGGAGAAAGAGGGAGCAGAGCCACCATGGGTTAGCATGGAGAGAGCCACGTGGGCCAGGAGGAGTGAACTCTGAGAATTGCATGGAGAAGAGCAGCTGGCGTGGAGAGGAGCAGCTGGTGTGGAGAGGAGCAGCCCAGATGGGAAACATGAGCAAGTGTTTATGGATTATGGATGGGAAATAGTAGCCCAGATAGGAGTGACTAAATCAATTGGCACAGGATGTGGGACTGGGAGATAAAGAGTAGTTTAGGAGGTTAGTATCTGCCCTGCCCCAAGTGAAATAAGGCTTATCTAAAATCTATCAGGTGTCTGTGTCTTTTACTGAGTATGATAACAGGATAGATGATACCACCATAATAATTTTAGGCTTTTAAAAATAAAAATTAATAGTCTATATATTATCTGCAAAAATACATGAAATGAGACAAACAACAGTTTAAGATCATCAGGAAAAAAAGGGAAAAAAAAGAAAAAACAAAGTCTTCCCAAAGGAAATGATCCTTCATCTTTCATCTGAGATGAGGGAGATTAGCCAGAGAAGAAAAGAACCGAAGTGACTGAGGGTCTTAGAGTAAACTTAGGAATGCAATACAAGGCTGTAGTGTAAAAAAACAAGCTTGTGGAGAGGCCTGAAGTGATGAGGTTTCGAAGTGTGGGCAATCTGTTAGCAAAGGTTGGGTGATGTTTTAGTTCAGGTTTCTGTTGCTGTGAAGAGACACCATGACCATAGCAACTCTTATAAAGGGAAACATTCATTGGGGCTGCCTTACAGTCCCACAGGTTTAGTCCACTGTTATCATGGCAGGAAACATGGCAGTGTGCAGGCAGACATGGTGTTGGAGAAGGAGCTGAGAGTTCTACCCCCAGATCCACAGGCAACAGGAAAAGACTGAGACACTGGCCTTCCTAGAGCATCATCTGGGACCTCAAAGCCTGCCCTCATAGTGACACACTTCCTCCAACAAGCCACACCTACTCCAACAAGGTCACAAGTCCTAATAGTGCCATTGCCTATGGACCTAGGGAGGCCAATTTTTATTGATACCACCACATTCTACTCCCTGGCCCCCATAGGCTTATAGCCATACCATAATGCAAAATGCATACAGTCCAACTGCAAAAGTCCCCATAGTCTATAGGAGTCTCAAGCTGTTTAAAAGTCAAAAATCTCTTCTGAGATTCATGAAACATCTTAACTGTAACCTCATGTAAAATTGAAATGAAAAAACAGATCACATACTTCCAACATATAATGGCACAGGATATACATTACTATTCCAAGAGAGATCATAGTGAGGAAATACTGGAGCAAACCAAGACTAAAATCCAGCTGGGCAAATGCCAAACTGCATCTCCATGTCTGATGTCAAAGTGCTCTTCAGAGCTCCAGCTCCCTTCAGCTTTCTTGACTACAATACACTTCTTTCTCTTGGGCTGGCTCTGTTGGGGAAACCCTGCTGCTAAGATCGCAATCAGCCATGAACAGAAAGCCCTGAGCTCAGCATCAAATGGAAGGCTCCTTTAGTTGGCGAGGCTCCCTCTTCTCTGCCTGGGAGATCCCAGACCCCCACACCCTCTACCTGAGGAATGTCACATAGCCCTTAGGGAAATTACAGGTCCAACACCCTTTCTTCCATTAAGAGCCAGTTCAGCAAGCACCTGGGATTCCTGGAATGCCTCCCCATGCAAATGAGGCATCTCAGTTCATTAGCTCTTCAGCCAATGATTTTTACCCACTTTGGATATCCCTGTCCCCTCCCCAAAATTCTATATAACCCTTTTTCTTTTTTTCTTTCCTTTGTTTGTTTGTCTTGTTTTTTTGAGACAAGGTTTCTCTGTGTCGTCTTGGCTGTCCTGGACTCGCTTTGTAGACTAGGCCAGGCTCAAATTCACAGCGATCCACCTCCCTCTGCCTCCCGAGTGCTGGGATTAAAGGAGTGCACCACCATGCCTGGCACCCCTTTTTCACCTGAATAAAAGTAATCTGTCTCCCCAAAGCTGGTCCTGGAAGGTCATTTCCATTTGTGCTACCGGCCCCCCGAAGCCCCAGCTCCTCAATTCTGCTCCATTGTTCCTGAGGACCACTGGCCAATGACCCCAGGAACAAGGGAGAGCCCCAGGTTCCACTTCTGTGAGCAGCTCTCCTTGGCAAGTGTTCCCATGACTCTGGCATCTCCAGCATCTTGGGGTCTCTAAGGCAAGCCAGGCTTCACCCTCACAGCTTCACACTGTGGCCCCTCCAGGGACAACTCCAGCACAGGCCTGTCCTCAGCAGCTTTCCTTAGTCATGGAAGGAGGTCCATAACCCCTTTCTTCTTCTATCGATAACTCTAAAGCCAGAACCACGTGGCCAAAGCTGCCAAGATCTGCTGCTCCCTGGGGCTGGAACATGCCCTCCACCCCACACCCACACCCCACACACCCACACACCCACACACCCTTTCCATTACATCTTCACCGGTATTCCGTTTTCAATGATTTCCTTCACTGGCTAAGCCTAGCTGTCCTGGAACTCTGTAGACCAGGCTGGCCTCAAACTCAGAAATCCACTTGCCTTTGTCTCCAGAGCTCTAGGCTCAAAGGCGTGTACTGCCACACCTGGACCTAAGCTGTTCTTTAATTCCTTTTCACTTTTCTTTAATTCCCTTTCAGAAGTAGGAAGCTTAGCTGGATGGAGTCTTGCTCTGAGGTCACCACTCCCTTGATTCCATCTACCTTCAGACTTCTCTTTAATCTGTTTTGTCTCCTTGAACACAGGACTCAGTTCCATTCCACTTCCTGGTGCCCTTTTTCTCCTTGAAGTGTACATTTTGTATTTTCCCTTACTCGGCTTGTTCCTTCTTATTATACATCTTCCTAAGAGAGAACACTAATATTAGGCTGTTTCAAAATGTCCTCTGCCAAAGCTGTTAATCCATAACTCTTCAATTTAGCCTCAGGCAGATGTTTTGGACCAGAGCAGAAAGCAGCCACACTGTTTGCCAAAAGACCACAAGAACAGTCTCCGGGCCACATACTAATATGCTCTTCCTCTGAAACCTCTTGAGCTAATCCTCTCCAGGTTAACTCCCGTCAGCACCACTGTCTTCCATGTTCCTGCTAGAATATCCATTAAGCCCCACTCAAAGCATTCAACGGCTTTTCTAATCCAAAGTGATGAGGAGAGTCAATTGATGGAGGAGACTAGATAGCGGGTAGTTATGGCGCTGTGGACAAGAAATGAAGGCCAAGGGGGCTTGCAGGGTGGGTATGGGAGAAGGAAGCTGGAGGTGCAAGGATAACATGTGAAGTCCTAGTGTGAGCATCTACATAACAGTGATGCTATTTGCCAGAATGAACAACATGGAAGGAGGAGCAACAATGGGTAAGAAAGGGGAGGAGGAATAACGAAACTAAAGATAGTCTTGGAGGTAAAGATATGGCCAAGTGACCAGTAGAGTGCCTCCTGTGTAAGGGCCTGAGTCTGATCCCCACAACATGGGTGAGAAGCCAGGTGTGGTGAGATACGCTGGTATTCCCGTGCTGGGGAGGCAGAGAAACACTGTCTCAGTCACTGTTCTATCGCTGGGAAGAGACATCATGACCAAGGCAACTCTCATGAAGGAAGTATTTAATTGGGGCTGCCTTACAGGGTCAGAGGTTAGTCCATGATCACTCCGGCTTGGAGCATGGTGGCCTGCAAGCAGACATGGTGCTGGAGCTGAAAGTTTTATATTACATCCTGGGGGAGGGAGTTGGGGGAGAGAGAAAGAGAGAGAGAGAGAGAGAGAGAGAGAGAGAGAGAGAGAGAGAGAGAGAGAGAGAGAGAGAGAGAGAGAGAGAGAGAG
>OU015744.1:81280061-81305436 GCA_907169655.1 Acomys percivali
CACACACACACACACACACACACACACACACACACACACACACACACACACGTGTTCGTGCAAACACTCCAAATAAATAAACCTGATCCATCAGAACCATAAACCTGCCTTTTTCTGCCAAGGAAAATAGAAAAGTTCTGAATTCTCAGATGTGGGCTTAATGGTTTTTGTTTGGTTGGTTTGGGTTTGTTGTTGTTGTTGTTGTTTTTGACATATTTAAGTAATTTGTTTTGCTTCTCGTTTTTCAACAGTTATTTTATCCATAAAATTGTCTTTTGCTTTCATTCACATGTAAAGAAACATGGCATTTCAAAGGGACGAATGTGTGGGCCTGGAGACATGGCTCCATAGTTACTGCTCTTGCCGAGGACCCAAGTTGGGTTCCTCTATCTATTGATGTGAGGTAGCTCGTAGTCTCCTTTAGCACCATTACAGGGTTTTCAGCCTGTGGGTCACGCACATATCAGACATCCTGCACGTCAGATATTTGCATTATGATTCACGACCATAGCAGAATTACAATTACGAAGTAGCAATGAAATAATTTTATGCTTGGGGGGGTCACCAACATGAGGAACTGTCGTAAAGGGGTCACGTCATTAAGAAGGCTGAGAACCACTGCTCTAGGGGAACCAGGACCATCTTGCCTCCTCAGGCACCACACTCACAGGCACATACTCACACAGAGCCACCCCACACATACATTTTTGAAAATGTTTACACTATTTTATGTAACTCCTAGGATAATTTTGTGAACTAAACTAACTGACATGTAAATGATTTCACTTGATGTCATTTCATAAAATTAAGACATCATACTAAGATCTTGAGAAGTCCTAAATCGTTGGGGGGTGGGAGGTGGGGAAGGGGGAGCAGTCAGTTCTCTCCTTCCATCATATGAATTCCTGGGATCAAACTCAGACATAAGGCCTGGTGGCAGGCACCTAAGCCACTAAGCCATCTCTCTAGCCTAATTTTTCTTTCTTTCTTTCTTTTGATTGGAAGTTAAAAGGGGGAGAGGGGGGCGGGGGGGGGGGGTGGGGGATGAGGGGAGTGTCAATGTATCAGTTGAAGGACCCATGGTTACAGAAAGCAATCCATTTCAGCCTGTTTTTCTTTTGAGACAGAGTCTCACCATGTTGCCCTAGCTGGTCTAAAACTCTACTGAGAGCTGGGCTTCAACTCACATATTCAGAGTGCTAGATTTCAAGGCTACACCTGACCAGTATTGGTGTATTTGTATGTTTCTTTGTACTTTAAGTTGGCCAGACCAGGGAGATGGCTCAATGGATACAGACGGTACAGTCTAGCCTAGTGACTGTCATTCAATATCAGGGACCATATGATGGAAGAACCATTAATGGTCCTCTTACCTCCACATGTGTATTGTAGCACATGTGTGCCCACATACATAACATATATACATCCACACATACACCAGAGTACAAAATAAACTAATGTAATTTTTTTTTAAGTGGGGGAGAGTTTGGAACAGAGTTTCTCTGTATATAGCCTTAGCTGTACTAGAACTCATTCTGTAGACCAGGCTGGCATTAATCCACCTGCCTCTGCCTCCCGAGTGCTGAGATTAAAGGTGACCACCACTGCCACCACTGCTACCCAGTTAATAAATACTTTTTTGTTGTTTGTTTTTTGTTTGTTTGTTTGTTTGTTTTTTTGAGACAGGGTTTCTTTGTGTAGTTTTGGCTTTCCTGGACCAGGCTGGCCTCAAACTCACAGCAATCCACCTGCCTCTGCCTCCCAAATGCTGGGATTAAAGGCGTGCACCACCACCTCACGGCTGATGAATCCAACTTTTAAAAAGTATATTCCTTGTTTTTAAAAAAAATTTTTTTTTAGCCAGGCATGTTGGCACATGCTTTTAATCCTAGTACTCAGGGAGGCAGAGGCCAGCCTGGTCTCCAAAGTTAAGTCAAAGACAACCAAGGCTACACAGAGAAATCTGGTCTCAAAAAAAAATTTTTTTTTTTAACCAAGTTCCTCTGTCATTTACTGGGATGTGTGTCTATGCTGTGGAAGGAAACTAAAGCCATGATCCTGAGAGTGGAGCTGAGCCAGAGACTCAGGTCTGAAGAGGTTTGTTCTCTTTCTTTGTCATAAAGACTTTGTAATTTTGAGACATGGATTTTGTGGTCTGTGTCGCCATGGCCTCTGGTGTATTGTATTACTGACTATATACCCCACCTGTCCGCTACACTGCAGCATGAGTGTGGTATTACCTCAGCATCCTGTGATGCCTCCAGCGAGTCCCTTCCTACCTGTGAGGTTACCAAGGTTCTGGTTGCCCCCATGCCCCTCCTCGGGCTTCGTAAATGAGGGTATCATTCCCGGAAGGAACAGGTGCAACTGTGCTTGTGCACTCTCTCAGTGAGGACGAGGAATCGACAAATGAACAGTATCCATGGGGAGCCTAGGAGCACCAAGCTTTCCAAGAGGTTTAGGGTTGTCCCTCTTTTGAACTCACATTTGCTGAGTACAACCGCCCTACGTAACATCTCCCAGTATCCCTGCAGCCCTTCTTTTCAGAGAAAAGGGAAAGTCAAATATAGACAGGCAAAGTTCGGAATAGACCAAATGACAGAGCCGGGATGCAAAGCCAGGTCTCATCCTATAGCCTGTATTTAAAAATAAAGTGTCTGGGTACAGGCGCAGTGGTGCACGCCTGTGATACCAGCACTCTGGCAAGCGGATCTCTGTGAGTTCGAGGCCAGCCTGGTCTACAGAGCGAGTCCAGGACAGCCAAGGCTACACAGAGAAACCCTGTCTCAAACTCCTCCAAGTCCCACCCCCATCAAAAAAAAAGAAACCTTCATTCAGATAACACCAGCTCAAACCTGTCTGCGTCCATACAGTCAAACAAGAGTTGGTAGAGCAGTGTGTGGAAAAGTTAGAGCGAAGAAAGCTAAGTGAGCCCCAGATGAGGTTGAGAGAGACTTTGAGCCTGACTCTCCTCCCCTCGCCAGCCTTTGGGTGGCACTGCTGGCCCGAGATCATCTGGTTGGCATTCACACAGTAAGAATGGTTTGACTGTTGATATTCTACAGTTGGTTTGAGATCAACCTCTGTTCTGTTTCTGGGTGTTGAAATAGCACTAAAGCTTTCTTCAAACAAACTGCGTTTATTTTCTTGCGAGCACGATTTTGAAAGGTATCGGGCGCCCTCCACCTTGTCTTTTAGCAGGTGTGTGGGAACCTCTTCTCTGCAGGTGGCAGCTTTATTGGCATTCTTATTTCCTCCCACACTCTCCTGGCATTTCTATTTCTGAAGTACTGGTTTGAGGGAACCGGGCTTTGCTTTGCGAGGGTAATTCACGGAACTCTGAAAAGTTGTTTTCCTTCAGCTCCTTTCTCCTTGGGAGGGTTGGTATGGTTCTCCCATTGGTGGTGTTTTGTTTTGCTTTGCTTTCAAGATAGATTTATGCCTCTTTTATGTTTAAAAGCTAGCCCCCCTCTCATCTCAGCCAAACTATCCCCCAGATAGTCCTTTAGCCAGCAAGGATTCTCATCTTGGCATGAAAACAACGTAAATTGGCATATTCTGCCAACAGCAGCCCATACATCTGGCCTAGAATGAGACGGCATAGTTATCCTACCAGAAGCATTCTTTCTGGTGGTGTGGGAAATACTTTTTACTTTTTTGTTGTTTTGTTCTTCAAGACAGGGTTTCTCTGTGTAGTCCTGGCTGTCTTAGAACTCTCTCTGTAGACCAGGCTAGCCTCAGTCAGACTCAGAGATCTGCCTGTCTCTACCTCCCAAGTACTGGGGTTAATTTAAAAGCATGTGCCACCACTACCAGGCATTTTTTTTTTTACTCTTTTGTGTGTGTGTGTGTGTGTGTGTGTGTGTGTGTGTGTGTGTGTCTGTCTGTCTGTCTGTCTGTCTGTCTGTGTGAATCCACGCCATCTGTGTGCAGTGCCCACAGAGGCCAGGAGAAGGCATCGGATGCCACCGAGCTGGAGCTGTGAGCTGTCCACCACGGGTACTGTGAGCAGAACAGTGCTCTCTCTGGCAGAACAGCGAGTGCTGCTCACCTCTAAGCTGTCTCTCTAGTCCCCAGAAGCACTCTGGAGTTTTACATGTCCATCATGTAGTTTTTTTGGTTTTTTTTTTTTATCTATCAGCTATAGTTTTTTAATGCCCTAGTTGTCATCATTCTCAGATCTGCTTCAGCGTTCTGTACCTCTGAGGAGAAAGTGGCTGTTGAGCTGCTTTGCATTAAGGCTGATAAACGGCATTGTAATTCCTAGGTGACTTTTGTTCAGAAATAACAAGTCTTTTGAGCTGACGATCCTTACTTGAGCTGTTGGATTTTGTTTCTATAGAACCGCTGTCTGTTTTTTCCCAAATGGCTTTCAGTTGCTAGGCAGAATTCAATCCAGTAACCTAGAGGCCAAATGACCTCATAACTCATTAGCAGTTCTCAGAGCCATCTGGTGCCCTTGAGGAGAACAGTGTTCAAAGGACTGATAATAAAGACAACAGCATAATTACTTCTCTGCCGTGATCACACCTTCAGATGGCAAGCAGTCAGCATATTTACCTGCAGATTGCTTGGGTGGTTGTTTTCTAAAGGTGAAGTAACAACGCCAGAGCAGAAGAACTCGTTTCCCTGTCCCCTTCATCCAGCTTGCAAATGAGTAAACTTGTCGACAAGTAAATAACCTATTGGATCGCCAGTTGTAAGAAAGGTAATAAGGGGCTGGAGAGATGGCTCAGAGGTTAAGAGCGCTGCCTGCTTTTCCAAAGGTCTTGAGCTCAATTCCCAACAACCACATGGTTGGCCCACAACCATCTGTAATGTGATTTGGCATGCAGGAAGAACACTCAGTACATAACAATAATAAATAAATATAAAAAAAAGAAAGGTAATAAACCAAAGAACCACAGTACATGAACACAAACCTAAGACGCTGCAAGTGTGAGGGAAGACGCAGCGGTATAGTGGATATGTCTCCACTCCAGATCCTGCCGGAGGTACACAGTAACTCGTGGGTGGCTTGCTATATTTTCATTTTCTATCATGCTTACTAGATAACTGTAGAATTTCTCACACTCAACTATCGATCTGCTTTTCTATAGGGAATCTTGCCCCTTACAGCTTAAGAAATGTCTTCGCTTTCGGAATACGCACTGCGCATATCTCGTCTGAGTGCCCGGATCTTTGGCGAAGTGGCCAGGCCTACTGACTCAAAGTCCATGAAAGTGGTGAACCTGTTCAGTGAGCAGCCCTTGGCCAAAAGGAGAGAGACTTACGACTGGTATCCAAACCACAACACGTACTTCGCGCTCATGGGCACACTCCGATTCCTTGGCCTTTACAGGTGATAAGGGGGAGCAGAGAGGGCTTTGTGAGAGGCGGTTTTAATTGATCAGCCAAGGAAAACAGTGCGCTTGTCTCTCCCTATAGTTTTCTGCTTCTTAGGAGAGAGTCCTGGTAAATCAAAAGGCACAGTGTGTGCTGGGGGGGAGGAGGGTGCTCTCTCCAAACTGCCTTGATTCATAAGCAAGCAAACAGACAAGAACATATGCTTATTGGAACTATATCTAAAACATAAGCAACATCTAATTGTTCTGCACAATAGACAGATGACTGATTTTTCATTAACTTAAAGCTGCTATAAAAGGGGGTAGCAGGATGGGCGAAAATGATGAGGAATAACAGCCCACGAGCACCATGGGTGGGTTGCCAGAGCAGCTGGCTCCTGGTACAGAGCCCTGCCCCGCACCTGACCGGCCTCTCACTGGGTGTGTGGGAGCCTCCTCTCTCTGCTGCTGGCAGTTTTGTTGACATTCTTACTCCTCCCACTCGCTTCTGGCATTTCATTTTGTGCCTTTTTGATATATTAATTTGGCTTGAATAAGCTGTACTTGACTTTAAGGGCAGTTTATAAATTACATAATCCTTAATACTGCATATTATATGTTTGGTAGGTCTGAGAAGTGAGTGCTTAGGCCCTCTGTAGAGAAAAGAAAATTTGTTTAAATTTTTTTTTAATTTCCAAACTAACACATGCTTCTTATGAAGAATTAAAAGAGCAAATGTCATAAAATGTAATTGTATACCATCTTTAAACTATAACATGTTTTAACTGGACCTAACTATTAATTTGGGACCATTCGTTGTAATATAAAATTAATAGCACAGTATGATATTCATTCCAGAGAGCTAAAGGTTGGTACACTGAGTTTATCCAATATATATATTTTTAACTACTTTCCAGGTGCAGGTACTTAAGATGGACATTAAAAGAACAGCAGGGAACAAAACAAATGGATGTTCTAAGTAAATATATTCCTAGAGATTATAATGTATGACCTACTTTTGAATGTCTGGAGTTGCTTGGGACTATCTCCTTTGCCATTAGTCTTGGCTCAGAAAATAAAACCTAATTTTATTACAACCCAGAATAAAATATCAGAAGCCAGATCCCATAGAAAATTACAACCCATAACAAAATCACATTCAACTACTTTAATATGTCCACTTGATATTATTCTTCATTTATTTGAAGAACAACGCCTAGCTGTCTTTGAGGACAAGGGAAAAATACTAAGCACTTAGCTCTTCATCGAAAAGCAACAATATTGCTGCCACGGTGGTGCGTGCCTATAATCCCAGCACTCAGTGAGGCAGAGGCAGGTGAATCACTGTGAGTTGGAGGCCAGCCTGGACTATAAAGCCAGGACATCCTGTCTTGGGGAAAGAAAAGAAAAGAAAATCAGAATTATTTGTATCTGTTTAGCCAACGGTTATGGTAAATGGTGCCTTCAGTACATGGTCATCTGGAGCATCGGACAGGTTGAGTGCAGACATCCCTTCAATAAGGAAAGTCTGATGGAAAGGCCCGCAAAGGGAGAGGGAAGGAAATGCAAGCTCCCCGAAACAGTTGGTTCACTCTTTTAACAAGCTGCTGTGTTGTGCGGGCAGCCTCTGTGGAGTTTTCTGTCTGGCGGTAGACAGAGGCAGGGAGAGAACAAAGAATGAGAAAATGATGTAATAAATCATATGATGTGTTTTGTGACAGTGTTGAACCTGCTCCAGGGGGAGGCAGAACTAGCCAGGCAGGATCCAGAGTGCTGACAGGGTCTGTGGTGAGCAGGGACAGGGCAGTGTAACAGCCTTTAACAGTGCAGCCAGGGACAGCCACGTGGAGGAGAGTGAGGTTTAGGCCGAGGCTCATGGGTAGTGAGTGAGCCTGGTGAGACCTAGGGAAGGGCTGTGGGACAGAGGCCAGAGTGGACAGAGGCCACTCTTCCTGAGGCTGAAGGTGCCTGCAATGGCCCAGGAATAGTTTGGGCTAAGGAACAGGAAGCCAGTCACAGGGGCCTGTAAGTGCTGTAATAAAGAATAGGGCTTTTAGCGGGCACAGTGGCACACGCTTTTAATGCCAGCACTTGGAAGGCAGAGCCAGGCAGAAGGATGTGAGTTCGAGACCAGCCTGGTCTACAAAGTGAGTCTAGGACAGCCAAGGCTACACAGAGAAACCCTGTCTCAAAGAAACAAAACAAAACAAAGAATAAGGCTGTTGCCCTGGGCAACAGAGTTTGAACAACATAATCTGCCATCTATTTTAGGTGAATTATTATGGCTATGTTGAGAATTATTTGGCACTCATACCTAATTCTTTAAAAATCAATCTTAAAAAAAAAAAAAGGCATGTGCCACCTTTAATCCCAACACTTGGAAGGTAGAGGCAGGCAGATCTCTGTGAGTTGGAGGCCAGCCTGGTCTACAGAGCTATTTCCAGGACAGCCAGAGCTGTTACACAGAGAAACCCTGTCTCAAAAAAAAAAAAAAAAAAAAAAAAAAAAAGGCTTATTTGGGTCATGAAACCATCCCTTTTTTATATATTTTTCCATATTATTAAACCCATTAATACTGTATATTTAGAACAGATGCTACCTGTTACAGATGAGGTACAAAGGTGCAAAGAGAGAGCCAGGTCATGTACCCAAAGTCACAGAGCTAGTGTCTGGTGGAGCTGTGGGCTGGGTGGGTGGGTTGGTTGGTTGGTTGGTTTTTAGAGACATGGTTTCTCTGTATAGCCTTGACTGTCCTGGACTCTCTTTGTAGTCTGCCTCTGCCTCCCTGAGTACTGGGATTACAGGCATGTGCCATCATCCCCGACTCTGGTGATGGTTTTAAAGCAAATTTACATGGGTTCCATGGCTTACATGTTTAAGCACTTTCTTTGGGTCTTTGGTCCTAGGATGTAGGCATCAGTTGTCACCTTCTACACCATCCATGTGTATAACGAGTCCTGGCTGCCACGGCTCCTATAATGCCTGTCTTGATCTGCTTTCCATCTGCTTGAGCCTTTCCCAACAGCCTGTTGGTTGGGGGAGCCATCCACTGCCACTCACGCTGTTCTGGAATACTGCCCATTTGCTTAGGGCAGTCAACATCTGTGTTCAGCTACTGAAAATTACACTCCCATTTTACTCCCAAAAATGAATGTTTAGTCTTTTAGGTTTTTTGTTTTGTTTTTTGTTTTTTGTTTTTTGTTTTTTTTTTTTCCTTATTAACTAGAAATCTAACCCAAGGCATTTAGCCATAATGTAGTGAAGTGTTGGGTGGTGTATCTCATAGTTACATAGGTTTACCTGGGCTCACCCGGAAGTTTACTACTTCTTGTAGTATTGTGTCTGTAAAGGAAAACTGATGTCTGAATTCTGATAACCCGGCCAGTCTATATGCCGGGTCCTCTGTGCTTTCTGTTCATAAGCATGTGCCCTGAAAAGCCATGGCCCGCAGCAGAAGAGAACAGTTCTGGTTCTAGACTGACAGTCCTCTAGGGTGGTACACATAGCCATTTGATGTTTTTATTCTTCTTCACCCAGAGATGAGCACCAGGATTTTATGGATGAGCAAAGACGTCTAAAGAAGCTCCGTGGAAAGGGGAAACCAAGGAAAGGAGAAGGGAAAAGAGCTACAAAAAAGAAATAGTGTCACCTCGTCAAGAAAGAAAATCCCTTCCTCAATGACTAAGAAAGTGTATCTCATTATCTTTTCACATGTTAGAGGCACATGACCCCACTCAGCAGACATCAGCCTGTGTTCACGTCCACCTCAGTTAAGCTGTGACTGGTTTCCTGAAGATATCCTAGTCCTTCAAAATTATATTGACCTTGGTTTTGTAATCGGACGCTTACCTAATTCTAAGATGGAACGAATAAACTGTTGTTTAGTGATGTGTTTAGGATGGGTGTTGGGGTTGGAGTAGGGGAACCTCCTCCCTAGATGAGTGCCCTGCACTGTCTTCATTCTCCACTGCTTCCCAACTCTGCCCTAACTCTCCTCTCTCTGACCGCGGAGCCCTCCTCTTCACCAACAGGCTTACTCTTTTGAAGGTGCCTATCTGCGATTAAAAGCTGTCTAGGAAAGGGAGCACTGAAGCCTAGTGCATACAGGAAGCCTTGGTAATAGCATGGTTAACAAGAAAAAATGGTTTTTAGGTCATGGAACTTTAAGTCTTGTAGAAGAGGCTAATAGAGGTACGTATATTTAATATAATTATATTGTGTGTATTATAATTGTATTAAATACTACAAAGGAAAAAAAAACCTATGTTTTGAGACAGTAGGTGGATGAAAATATTGACAAAACCACATTAGGAAATTTAGAGGCCTTCCAAAAGATATTATATTTAGCTGAACACAAAGGATAAATAAGAGAAAAATGATCAGGAAATGTGTTTGAAGTGAAGGTTGAAAAGCCCTAAAGTAAGAAGAAATTCTTGATCCAAATTTTGAAAACAGACCACCAACTGGCTCATGTTTAACCATAAGGACATAGACAGGCCAGGCAAGTTCTATGAAAAAGTTTAGACAGCTGGACCTCGTGACCCTTGGGAGGTTTAGTCAGGACAGCAAGTTTGAGGCCAGGCCCTGTCTCAAAATAGAAGAGGATGGTATATACATGTCATGTAAAGTCCTTTTTAGCCTCTTGGTCAAAAAAACAAAGTATAGGCCGGGTGTGGTAGTGCACTCCTTTAATCCCAGCACTCAGGAGGCAGAGGCAGGCAGATCACTGTGAGTTCAAGGCCAGCCTGGTCTACAAAGAGCGTTCCAGGACAGCCAGGGCTACACAGAGAAACCCTGGGGGGAGGGAGAAGCAAAAGCAGACACATCAGCTACTTGTGACAGGATTTTCATTCCCTGAACATTGAATGAGTCCTGGACTAGTAAGAACTAACTCGTGCATATGTTTAGATAAATGTTATTTTTAAACATGCATAATCCAGATGGTATGGCTAGGGTTTATATAGCCTGGGGGGGGGTACTTAAAATTGGGTGATTTGTGTCTGATAGAATTGAACTCAAACAGAAGGCTCAGCATCCATTCGTTTAGAGCTTTCTACTGAGTACCTGCCATATGCCTGGCTCGTGATAGTTGTGAGGTGATAGAGTGAATAGATACAGTCTCTCCAAGATTGTGTGAATGAGTGCCGCTGCTGTTACAGAGAAATGGCAAGAGCTCAGGAATTTGCTTAGAAAGAAGTGCAGCTGAAGCAGGCAGGGCAGGAGCTCAGGTGGGGAATGGCCATAGCCTGGACTTGGGATAGCAGAAGACCAGGGTTTGGTTCTCAGCACCTACATGTTGACTGCAGTGTCAGGAGTCTGGCTGCTCTTGGAAGGCACCACACACACATGTGGTGCACATACACACATGACAGGCAAAACACGTAAGATAATTTTTTAAAAGTTTAAAGAGGCCCTGCATCAAGAGGAACTTGGAAGACATAAGATGTTTGGACAAGTAACTGCGTTCTGTGCTAACCGAAAACCTAAGGCAGAAGACAGAAGCTCTCCTGGTTAGCTTTTGGAAGAGCTTCAGCAGCGCAAGCAGCCAGGTAAAGAATTGGTAGTTAAATCATGTGGTGGTTTAAATAATGGCCCCCGTAGACTTATATATTTGAATGCTTGGTCACCAAGGACTGGAACTGTTTGAAAGGATTAGAAGGCATGGCCTTGTTGGAGGGAGTGTGTCGCTGGTGGTGGGCTTTGAGGTTTCAGAAGCCCATGCTAGGCCCAGTTCTCTCTCCTGGGACCTGCAGATCAGGATGTAGCTCTCAGCTACTGCTCCAGCACGGTACATGCCACCATGCTCCCCACCGTGACATTAAACCTCTGAAACTGTCAGCAGGCCCCTAGCTTGATGCTTTCTTTTATAATAGAACAGTGACTAAGGCAAACCCACAGTAGATCAGTATGCCGCTGACACATGCTAAAAACCAGAAACAAGCTAGGATCTATTTGCACATTATCTGCCCGAGAACCAGCTGTTGGAGTAAACACCATGACACTTAAGACAAACCCAGAGGGAGGCAGGATGCGAAGGAAGTAATAGATACCATAGGAGGCAGTGCAAGGCCCAGTGACCAAGGTCCAGTGAGGCCATATACAGCCAGGGGGAAATCAACTTTAGACTTAGATAGCTAGACCACTAGCATTGGATTTCTGGTCAAAACCGAAACTATTTGTGCCTTCCTTCTAAAGTTTGGTATTTAGTGTGCACTTGATTTTGCCCTGGATTCTGATGTAGTGTAGTGTTTTGTTTTGTTTTGTTTTTTTAAGCTGACTTTTGCATTCAGAAATTGAGAGTAATGATGTAGTTTGCTTACCATAGCCCCCATAGACACACGTATGTACGTGTGTGTGTGTGTGTGTGTGTGTGTAAACTGTAATGCTTTTACTTATACTGCACCTTCTAAGAGAGAATAATATGAAATTTACAATTCCATTTTCTCTCTTTCCTCACTTATTTTCACCAAAGCTCCTAAGTTACTAAATTTACAAAACATTTTTTTTTTTTAATTTTAGTTTTTTGAGACATGGTTTCTCTGTGTAACAGAGCCCTGGCTGGCCTCAAACTCACAGAGATCCACCTGCTTCTGCCTCTTGAGTGTTGAGATTAAATGTGTGCACCACCATGCCCGGCTCATGAAACATCTTTTAGCCTTCCAATCCTGGCCTTTTAATTTTTTTTAATTCAAATAAGGCTAAGCGGGGAGTGTAACACATGTCTTTAATCCTATCCCCCAGGAGGCAAGAACAATCTGTGAGTTTTAGGCCAGCCTGGTCTATATAGTGAACTCCAGGCCAGCCAGGGTTACATAAGACCCTAACTATAATTTAAAAAATAAATCTTTTTTTTTTTTAAGTAGAAGTTAAGTCAGTAGAGATTAAAAGACTCATTCTACTTAAGGAAACATGTTTTCTGGGAGAGAATGGATCCATTTATAGAGAGCTTTCTGTGTTCCTGGTATGAAAGCTGTGAGCTCCTCCTAAGATTATTTCAATGAGAAACTAGTGCTCAGGGCAGAATCATGATCTCAAATGAGACATAAAACTACTGATTGGCCCACTGAGCTTAAAATAAAAACAAGGCTGGAGAGATCGCAGAGGTTAAGAACACAGGCTGCTCTTCCAGTAGGCATGAGTTTGATTCCCAGAAGCCATGTGGCGCCTCACAACCATCTGTAACTCCAGTTTTAGGGGATCTAATACCCCATCCTGGCCTCCATAGGCACCAGGCACCAGGCACACACATGATGCACTGACATAAATGCTCACAAAACACATAAAAATAAATACACCGAATAGAAATACAATTCTAAAGAGATTGAAAGTTATGGAGAGGACATCGATTAATATAAAAGGCTCTAGTCTGAGTATCCATGAGGACTGGCCAGTGCATTAAGCACCAAACTAGTAACGAACACAGTGACACAGATATTTAATAAAGGGATCTAGGGCTGGGCTCTGGTGGTGCACGCCTTTAATCCCAGCACTCGGGAGGCAGAGACAGGAGGATCACTGTGAGTTCGGGGCCAGCCTGGTCTATAAAGTAAGTCCAGGACAGCCAAGGCTGCACAGAGAGACCCTGCCTCAAAAAACCAATGCTCCTAAGCGTTGGAAACAGTGAATGCCAGCATGCCAACATTCTTATAGCACCTATCACATAAAATACATTGGGTATTGTAGATCCTACCTCATTCACTCCACTCCATTTTAGAAGAGTCTGAGGCTTAGACCTTATGCCCAAGATCTACAAATACCTAGACAAGTTCAAAAATAATTGGTCACCAGATTCATTTTTCACAAGAAGTAACCATAAAACATAACACTGGTGAGTGCTATAATGAGCATGGTCTGCCAATCTCAGAATCACAACCTCAATGAACCAATAGCATTCAGTTGGTCAGCTCTGCAGTGCTAGGGCAGTAGCCAGGGTCTTGATATTAGGCCATTCTGCTGCTAAGCACATCCCTACCCGTGCTCTGATGACTGATGATGTCCATCTGAAGGTCAGAGTGTTGCAGTACAAGGATAGGCACATACTGGCCACTCACACACCAGACTCAGCTTGATGGAGGTTTATTGAACCCTGAGCAAAGACTGACCGGTCGGGGACACAGCCTGGATTCAGTAACCAAGACTGTGATGCTGGTCTGTTTCTGTTTGTTTGTTTGTCTGTTTGTTGTTTGTTTTCAAGACAGGGTTTTGCCAGGCGGTGGTGATGCATGCCTTTAACCCCAGCACTCGGAAGGCAGAGGCAGGTGGATCGCTGTGAGTTTGAAGCCAGCCTGGTCTACAAAAGCGAGTCCAGGACAGTCAAGGCTACACAGAGAAACCCTGTCTCAAAAAACAAAAACAAACAAAAAAGACAGGGTTTCTCTGTGTAGCCCTGGCTGTCCTGGAGTCCCTTTGTAGACCACGTTGGCCTCAAACTCACCAAGACCTGCCTGCCTCTGCCTCCCAAGTGCTGGAATCACTGGTCTATTTCTAAGGTAGGTTGTTGTTTTTTGGTTTTGTTTTTGTTTTAAACCACAACCAGCTATCCAGCTGTAGGAAGCAAGGGAAGGACAGCATTGCATCATTTTATTTAGCTAAACAAAGCATTTCTAATTACCTTGATTGATCCTGCAGTTGGGGACCTTCAGCATGTCAAGGAAACAAAGTATACAGTGTTTGAGAAATGAAGCCATAGAGACCCAACATTATAAGAGATTATAATGACCTTACAAAATGTCAGCATATTAATCAATGAGAGGCAGAGCCTGAAAACTTGAACCTAATTTCACCTTAAGATCAAAACAGAGGGTAAAAGCAAATTGGCTTCAGCTGTGCTAAAGGCTTAAAACGGTTATGTTAAAAACTAAAGGGGGGGGGACTGGAGAGATGGCTCAGAGGTTAAGAGCACTGCCTGGTCTTCCTAAAGGTCCTGAGTTCAATTCCCAGCAACCACATGGTGGCTCACAGCCATCTGTAATGTGATCTGATGCCTTCTTCTGGTCTGCAAGTGTACATACAGGCAGAGCACTATATACATAACAATAAATAAATAAATCTTCAAAAAAAAACTAAAGTAGATTTCAACAGAGGGGTTGCAGTTACTCAAAAAGTTACAGCAGGCCTCAATGAGAGCAATCATTTTCCAAGCTCTGCTGTTTGCTAGGTACTCGACAGTTGTCTAAAACTGTGTCACTTAGTCTCTACAACAGCCCGATGGCTATTATTTTCCCCACTTTATACAAGAACTTGAGCTTGGAGCTGTGGCTGTGAACCCTGCCTATATGAGATGAGCAGGAAGATCCCATCCCTGGTACTATGACAGGCTAACTAGAGTTAAAGAGGGGAAGGAGGCACTAGCTAAGGCCTAGCTGTTTGAAATTTGTCTTGCTTTTACTTGGTGGGTTTTTCTTCTGGTTTGTTTGTGCTTATTTTTCTTTGAAAAGTCAAGGATTGCTGGGTGATGGTGGCGCACGCCTTTAATCCCAGCACTTGGGAGGCAGAGGCAGGTGGATCACTGTGAGTTCGAGGCTAGTCTGGTCTACAAAGTGAGTCCAAGACAGCCAGGGCAACACTGAAAAACCCTGTCTCAGAAAGAAAGAAAAAAAGTGAAAGGATTAAATCAAACACCTCATACCTGCCAGACAAGCCCTTTCCATTGAGCTCGCCCCAGCCCTACACTGTTGCTGTAAAACACTTCCTCCCCAGGTGGCTGTGCTGTGTATCCTAGTCTAAGAAACACCCCTGAAGTTGAGTGTACCGACTTGTAACTTCCAGCACTACGGAAGCAGGAAGATGGCAGGAGGATCACTGCCACCTGGGCTGCGGAGGCCTGCCTAGGCCACAGAGACTCTATTTCAAAACCAAAATAGAAACAAATATTGCTGTCAATCACTTAACCTTTCTTAGACCAACATTTCTCAGTATCCTATTGAATGCTAGACACAGATGGCTGGCCCCCACTGGTGTACCTCACTCAGGTCTCTGGTGGGGCCCAGGAAAATGCATAAGTAGCACGGCTTGCTGTTACTGCTCATCTGGGAACCTTATCTTTAGAACTTAGAAACATGCCTTAAAGTAACTTGGCCAAAGTTGCCCAGATAGTAAGTTACTGAGTTTTCTAACTCAAGTGAAATTCCCTAGGTACCTTTTTCCTGGGACCGTTTCCTAATCCAGGATTTAGCAAATCTTTAAAAAACTTGATTAAACCCGAGCGTAGTGGTGCACACCTTTAATCCCAGCACTCAGGAGGCGGCTCGCTGTGAGTTCAAGGCCAGCCTGGTCTACAAAGTGAGTCCAGGACAGCCAAGGCTACACAGAGAAACCCTGTCTTGAAAAAACAAGAAAAGAAAAGAAAGAAAGAAAGAAAGAAAGAAAGAAAGAAAGAAAGAAAGAAAAAGAATATCCAAATAGGATAAGGATATGAAACCACATTGACTTCAAGGCACTCCAAATAGGATAAGGATATGAAACCACATTGACTTCAAGGCACGCCAATCTACAGAGCAAGTTCCAGGCCAGTCAGAGTTACATGATAAGATCCTGCCTCAAAAAAGAAAACTGAGCAGTGGTGGCCCACACCTTTAATCCCAGCACTTGAGAGACAGGTAGATCTCAAGGCCTGCCTGGTCTGTAGAGAGTGTTTCAGGACAGCCAAAAATACACAGAGAAACCCTGTGTTGAAAAACTAAAAACAGGGGAGGAGGGATTAATTTCTAGAGGGAATAATTTTCTTCTCTGAGATAGTGATAAAAGAGTCATAGTTATAAGAAACATAATGTGCAAAGTTTTATACCATTTTTGAATCGTGTCTCACCTCGAAAAACTGGATCAGCTGCCACAGCTGTTTACTGAAGGACTGACATAGGGGCTCAGAGTCAGCTTTTTCCAAATGTTGCCCATGACAATAGAGAGTGAATTCTGGGAATGGAGGGCCAGACCTTGCAACAGGATAGTTTGGAGAAACTAAGACAATGAGTACAAAGAAATCAATAACTCTGAGATTATGAAAAAAAGAACAAAGTTTAAGATGCTGTTATAATTAATAATAATAATAATAATAATAATAATAATAATAATAATAAAATTAAATCTTAACACATTTTTTAAAATACCAATACTGATGCAAGAATATATAACTGGGAAAGTATATAACCCAGAAATATTCCACAATGTATAAGAATTAATATATCAGGGACTAGAGAGATGACTCAACAGTTAAGAGTGCTTCCTGCTCTTCCAGAAGACCTGAGTTTGGTTCCCAGCACCCATATCAAGCAGATAACAATTGCCTGTGACTCCAGCTCCAGAGGATCTGACAACCCCCCCCTGCTGATTTCATGGGGACACATGTGGCAAACACATACAGAATTTAAAATAAATAAAATGGTTTTTGGTTTTTTAAAGAAAAGAAATGAGCCAGGTTCAGTCGTGCATGCTTGTAATCCCAGGAATCAGAGGCAGAGGCAGGTGGCTCTGTGAGTTCCAGGCCAGCCTGATCTACAAGCAAGTCCAGGACAGTCAAGGCTATACAGAGAAACCCTGTCTCGGAAAAACAAAAAAAGGAAGAAAGAAAACAGATAAATAAGAAAGAAAGTAAGAAAGAAAGAAAGGAAGGAAAAGAACTAACATATCCGGGGCCAACAAAATGGCTCAGCAGGTGAGGTGTTTGCCCACCATGTCTGATGATCTAGGTTCTATCTCCAGGAGCCACGTGACAGAAGGAGAGAGCTAATCTCACAAATTATCCTCTAGTCTACATGTGTGGCATGGCATGTACCCTGACACAAACACAAATAAATAAACAAATATGATTAGTCTTTAAACTGGTTATCAGATGATATGTGACAATTTATTGGCAATTAGATTGGTATTAAAAGAGCAATTTCGGGCTGGAGAGATGGCTCAGAGATAAAGAGCAGTGGCTGTTCTTCCAAAGCTCCCGAGTTTAATTCCTAGCAACCACATGGTGGCTCATAACCATCTATAGTGAGATCTGATGCCCTCTTCAGGCCTGCAGGCACACATGCAGGCAGAATACTGTATAAATAATAAATAAATAAATCTTTTTTTTTTTAAAAGCAATTTCACTGGGCGTGGTGGTGCACGCCTGTAATCCTAGCACTCAGGGAGGCAGAGGCAGGTAGATCTCTGAGTTCAAGGCCATCCTTGTCTACAAAGCAAGTCCAGTACAGCCAATGATACACAGAGAATCCTCCCCCCCAAAAAAAGAGCAATTTCAGTTGGCATCTTATATTGTGCATAAAAAACATTGTGGAAGAGGGTCAGTAATCAAACCCTGAAACATTAAAGCTATGGGTCCGGGGAGACTGCTCAGAAATTAAGGGGTTTGCTTCTCGACAGAGACCCAAAGTCAGATTTTCAGAGGCACATATGTTAGGAGGCACACATCGCCTATAACCCTAGCTCCTGGGGATCTGATGCCCTCTTCTGGTCTCTGTGGGCACCCATATACATATGTACAAACCCCCACATGCTTATCCCAGACTCTCCCTCCTGAGGCCTTTATCTTGAGCATTGTTTCTCAGTCAGTAGAACCCATCCTTAGGGGAGCTGTCACATGTACTGTATAGTCTGATGACCTCTGTGTTTTACGTATGACCAAGACTGCACCAGATCCTAGGCCCTTAAGCTCTAGAACCCATCTTCATGATAGACGTCACATGCCTTTGCGGAAGAGTATTGATGGGATCATGCCTTAAGCTACATTGGGCACATGGGATTGAGATAAGTGTTACCAGGAAACTTTTTTCCAGAATTGTTCTGGACTTAAATATGCCTAAATAAGCTGCCTGGTGTCAGACTCTAGAAGTCTGAACCAGTACCAACTGAGCCATGTTGAACAGGATTTTTTTTTCCTTGCCTAACACTGTTCATTCCTCTGCCAGCCATAGCATTTGCAGGGACCCCACAGTTAAATATGGACATATAGTTAAAATATGTTAGGTTAAAATAATTAAAGAAGTTCTAAAGAAAAGGCAAGATGGATGTCTGGAGAGAGGATTCTGGGAAGGAGGCAGAGTAAGAAGCATCAGGACCCTGTCTGTACCTGGCGAGCAATTGTCCCAGCTCTACCTCAGGTGTAATTATGTTAGAACACTGAAGGTTTGCAATTTCCAATAGAAGGCTTTTGGGGGTAAGCTGTGCTTATTTGGTCAACTTTGGCTCTTAGCACAGTAACAGCTAACCGTTCCTCAAGTGTAGCTCCCTGACAAGCAGCTGTGGGCAAAAGTAAGCCCTGTCTTCTAACAACTGTGCTCAGTACCAACTGTTGCTCTGAACACGAGAGGTTCGGACAGAGGCAGGTGGACATGGTTTTTGCGTTTCCCTTCACTGCTGTCCTAGCCAATGTGATTTCTAACATATTTAAGGAGCCAGTATCCTTCTTCCTTCTCCATTTTTATGATTTTTACCTTTTGGGAGCTACATTTTAAAGACTGGTGCATTCAAAGCATATCCAAGGAAAATGACAACATGACCATCTGTCCCCAGAGAAGGGCACAGAGACAGAAAGACCCAAAAAGGCCTTAAGTTCACAAATCTTAATCTGTGATCAGTGTCACAGTCATAGCCTACAATTGTGGACCACAGAACTTAGGGGGAAAAACAATTTAAAACAAAACAAACATAAAAGAATAGAAACCCAGCACTCAGGAGGCAGAAGCAGGCAGATCACTGTGAGTTCGAGGCCAGCCTGGTCTACAAAGTGAGTCCAGGACAGCCAAGGCTACATAAAGAAACCCTGTCTCAAAATACAAAAAAAAAAAAAAAAAAAAAAAAAAAAAAAAAAAAAAAAAAAAAAAGAGTAGAATAGAATAGAAACCCTAGAGAAGAAAGAATGCAGTTTTTGAGTTGGCACAAATTTAGGTTCCAATGTCATTTTCAACAGTTACAAAAACAAAAATCACAAGACATACAGATAAACACTTGGTCCATTCCAAAAAAAAAAAGTGGGGCTGAAGGAGATGGCTGTGGGAGAGAGAGAGAGAGAGAGAGAGAGAGAGAGAGAGAGAGAGAGAGAGAAAGAGAGAGAGAGAGAGTAAAATTTAAAAAGAAATATTTAATACACAAGTAGGAAACCTAAGAGGGACTGGGAGATGGTGGCTCGGTCAGTAAGGTGCTAGCCACATAAGGCTGAGGACCTGCGTTTGATACCCAGTACCTGCATTAATTTTTTTTTTTTGAAGCCAAAAAAGTTGGCATTTGTAATCTCAGTGTTACAATATCATTGACAGCTCATTAATGAAAACTATTACTGACAAACTGTCAAAAGAATGAAATCTACCTCTTCAGGTTAGGCCTGCCAATCACCTGACCAAGGGACTACCCCTCAGGAAGAGCTGGTTTGCCTTAAGCCATGCTAAGGAGATAGAAGGAACAAATTAGCCTTTTAATGAGATAGTGTACACATGCCATGGTACCTACCCCTGCACACACACTAATAAGACATACAGGCACACGTATTAAATAGATACTCTAACCATGTGCTATGTGCAGACATTCCCTATCCAAAGATGCCAATACATTAAAAGTGAAAAGCAGGGAAGCCAGGGAACCATCAGTAAAAAAAATCTCAATTCAAGAACTGGTGAGCTAGGATGTCCCAGCTTGAAGAGCCGTACAGGAAGGAAGCAAATTTTTCCTTCCTCTTGCCTTTTGTTTTATTCAGGCCTTCAGCACATTAGATGTTGCCCACCCACACTGAGGAGGAAGATCTGCTTTACTGATTTGGGTGTTAATATTATCCTAAAAGACACAAGACACACCAGAAATATTTAGCAAAATATCTAGACACTCTGTGACCGAGTGAAGCTGACAAAAACACAGGAGCTAGATGACGTGGGTTCTGACCTTGAGCAGGGGACACATGAAGGCTGTTGTGCGTCCACTCTGCAGGGCGGTGTCCTCCTACCTAGGCTCCTTCAGCCTCTGCGTTTATTATTTTTTTTCCTCAACAAGCTCACGTGTCTATCTGGTTTTATCCCTGGTGAGTCTCCTCAGTCTAAACCGCATTCGTTTGAGCCCAGTCTTATCCATATGGAGGTCTCAATGTGGGACATACTTGAGGACAAAGCTAATGAGGGTGTTACAATCCCCAATGCTTAATGCCAGCTACGTGGTCTGCTGTAGATCGGCTACATAAACTGGAAATCTCATTAGGTTAAGGAAGGAAGGCACGGCCAGAGCTACAGTTCTTCTGAAAATAATCATTTGATCTTCTTCCTTCATTAGTCTTATGAAGCCTTCGCACCGCATTGCACAACCAGTGTGAGCAGCAGGCAAGATCACACTTAGCGATCTCACTTGGAACTCACACAACAGGCAGGCCCTCCAGTTCTCCTCTGACCACAGATTCTATTTTGCCACATTACCAAACCCTCATCAGTGCTGGCTTCACAGAAAACAGAGAAACTAAGTGATGTATAGGAAGCCAGAACAGGAAGGATTTCCTTCAGACCATTTATTCAACTGTGACAGCTACAAGATGAATTTATTCTTTTTTTTAAAAATGTATTGGGCTGGAGAGAAGGCTCAGGGGTTAAGAGCACCATCTGCTCTTCCAGAGGTCCACATGGTGGCTCATGAACATCTGTGATGAGATCTAATGTCTTCTTGTGACGGGCAGGCACATGTGCAGGCAGGTTACTGTATAAATAGTAAATAAATCTTTATTTTAATTTTATTTCTTTATTTTTATGTGTATTGGTATTTTGCCTGTATGTCTGTCTGTGTCAGGCTGTCAGATCCTGGAGCTACAGACAGTTGTAAGCTGCCATGTGGGTGATGGACATTGAACCCAGGTCCTTCAGAAGAGCAGCCAGTGCACTCAACCACTGAGCCATCTGTCTAGCTCTTGACTTTTATTCTTCCTTTTTTTTTTTCTTTTAAGGTTTATTTATTTATTTTAAGTATATGAGTGCTCTGTTTTCATAGATACCAGAACAGGGAATCAGGTTCCATTTCAGATGGTTGCGAGCCACTATGTGGTTGCTGGGAATTGAACTCAGGACTTCTGTAAGAGCAGCCAGGGCTCTCAACCACTGAGCCATCTCTCCAGCCCCTGACATTTATTTGTAACTGACTTACAAAGAGCAAGTATTTCTAGGTAAGACAATGTCATGAATTCAAATTGAAGCAGCCCAAAATGGTATAGCTATTCTCTCTCACTACAAAGTAAACATCTGAAAAGGGATAGTCAAAATAGCTGAAAATGCTGAGCCAGTTTGCGCTTTCTAATTATTGTGCTGAAAAAAGCCCGTACCAATTAAAAACCTGTGACAACTCCATGTATCCTCTTTCCTCTCACTTTCCACCACAGGCCCCTAGACTCAGGACTTCACCACTGTGCAACCACTTTGATCAGCAGGAACTGGCTGGGCCAGTCCAAGCTTTCCCTCCCTTACCTTCCCTGGAGCACTGGCTTCTATGTCATTTGGGCAAGCGACCTCCAGGATGGGTCAGTCTCTATGTGTGCCCACTACTACAATCGGAATTTGTTCTGGCAATGGCATACTTTCCAAAAGAGAGCCTCCGGGTGCTTTTTGTTAATTTACTTGGAGCAAAAGGCAAATGTGTGCTCTGCTTTTTACTCTGAAGATGTGCCAACTAACAGGGCAACCCGAAGTCACAGTCAGCAGTGCCTGGGGCCTTTGTATTCTGAGTGTGGTCCACAGAGCCCCTGGGAGCTCATTAGAAATGCAGGCCTACTCCAGACCTGCAGAATCAGAGTCCACACTTTAAGGAGCCCTGAGATGCTCTGCATACCATGGGAGACCTAGTAACCTAGAGTTTATAGTGACCTTAGTGTCCTCCAAGGTCACAGGCACACCAGAGATCTAAATGCTTTACTTACAAAGCTTATCACTTGCCCTTGTTGGAAACAAATTATTATTATTATTATTATTATTATTATTATTATTATTATTATTATTATTATTATTATTATTATTCCTCTTCTTCTTCCTCTTCTTCTTCTTTTCCTTCTCCTTCTTCCTCTTCTCCTTCTCCTCCTCCTCCTCTTTCTTCTTCTTCTTCTTTTGTTTGTTTGTTTTGTTTTTGTTTTTTGAGACAAGGTTTCTCTGTGTAGCCTTGACTGTCCTGGACTCAATTTGTAGACCAGGCTGGCCTTGAACTCCACAGCAGCCCACCTGCCTCTGCCTCCCGAGTGCTGGGATTGAAGGCGTTCGCCACCACGCCCAGCTGGAAACATCTTCTATTATATCTCATCACCCCTCTGTTATATCAGCCAGCTCCTTCTCATCCTTCTATGCCTGTATCACACTGAAGCCTCCCTGACACCCTGGACAAACTGCTCTGCTCCCTCCGCACTTCACAGCCAGTCAGTACTATACAGTTTTTCCATCACAGAGTGCGCCTGTGAAAGCGAGTTATTCAAGGACAAGCGTATATCTTATGTTTCTATATCCCTAGCAACTAAGCCAGAAGAGACTCAACAAATGTTACAGGAAAACTACCTTTGGCTCCTTCCTCCCACTTTTTCAGAGTAACGTATAAGAGTAAGTCTTATCCACAGGGAGATTTTTACATTTTAGCCTATCCTTTAAAAGCTGTTCGTATACTTTTAATATGATTTTAATTGATGCATAGAAGTTTTGCATATTCCGGAGCATGTGTTGTTTTGATACACTGTATATATTATATAATGTTCAAATTAGGGCATGCATAGCTACTTACTGTTATCATTGTCGCAGAGAGACAAGGACAGAGGACCTTGCTAAGTTGCCCAGACTGGTCTCGAACTCCTCAACTCCAGAGATTGTCCCCCTGAGCCTGCTGAGTGCTGGGACTCATGAGCATGCCTTAGGGTAAGTGGGTCTGTCCTCTGCCCCCACCCCAGAAACACTGGACGGTTCTATATGGTTAAACACTTCAAAATCCTTTCTTGGTTTTTGTTTGTTTTTTTCCTTTTTTCAGACAGGGTCTTACTGTGTAGCCACGGCTGCCATGCCTGGCCTCTTTCTGCTTTTTTTTTGGTTTACTGTATTGTTGAGGGAACCACTCACTGGGCTTAAGCCAGTCCTTGACTTTTTTTTTTAATTGAAACACACAATACATTATTGTTATGTACAATCGCCTTACTTATTCTTACATTTCCATATGCTAGTTTACAGGAATGACTCAAGACACTTCCACTGGCCTGGAAATGATCTCTGAGCCTTCATTTCATTGGGATAACTATTTCTGCCCCTCCCCTTGCACACGTCCTCTCCTCCCAGCACCACAATCCACTGCAGATATAAATCCATCTTCTAAGCATGTGTTTTAGGAAGGACTGTGGTATTTATTCACTTATGTTAAGCCTTTCCTGGTACCTCCAATACTTTCTGGCACATAAGCAAGGGATATAACTAAATCAGCAGCAAGTAAAAGATAGGGGAAAATGGTTAAAAGAACAAAACAAAGTAAAAGGAAAGTAATGGTCCAAGAGTCACAATAATTAGTAGCTCTAGTCCTAAAGTAAACACACCAGCAAACATGAAGGTGATTAAGAGCACTTAGCAGAGCTGGCATAACCCCTCAGGTTGACAATGAACTCTTGAGAGACTGTGATCGTGTACCAACTTGCCTGATGGAACACAGGCAGAAATGTTCCCTGGTAAGACCCACAGGTGGCAATCATTGCTCTGCGCTTGTCAGCCTGGCGAGCGCAGCTGTGAGCAGCCCCTGGGCCACAGGGAGCACTCCAACGGAGCACAGGTCAACCCCATGGATTGTCCACGATTTTTCTGAATATGTGGCTATGGCAACAGCCACTAAAGGAAGTCATGCCAATTAAGTGTTTATGATCTAAAATGGCCCTTGCAACATCTAACAGTAAACTAACATGGATGCTGTGTGACTCCAGGGATTCCACATTTAAACCATAGAAATAGTTAAAAACACAAAAGTGGCAAACAAGGTAGGGTGGTTTGTTTTTTTTTTCAATAGGAAAAAAGAAAAAGAAAACAATCAACATGTTGATGAATAGGAAGAGTAATAAATAAGTTGAGCCAGGCAGTGTCGATGCACAATCATTGATTCTAGCACTTGGGAGGCAGAGGCAAGTGGATCGCTGTGAGTTCGAGGCCAGCCTGGTCTACAAAGTGAGTTCCAGGACAGCCAGGGCTGTTACACAGAGAAACACTGTCTTGAAAAATCAATTAAGTTGTATTACATTCAGACCCTAGACATAAAAAGAAGCTTTAAAAAATAAGGAAGCATGTGTGCCATGTACATACATATAAGAAAATATCAGTTATAATATTCTGGAGTCTGAGGCAGATGGCCATGAATTTGAGGCCATCTATATAGCAAGATGTTCTGTAAAAAAAAAAAAGTCAATCACAGCACTTAAAAGGCCAAGTATCTGGGGCTGGCAGGATGACTCAGGTAAAGGTACTCGACCCCTCCTGATGGCCTGAGATGGTTCCCTGAGCCCCACAAATAAGGAGAGAGACAACTGCCCCGTGACTTCCACCTGCACACCCAGGCATGTGTACACCCCTCACACACAGAGAAACAAATAACGCAATAAAGTTCTCACTCAAGTAGCATGGATGGTCTATTGTAGAATAATATGAACGTACTAAAATCTCTGTGTAGAGCCAGACATAGTGGTGCACGCCTTTAATCCCAGCACTCAGGAGGCAGAGCTAAGGCAGTCTGGTCTACAGAGTGAGTTCCACGACAATCAGGGCTACACAGAGAAACTCTGTCTTGAAAAAAATTCTGTGTATAAACATATATTCAGACACAAATATATACTTCTATTTGTATTTGCATAAAAAGATTAGAAGGCTACTTACTTAAAGTAATCCATCTGATAATGTCTAAAGACAGGAGTTAAAAGAAGAGTTTTACTTTTTTATTTTATACAGTATCATGTCCGTGCTACTTGCAAATATTCAGCTATTTGCAAAAATGCTACAAAATTACTTTTTAATCTTCACCCAGAGACCCTGAGGTTAAAAACTTGAAGACTTTCTGGCCCTCTCTCTCTCTCTCTCTCTCTCTCTCTCTCTCTCTCTCTCTCTCTCTCT
>OU015744.1:81309712-81352554 GCA_907169655.1 Acomys percivali
ATATGGAACAAAGGGGCTGTGGATGCAATTCAGAGCACTGGCCCTGCATGCAAGGGGGAAGAAGGAAGAGAGATGAAGAAAGAAAAAGAGGAAGAGAGGGAAATGAGAAGAGAGAAAGAAAAGGAGGAAGAAAGCTAGAAAGGAAAGAATGGTTGAACTGCATAAAAATGGTTAAATTTCTATGCACTAAAAAAGACACTTATGTGGGGCATGGTGGCACACGCCTTTAATCCTAGAACTCGAGAGGCCAACGCAGGTGGATCACTGTGAGTTCGAGGCCAGGCTGGTCTACAAAGCTAGTCCAGGACAGCCAAGGCTATGCAGAGAACCCTGTCTAGAAAAAATAAATAAATAAATAAATAAATAAATAAATAAATAAATAAATAAATAAGAGATATTTGTAAGTTTGAAATATAAATAATCATTTAAGAAAAGTTGTAAAAGCAAACATTAAGTGAGCTCATAAAAATGAGTCAAATAGGGGCTGGAAAGATGGCTCAGCGGTTAAGAGCACTGGCTGCTCTTCCAAAGGTCCTGAGTTCAACTCCCAGCATTCCCGTGGCAGCTCACAATTGTATGTAACTCTAATTCCAGAGGATCCAACACCTTTCACAGACATACATGCAGGCGAAACACCAATGCAAATAAAATAAAAAAATTTTTTTGGGAAATGGTTTTTATTATGTTTTTATATGGCCCATGAACTGACCAATAATCACTTAACATAGATCTCTTTAATTTTAAATTTAGAGACATTTA
Source organism: Acomys percivali (assembly GCA_907169655.1). NCBI lineage: Eukaryota > Metazoa > Chordata > Mammalia > Rodentia > Muridae > Acomys > Acomys percivali. Next base: position 81,310,472 of record OU015744.1, read on the forward strand.
GAAAATGAGTCAAATAAAAGACAACTCTAAATTTTCACTAGGCAAACACAGTTGAACAATAAACATTTGGTAAAATGAACAAATTCATTAATAATTAAGTAGCTGAAAATGAAAACTGTCAATATATTAAACTTTATCTATTAACCAGTTTACGAAAAGATGTGCTAAAGTGTGGATTTCTTAGCTAACACAGGGTTAAAGTGTGTCCTTTCACATACTACTGGTGGTGGAACAAACTTTGATAGGACCTTTATAAATTTCACAACATACTCAAAGGGGTTTCAGAATAGTCCTGCTTTCTTACCTGGTGTTTCGGTTTTGGTAATCTGTGCTAAAGATATGCCCTAAAAGCCAGGCGTGGTGGTGTATGCCTTTAATCTCAGCACTCAGGGCAGGCAGAGGCAAGTGGATCTCAGTGAGTTCGAAGCCAGCCTAGGATAAGAAAGAAAGAAAAAAAGAAAGAAAGAAAGAAAGAAAGAAAGAAAGAAAGAAAGAAAGGAGTGGCCCAAAGTATTTACAAATACTTTAACATAAGATACTCATGCAGCATATTTTATGTAAGTGAAAAATTATACATTACCTTAACATTTAACAATAGAGGTCCAACTAGAAAAATTTCATGAGTGAAACATTCACCAGCCTCTTAAAATGATAGTTACAAGTGATTCTTAAATGTCTTACGATAGTCAGTGCAGAAAGCAGGGCATAAATATATTTTACCTGCATGGAAAGATGTCTGGAAGACTGTGCCATTTCCAAAAGGTGGTCCTGACTGAGAAACAGAAGTCAATGCATTTATTTCTGATTTTTATACTTTACAGACTTTATACCTGGCATGTATTATTTTTCTAAGAGAGAGAGAAAAAGAAAAGGACATAAAGGAAGGAGAAAAGGCAAAGAGTTACCCAAAGGAAAAGGAAAGCCTCCACAGAGCCACAGGCCACCTGTCCTCCTCGGCCTGCTGTTTACAGAGGAGCTGGCATATTGCAATACTAATATGGGAAATTGAGACATGCCCTAGTTCCTGCCACATGAGTTTATAGAGTGCTGAGCTCTCTGCAATAACATGCGTAATAATCTTTTTAGCAATCCCTGCAATTAGGGGGTTGCTAAACTGGAATTGTTACTTTGAGACATGCACACACACATATACATGCAAACACAATGGCTAAAACATAGAACCAACCCCCTTAAAGAAAAACAGTATAATTAGCTCTCCCTTAGATGGCAAGATACTGGACAGCCTAAGTATAAACAGACGGTGCTTTTCTTCCCTTTGGAGACAGTTCACCGATCTCTACCACGTTTTAGGCACAAGACAGATAGGTGAGAACTGTCTGTCCGCATATTATGCTGCTTTAGATCTTGCGACAAACTCAACTCCTGACTGACAGGACAACAGAGACCCTCCTGAGCTCTGGCATAAGCTGCAAAGGAAGTTCTCAGGCCTAACTACAAGTGTACAATTCTCAAAACGTTTATGGAGGATGCTACCCTCATACCCACTGCTAGGTTTCGGTTAAGCCAATACCCTTTAATTGAATTGTTCCTATCCACTCTATTGTGTCTAAGAAAGGGAAAAAAGCTGGCTGTGGTGGCACACACCTTTAATCCTAGCACTTGGGAGGCAGAGGCAGGAGGATCGCTGTGAGTTCAGGGCCAGCCTGGTTTACAAAGAGAGTCCAGGACAGTCAAGGCTACACAGAGAAACCCTGTCTCAAAAACAGAACAACAACAACAAAAACTAACAACAACAACAAATCCCACCACCACCACCCCCAAAAAAAGGGAGAAGGAGGAGGGGAGGGGGAGGGGGAGAGGCCTGCTGTTGCTATTCCATTCACTCAACACATGGCCACCAAGCACCTACCCTGTGCTAAGCCCTGGGACACACCGGGGGAAGCTGGTCCCTGCCTTCATGAGTTATATATTCTGTTCATGGACCTTGACATTCCAAAATGTTCTCTGAAGAAATTATCTTTTGCCGGGCGTACTGGCCCATGCCTTTAATCCCAGCACTCGGGAGGCAGAGGCAGGCAGATCGCTGAGTTCAAGGCCAGCCTGGTCTACAAAGTGACTCCAGGACAGCCAAGGCTACACAGAGAAACCTTGTCTGGGAAAAAAGAAAAGAAAAGAAAAAAGAAATTATCTTTTAACAAGATGGACGAATGTTGGGTCAGTCAGATATATACATTATATAAACAAATTCTTATTTTGTAGCATCACTGTTCTACTTCCATTCATAGCAGACCTAAGAGAGAAACACTCCATATGATTTCCTTTCTCTTAAGTAAGCTAATTTTTTGTTTTCCTTTTTGGTTTTTCCAGACAAGGTTTCTCCATGTAGCCTTGTCTGTGTTCGAGTTTGCTCTGTAGACCAGGCTGGCCTTGAACTCACAGCCATCTGCCTGACTCTGCCTCCCTGAGTGCTGGGATTAAAGGCATGCGCCACCACACCCAGCACAGATCGGTTGCCCTGAGGATGGCTGATAATCTTCCATGGCAATAGCCCCAAAGACCAGCATTATATTCATGCGCTAGAACAAAGGCAGTCACACTGCCAAAACACGTTTTACTGAACTCTGTTGATTTAAGTCTATGAATATGCCTATTTAGAAAAGACCACTCTAAACTGGGTGTGGTGGCGCACACCTTTAATCCCAGCACTCGGGAGGCAGAGGCAGGCGGATCGCTGGGAGTTCGAGGCCAGCGTGGTCTACAAAAGGGAGTCCAGGACAGCCAGGGCTACACAGAGAAACCCTGTCTTGAAAAACCAAAAAAAGAAAAGAAAAGAAATGGCCACTCTATACTCAGCCACCACATGTAGGGAACTGATTTCCAGAGAAAAGTCAGTAACAACAAGCCCTCAAATAGCTCGTTTAGGTTTAAGTCTTTCATATGTGTGCGGGTCCCATACACATGTGGTGGTTCTTGACCATGTACCCTGCCCCTGATCTCCAGCCTTTCATACATACGGCTCAACTGCATCAAGACACAAGCCTGTTGTCACCTTTGGGACCTTGTGAGTTTTAGCCATTTTCTAGGGCATTCTGAAGAAAGATACACTGGGATGAGTCACATCCTGCTTAGAGTTTGGATGTTGAATGTTCTCAAAAGTCCATGTGCTGCAGGCTCAGCCCCCAGGGCTGCTCTGTTGGGAAGTGGTGGAGCTTGAAGAGCTGAGCTGTCTAGGGGAACCACAGGACCCTGGAGTCATGGCCTCAAAGGGAACAGCACACCCCATTTCTCTCCTCCTTTCTCTATGGCTCCCTGGACATAAGGTGAGTGGGCTAGCTCTACCACATGTTTCTGTCTTGCTGCTATCCCATGCCATCGGGTCAAAGCGACAAAGCCGGTGTACCCCACCGTAAGCCCACACTGGGGAGACCGAAGCATCAGAAGTTCAAGGTTATCCAGGCCTACATGAGACTTTGTCCAAAATATATAAATAAAAGTCTATTATAGCACAGGTTAGCCTTGAATTCAACACGCAGCCAAAGTTGGCCCTAAGTGCCTGCTACAGCTGGAGTCTCGGGTGTCAGCAAACTGGAGTTGTAGTAAGTATTTCCCAGAGGACCCCCTGAGAGAAAGAAGAGACATCAGAAGGGCAAGAACCGTGTAAAGCAACCCTCTGAACTACTAGAGTGATAACTGGCAGCCCATGGAAAACACTGCTCCCACAGCACAGGAAACACAGACAAATGTCCCAAGGCGAAGCCTCCGGGGACCACACCAAGGAGAAGCCCATGAGAGGAATGTCAGTTTCAAACACTTGACAGACTCAGAAAGCCAACTTCCAATACTACTAGAAAAATAACAACGTTGATCATGCCATGCCATATTGAATGTGAAGCCACCAGGAAAAAAGGTGCCAGTATACACACACACACACACACACACACACACACACACACACACACACACACACACATACAAATATCCCCCCATGGGGCCAGAGAGTTGGCTCAGTGGTCAAGAGCATGTATGCTCTTGGAGAAGACTCAGGTTCAGTTGCCAGCACCCACAATAGCTCACACCATCCACAACCACAAGGAATCCAATAGGCATGCACGTGGCACATGTACATGTATGTCGGCAAAACATTCATACACATAAAATAAGCCTAAAACTTTTTAAATATCCTCTCATATTTTAAACCAAGTGGAAAAGATTTAAAAGATTTTCTATTCAAGAAATACAATTACAGACAACGTCCTGTGTTAGCCAGTCTGTTCACACATTATTGTAAAACCTCCTAAACTCACCCATCAAAGGAAACCATGCCTTAGTCAACCTTGGGTTGGCCAGAAACACTGCTGTCACTGCCTGATTGCTCAATGCTATCAAACCAAATGACAGTCTTCTTTATTTATGTCATTGCCATATGCTCATCCTTGATTTTTATGGCACTAATTCAATACCTGGCAAGGTAGCTCCTGTAAGTTAGTGGCCTCAACACTTCATCCACAAGTTTAGTGGACGTGCACTCTCAATATACCAGGACATAAACCTTTTGTGAGAGATAGGTAAACAGGTAAAAGCCATATATGCAGGCCCTACAGTAGAGCAAGACCCCACAGAAGACCCCAGTCAGGGTGCTTAGAAAGAAGAGGACTGAGCTAATCAGGTCAGGAATGGATAGGTTATGAGCCGCTGCCAGGGAACGTCTTAGCCTGAGGGAACCGAAGTAAAAGCAGGGTGAGGAAAGGAACAGAGATAAATGCAGAGCAGCAAAGAGCGAGAGTACGGATGCCAAGGGGCTGGAGGGAGAAGAACTCGGGGAGGTGTTGATCAAGGTGTACAAAATCTCAGTCACATAATGAGCAGAACCCTCACACACAGCGCTGTGAATTCCGTACAGCGCTCTGAACTCCAGATGTTCTTATCCTCTGCACAGGAGAACGGTGGCTGTGTCAGGTACCTGGAGTGTGGCAACTATCTCACAATGAGTATATAGCATTGAAGTAAGCTGTCGCTACTCAGAAGGCTGGGGAAGGAAGAGCATTTGAGTGCATGCTGGGTAAGATGGCAAAACCCTGTCTCAAACAAAAACAAAACAAAACATTTTTTTAAAGAACATAATACCAAAAAATTTTTAAACATAATAACAACAAAGCCAGACACAATATGATACAATAAAACTGCAGTGACTTGCACACCTGAAATATGCACAACTTTTGTCAGCTAGGCCTTTCAAAAGACAGGTGGGTGGTGAAGCATGAAGAATAACCATAACTTTACTGGTTTGATGAGTAAAGTCAATGTGACACTATCGTCAAATATTAAAGGCACAGAAAAGTGCTTAAAAAGACTTAGGACTGCCTGAAATCACACCACTCAGGAGACAGAGGCAGGTGAATCTCGGTGAGTTTGAGGCCAGCCTGGTCTACAGAGCAACTTCCAGGACAGCCAGAGATACACAGAGAAACCCTATCTTGAAAAACCAAAAAAGAAAAAAAAAAACTTCCTGCCCAGGCAGGACGTGGTGGTTCACAGCTTGAATCCCATCCCTCTGGAGGCAGAGGCAAGAGGATCTCTGAGTTCAAGGACAGCCTGGTCTCTATAGACCAGCACTCTAGTCTACAAAGTGAGTTCCAGGACAGCTGGGACTACATAGAAAAAATCTGTTTTGAGAAACAAAACAAAACAAAACAAAACTTCTTGTGCCTTTAAGAATAGTAGGATAAAGCCAGGCGTGGTGGTGCACGCCTTTAATCCCAGCACTCGGGAGGCAGAGGCAGGTGGATCTCTGTGAGTTCAAGACCAGCCTGGTCTACAAAGTGAGACCAGGACAGTCAGGGCTACACAGAGAAACCCTGTCTTGAAAAACAAAAAACAAAGCAAAACAAAAGAATAGTAGGATACACAGATCTGGCTATTTTAGGAGTATAGTCTTAAATTTCTCTTTGATTAGTACTTCCCACAGAAGACATGAGCCCTAAGCAGTGGACCTTAAGCTCTTAGGTCTCAGATGCTATTGGCATGGAGTGACTAAGGTAACAGGAGGTGAAAAGCATAATTAGCATGAAGCATTAGGCTTGTCTTTCCCCTGTGAACACACTTCAGCCTGTGTAATAATTGACTGTGCTGATGACAGGGTCTATCCCATCATTAAGTGTCTCGCAGAACCTGAAAAACCAGCTGCCGCTGCATACAAGGGAACCTGGCAAAGGGTAATCACAGCCCCAGAAGGTATATATGCATAGGGTATGGAAAGTGTGTCACCGTATCCTCACCAGATCCTCTCTTACCAAATGCAGTTGGTCAGAAACAAAACTGAGTTCAAGAAAAAAAAAAAAAAAAAACCTTTAGTCCAGTTTCTGATGGGGCAGCATCTTGAATATTGTCTTACATGAGAAAACAAACAAACAAACAAACCATTTCCGAACTATCTGGCTGAAGGTTCTGGAGACTAGGAATTTTTTAATTGTTTAATGATGGGAACAAAAATATGCCTAAAAGTGAAGCTTCTGGAAAAACCGTTTGTTCTTCCCTGTCCTGTATTATTCCTCAGACTTGACTTTGGCCTCCCGCCAGGCCTTGCCTTTTCAGGGCTGGGTCTCTAAAGACATGTTTTGCCTGCAAATTTGTCTGTACCACATGTTTACCTAGTACTTACATGGCCAAAGAGGGCACTGGAGTTCCTGCAACTGGAGTTAAGAACAACTGTGAGCTGCCATGTGGGTGCTGGGAACCAAACCTAGGTTCTCTGTAAGAGAACAACTGATTAATCCCCAAATGCCAAAAAAAAAAAACATATGAGATAACAGAGAAAATCTAGCAAAAAAGTAAAGAAACTTTAAGTCTTTTTTTAAAAAGGTTTATTTATTTATTATGTATACAGTGCTCTACCTGCATGTATGCCTATAAGCCAGAATAGATCACATTATAGATGGTTGTGGTTGCTGGGAATTGAACTCAGGACCTCTGGAAGAGCAGGCAGTGCTTTTAACCTCTGAGCCATCTCTCCAGGCCTAAACTCTAAGTTTGGGGTTTGTTTGTTTGTTTGTTTTTGGTTTTAGTGGTACCGAGACTCAAACACAGGCATTGCGCATGCTAGGCAAGCACTGTGCTGCTGACTTACTACTCATCATTACTGTTGATAAAAACAAAAGCCACCATTCAGATACATTTCAAGGAATGACTACCCTAACCATCTAGCTGATGCCTTGGTTACACTGACTTCCCAAAACACTAGGTGCAGTCATGGATGACAAGAGCACGCCGTGCACATCAGCATAACTCAAGGACAGTGACTCATCAACCACTGACAAGTCAGCTGAAAGAGTCTTGTCTTAAAATAAGGGTACCTGCCTGGAGAGATGGCTCAGCAGTTGAGAGCACTGTCTGCCCTTGCAGAGGGCCCGGGTTTGGTTCCCAGCACCCACATGGCAGCTCACAACCATCTGGAACTCCAATTCCAGGGGAGTTGATACTCCTTTTGGCCTCTTCAGACACCTGGCATCGATGTGGTGTGCATAGGGACATGGAGGCAAACACTCAAACAAAAAAGATAAGAATAAATCTTTAAAAACTAACTAAATCATAACCATTGAGATGTAACAAGAATAAATTAATAAAAAAAATTTTTTTTAAAGTTAAAAAAAAATAACTAAATCATGAAAAGGGCAAAAGCCATCCTTTCTTTTAAGCCCCCCCCCTTTTATTGGCCATTTGAAATGTTTTTATTATTTTTTAAAATATATTTTATTAATTTTTCATATTACATCTCAATTGTTAGCTCATCCCTTGTATCCTTCCATTCCTCCCTCCCTCCCGCTTTCCCGCGACTCCCCTCCCATATGACTGTGACTGAGGGGGACCTCCTCCCCCTGTATATGCTCATAGGGTATCAAATCTCTTCTTAGTAGCCTGCTATCCTTCTTCTGAGTGTCACCAGGTATTCTCATCCAGGGGACGTGGTCAAATATGGGGCACCAGAGTTCGTGTGAAAATCAGTCCCCACTCTCCACTCAACGGTGGAGAATGTCCTGTCCATTGGCTAGATCTGGGTAGGGGTTCGAAATTTACTGCATGTTTTGTCCTTGGCTGGTGCCATAGTTTGAGCAGGACCCCTGGGCCCAGATCCACCCATCATAATGTTCTTCTTGTAGGTCTCTAGGACCCTCTGGATCCTTCTATTTCCCCATCTCCCATGCTTCTCTCACCTAGAGTCCGTGGTGTAACATCTATGAGATAGTTTTTGCCATTCTCCATTGAAGTTTTTGCTTTGCAAACTGTCCTTTTCTGTGCATGTTAAGCTCCTCTACTGTGGTGATGGGGCTTGAACTAAGGACCTTATGCATGCCAGGCAAGCTCTCTCCCACAGAACTGCATCCCAACCCAATGCACAAAAACTTCCTTTTATTTCCTCTATCTATCCCTGACTTCATTCTCCACACTTTTTAGTGTCAGACTGAGATCTGGCCAGGATGGTGGTGCCTATCTGAAATCCTAGCACTCAGGATGTATAGGCAGGGGGATAAGGAGTTTCAGGACAGCTTGGGTTATATAGTGAGACTCTATCCTGAAAGTGGAAAAAGGGTCCTAAGAAGGCCTTTGACAAGCCGCGGCACTGCCAGCAGCACATGGCCTTCTCTCAACCATGCGGTGGACCCTAGAGTCGCTCTCAGATTAAGGAACTGATTTCTGCATTTTAAACTTCCCAACTTTTTGTTTGTTTGTTTGTTTGCTTGTCTCAAGAAAATATTTCTCGGGATGGAGAGATGGCTCAGAGGTTAAGAGCACCGTCTGCTCTCCCAGAGGTCCTGAGTTCAATTCCCAACAACCATATAGTGGCTCACAACCATCTATAATATGATCTAATGACCTCTTCTGGCCTGCAGGTAGAGAACTGTATAAGTATTAATAAGTAAATCTTTTTTTAAAAGATTTAAAAAAAAAAGAAAACATTTCTCTGTGTAGCCTTGACTGTCCTGGACTTGCTTTGTAGCTCCGCTGCCTCTGCCTCCCTGAGTGCTGGGATTACAGGCATGTGCAACCACACCCCATCCCCCAATTTTATTTTACATCTCTGTGTTTGTTCGCTGAAGCTTCTCAGTTGGTCATACTTTCCTATTCAATAAGGAAGATGGGGAATCTTTATTCCCCTGAACCCCACAAAAACAGCTCCATCAGCTTGGCTCCCTGTGGCTTACGTGGCATCTGAGGGAAACCAAAGGCAGAGATGAGTTTCACTTGGTCTAACAGCAAATGTCTTGTGCCATTCTGGGAAAATGAGCAAGCTTTGCAGTGGTTATTTGGAATTGCAGTGGTCACTGTGTGGAAAGAAAGAGGGCAGCTCCAAAATAATATGATGCATTCTGTGATTGGCATACAGTTTTCTGAGACAAAGGACTGAAAACCAACCTGTCTTTAAAATACAAAACAAACATTTCTAGCACACTGATGCACATTTACAGGCCAGCTGTAATTCAGTGATAGAGTGCCCATCATCAGGCACAGCATCCTGGGTCTGATCTCCACTACCACGGACAGACACACACACACACACACACACACACACACACACACACACACAGGCACACAGAGGCACACACACACAGAGGCACACAGATACACAGACACACGTGTACACGCGCACACACGCAGAGGTACACACACACACACAGGCACACAAAGGCACACACGCACAGAGGCACACAGATACACAGACACATGCGTACATACGCACACACACAGAGGCTCACACACACAGGCACACAGAGGCACACACACAATCACACACACAGAGGCACACATACATAAGGAAAATGTTTTCCTGTTGCAGCAATGTATATATGCAGTGCCAGGATGAAAGAGGCTGAGGTAGGAGAAACCATAGGGGCTTACTGGCCAGCCAGTCTAGCTAAATATGTGAGTTCCAGGTTCAATGAGAGACCCTGTCTCAAAAACATATGGTGGAAAACGATGCTCAATACAGACCTCTGGCTTCCATGCACACATGCACAGGGCACACATGTATGTGTAGTTCCTCATGAATGTACACACGTCACTACCAACAGTGATAAAAAATAAATAAACTTCAGCTTTTGGAGCTGGAGAGGGCTCAGTGGGCAAAGTGCTTGTCTTAGAACTAGGGGAACTAAGTCTGATCTCCAGAATCCATGGGAAACAAACAAACAAACAAGACAAAAACCTGGAAACTGGGTGTGGTAGTGAGGTTATCCCAGTTCTAGGGAGGTTAAAAATGCAGATCCCAGGAGCTTGCGGTACAAGGCAAGCCTAGCACACCTGGCAGAGTGCAGGCCTGTGGAAGGCCAAGTCTCTAACACAAAAACAAAAACAAAAAGCAAGCAAACATACAAACAAACAAAATAGGTTGATGGCATCTGAACATTTGAGGTTGTCCTCTGGTCTGCACACGCACACACGCTCTCACATGTAAGTGCTCTCACATATGTGCCGGCATATCTGTGTGAGCATGCACATGACTCAGATTCATGAATTTCAGACACCTCCAGTGGAAAGAGTGAAAACAGAGAAAGATGAATTGGAACTATCCTGAATATTTTATCCACTTGGATGGGCTTGAAAACCATGCAGACACCTGTGTATGCGTTGCAGTCCCTCACCTAAAATGGGGTCCTCTGATTCCTCATGGATGAACTGCTGGCTGCTGAGTGGACATGGAAGAGGAAGGGTCGGACACAAACACACACCAAAGTTCTTTCTGAAGGAACCTTCAAGCCCTTCCCTTTACCTATAAGGGACAGAGTTTTGTTCCTGTCTTCTCTAAGACCAGAATGTCATCTCTTTGAAATGCAAACTCCAGGAAGATGATTCATCCTTAGGACTGGAAGGCGCTGTGCGGAAACAAACTAGGAAAAAAACAGTTTTAAATCTTTTTCACCAACATTAGTAGAAAAAGCTTTTACTGCCTCAGCGAGCAGTCTTAACTGACAAAAACAATTTGAAGCCAGCCATTCCTTAATAAAATCGTGAGTGGTTATGTCACTATACCTGGTACATTTGCTAACACTTTATAGTAAAAGCAATAATATCTTTGTTTTCATTTCTCTGCATGTTTCTCTGTCTCTATCTGTTATGTATGTGTGATATTTCTACATTCAGGATCATATTTGTGACCAATGTTAAATTTAATTTGTGAGCAACATTTCCTACCTGCCTTACGAAATAAGTATTTTCCTAAGTTACATATTTGTAAAACTCCCTGAAAAGTAGAAACTGACTCAAATACCTGGGTCAGCTCACATGACTTAGGTAAACTTAGAAAAAATGTTGGTGGTGAGCTGGGCGAGGTGGCACACACCTTTGATCCCTGAAGAGTCAGAAGCAGAGAAAGGCAGATCTCTGATAGTTTGAGGCCAGCCTGGTCTACATGGAGAGTTCCAGGCCAGGTCAGTGAGAACCTGTTTTTTTTTTTAATGTTTTATTTCATCACCTCATCACTGTGTTCCTCTTGCCTTGCCAGCATAAATATGTATACTAAGATGAGGTCTAAACTAGGCAGTGTCGACACTTGCCTTTAATCCCAGCACTTGGGAAGCAGAGGCAGGCAGATCTCTGTGAGTTCAAGGCCAGACTGGTCTACAAAAGTGAGTACAGGTCAGCTGGGGCGCAAGCCAGAGGGTAACATTAGGAATTAGTTCTCTCCTTCCACCATAGGTCTTGTGGGTCAGACTCTTCTTGTCTGGCTTATTGGTGAGTCCTAGGCAACGCATTTTCACTAAGAAGAAAATAACATATACAGAAAGAGACATATGAAAAGGGTAGACAAAGCCTAAATAGACAAAGAAAAGTGGGAAAGAGAGAAATAAAGAAGAAAAAGAATGGAAAAGAGGCACTTATATGGCTACGATGGGTTAAATTAAATGAACTTAATATAAGGATTGAAAAATCATCCTTATTATCAAAAGTACAGTGGTATAAATCAAACTAAAATTTTATCTTCTGTTAAAATGACAAATTGCTGATATGTTCTTCACATGAGATTATGAAGTTTATTCTTTCAGTTCCTGCGCCGCAAACAAAAGAAACAAAAATTCCACGTTTTCTTAAAATAATTCTCTTGTTTCATCTGACCGTTGGTTACTTAAAAAAAAAAAAAAGTCTTCTCTGGTAGAAGGGCTGTTTTGTTTAGCTTAGTTTTGCACAACTCTGAAGTTTTCTGTAGTTGCTATAGAAATCTTTTCTCAATTTAGATTAGGCAGGTAACTGTTTTCAGAGTTTGACTGTCATCCTGTCTAAATGGCTTGGTCTTTTGTCCTTTTTGACAGTTTGCCCCAACTCCAATTCTAAATGTCTTTTAATATCACACTAAATGGAGTTTTCCAGATAGCCCTTGAGAAGCCCAAAACTTGGCTTTTTCTCCTTACAGAAGGAGCTATGGGTGAACTTCATTTGTTTGATATTTCAAAATACAATGGGGGAAACATCAAGTACAAAATGATGCTAAGATTTGTTTGTATGAGTGTGTTTGTGTGGTGTATGCAGATATACTCGCACACTTGTCCACATGCATGTTAAGGCCAGAAGTCAACACCAAGTGCCTTCCTCTATTGTTTTTCACCTTCACTTTTATCATTTTCATATTTAAAATTGTATGTATTTGAAATTAGTTGAGAACTTCATACATGCATATATTGTGTTTTGATCATCTCTACCTTCCAATCTCTCTCCTATCTCCCTGCCATTTTCCCTACCTGCGTGTGCTTTTATTTATTTATTTATTTATTTTATTTTTTCAGATCCACTGAGTCCACTTAGTGCTGCCCATATGGACATGGATGTAGAACCATCTACTGGAGTATAGGTGGCCTTTCCAGGGCTGAATCCCTGAAGAAAACTTAGTCTACTTCTAGAACCCATCCATTGCCAAAAGCTCCTTACTAATGAGCAATGTCAGTGGCCTGAAGTAATTGGGAGGGTTCTACGGGACCCTACTGACAAAACTTTAGGTAACCATACCTAACACTGGGATATTTTGTTTTCCCAGACAGGGTTTCTCTGTGTAGCCTTGGCAGTCCTGGACTCACTTTGTAGACCAGGCTGGCCTCGAATTTACAGTGATCCGCCTGCCTCTGCCTCCCTGAGCGCGAGGATTAAAGGTGAGCACCACTCCTGCCTGACTAACACTGGGCTTTTTATTTGATAGCCTATGGTGTCTAGGAGAGAGAGATTTTCCTCCCTGTTATAGGGCAACTCCATTTAAGCTCTTTTTTTTTTTTTTTTAATGTATATATTTTAGGAAGTTTCTAAGGTACTGGCCAAATTGGATAGCTACATGTTTCACATGAAACTTGATCCTGATCTCTCACAAAACTCAACTCTAAAACATAAAACATGATACCTTAAATCTGATAGAGGAGAAAGCAGGGTGTATGCATCCACTTATAGGCAAGGAAAGAACTTTATGAGAACCCTATTAAAGCAGGTATCAACACCAACACAAAACTCAAATCAGTGTGAAATAACTGGGTGGTGGTGGCATGTGCTTCTAAGTTGCCACCTTTTCTCTCTTCGTCCTCTCCAACCACTTCTCTGTCTCTCTCTCTCTCTCTCTGTCCTTTCATATTTATACCACCCCCACAACCCCCACCCCTCACCCCCGAGTCCTCAGAATTAACCGCAGCTGACAAAGACCATGCCCCACACAAGACAATTATCAGCTGTGGACAAACTAAAGCCCAAACTAAAAATCTCACACTTGGGGATTAAAACAAAAACACGTTTTTTTGTTTTGGTTAAATTAGAACATGTTTACGTAACATAACCGAGTTTTTAAGGAAACCGAAACACCCATTACAATGCCCCAGTGGAAATTCTTGTCATAGTAACACTTTATCACGCTCAATTGCTTGAACCTCTCAGCTCTCACTTGATGCCTGTCTGGGTCTCTCCCTTCTCTCCTCTTCCCCTAGGAAGCACAGCTCCTCTGCAGTCCCGGTACCCTCTCACTCCAGGCTGCAGTCCTGCAGCCTCAGCCCTCAGCTCCCTCTTGGAATTTACAGGAAAACCTCCTCCCCTGTGCACAGTGTTCCACGTTGCAACCTTCTCTCTTTTCCTTCACAAACTCAGATTTTATTACTACAAATTGGCTCACTTGATTTCCAAGTTCTTGCAGATTATAACAACTTCTACCACAAATAAATGATCCCAAAGTCTCTTGTCTCTATGGTTCTGCTGAAAATTAAATCTTAAAAATCTTTTAGCTCTATGATTTCTCTGCACTCTGCTCTCAAAAAATAATCTCTTAATACTAATATTATGCTGTAAACTCTGTCTCAGGATTTGTAACTTCATTGGGCATGGTTTTAAATCTATAAAATCTGTAACAAAATTTGGCTTAAAACTTATAACAAAAGGCTTATAGTTAAAACCTATACATAGGAATTTTAATTTGCTACAACATACTATATATGTGAGTCAACTCTTGTCTAGAATATATATATATGTAACTTGGATTCAACTCTCGTTTTAAAAACAGATATTTTGAGCCAGGCGTGGTAGCACATGCCTTTAATCCCAGCACTCCAAAGGCAAAAGCAGGTGGGTCTCTGTAAGTCCGAGCCTAACCTGGTCTACAAAGAGACTTCCAGGACAGACAGGGCTACACAGAGAAACTCTGTCTCAAAAAAAACAAAAACAAAAAACCCAAAGAAACAAACAAAAAAGATATTTCAAACACCAACCACATGGTTGGCAGCCATCTTTACTAAGGTTAAAGGACAGATACCATGTGACTTCACCATGTTAAGATGACCACATGGTATAAAAAAAGCATACTTAGAGATTTACACCTACCTGCTTATGTCTTTGCTAACGTTCAACATCAGGCTTCTAGAAAATTTAGATAAGTAACAACATGTTTAATAAATAAGGTATATTTGATAAATAAGATTTATAAGTTCCCATAAGGTCTACTCAAGTTCACAGTAGTATTTGTTTAGTGCCTTTGTCTTTGCTTTGTTAAGCTACTAACTTATAAACTGTTCTTTCTTTTTTTTTTTTTTTTTTTTTTTTTTTTTTTTTTTTTTTTTTTTTTTTCTTTTTTGGTTTTTTGAGACAGGTTTCTCTGTGTAGTTTTGACTATCCTGGACCTGCTTTGTAGACAAGGCTAGCCTTGAACTCACAGCGATCTACCTGCCTCTGCCTCCCAAGTGCTGGGATTATAAACTGTTCCTTTAATGCCAAGCTTTATGTAGCCTCCTGCATGTATTTTCCAGGTTAAGCCTAAAATCAAGCATACTTAATAGTTAGCTGGTCCTCAAACTCTTCAGAGACCTGCTGAATCTGACATTTAAGATGTTTAACTTCCCATGACAGACATGCCCCTTCTTAATGGGAATCCGACAGTGTCCAAAGAAAGTCGATGGGGCACAATGGCTCCACCTGAGCTGTGGTAACACCACTGCGTAAAACTGCCCTATGCCTGGCCTGCTGCCAGGGCTCTGCACAAACTGTGGGCGTGTGTGGGTTGATTGCTCTACTTCGCCTGTTCAAAGTGACATCAGTTTTCCCAAGCTCCTCTACAAGAGAAATCTCAGGCCTGGGTCTGACAGCCCAAGGGCCTATGTTGCTTTGTATGACAGCTGACAATTAAATGCTGTGCTATCTGACAGCAGAAGGCCTACAACTACCGTCCCTAACAAAACTCTGAAGACCACAAGAGCCTAAGGTAACTCTTCTGAGGTCACGGAGACGTCTCTGTCATTTTCATTGACACACAGACCATTTGGATTATACTTCCGGCTATAATTTATCCTTCTCAGACCTCTGACCACGTTGGCTGACTGTAGCTCTAACAGCGTCAAGCACACCAGCTCCTCCCTCAAGGCTTCACCTGCCTTCTAAGTTCCTCTGTCTTCTCCTTATATGTGGAAATCAGGTCTAAGGCCTCACTTACCTAGAGTTTCTAAGTCTCCAGTTGATAAAGACAGTTTACCTTGCTACTAGACTCAAAATAGAGATAAAGTCATAAAACAGGTTGCAAAGTAACTTTTTACTATTCTTTTATTTAAAAGAACCTATTTTACAGTGACTGTTTTCAATTATCAACCACCTGTGTCTCATGGCAAATAACTGAATTTAAAAGTGGTGTTTTATGCAAATTATAAATGTGTAAGAAAGTGAATTAAGGTATTAAAAAATGCATCAGATTTCTTTCCATTGCTATATTAAGACTTCAAAAGTTCAAAGTTTTAATATTAATCAATAGAGTTCTGATAAGCTGTTAATCTAGCTCTGGTAAAAGGTTGCTAATGTTCTTAGTCACAAGCTCAATTTTTTAATTTTTCTTTGGTTGTCTTACTTAAAAAACTGCTTTGCAGCCAGGCATTGTGGTGCACGCCTTTAATCCCATCACTCACTCAGGGAGGCAGAGGCAGGTAGATCACTGTGAGTTCGAGGCCAGCCTGGTCTACAGAGTGAGTCCAGGACAACCAAGGCTACACAAAGAAACCCTGTCTCAAAAAACAAACAAAACTAAAAACTGTTTCACATTGTGCTAAAAACATCTGTCCAATCTGTACACACCCAGTCTCCTGGACAGAGAAAAGAGTGTTCATGCTTTCAACCCAAAATCATTTATGGGTCGAAGCCATGACTCAAAAGGGTGAGTCTACTGCTTTTTGTACAGAGATTTTTCAGTACAGATTGCAAACAGTGGTAATGCTAATATATTTAAAACTTTGTCTCTTTTTGTAAACTGAAATTTTTCTTATAAGCTTCAGGGAATCAACTTGGATCCACCTGTCACAGGTCAAACAGACCCCAGATAAGTACTCCTGTGAACAACACCTACTCTTCCTTTTGTGGACGTGTTTCCTGCGGTGCTTAGGGCTGGATAACAATAATCCTGCCTTGACCGAGCTAATTTGTATCCTCAGATTTTGTGTTGTCCTACTTTAAGTGAACTAGAGAGAAGTGGCCTCTGGAGCAGGGATTCGCCTTCACTTCCACAATGACTGTTGTCCAGCATTATTCTGTGCTACAGTGTGAGTGAGCTTTTGGTTTACTTTGGCTTCACAGAGGAACTTTCCAAGTCAACACTGGCGATTTTTGAACTTCACAGCAAAGAGTCTGAAATGCAACTTTTATTCTATTAAAGTTTGGCTAGTTGGGAAATTTCTATGTAACCAGTCATAGCTACTTTACTTTTTAAATGAACTTTGTTCAAGCTACAATGTTTATCGTGTTAGCTCCTTTTTATAAAAATGTATTTATTTTTATTTTATGCACGTTGGTGTTTGGCCTGCATGTATGTCTGTATGAGGGTGTCAGATCTTAGAGTTACAGACAGTTGTGAGCTGCCGTGTGGGTGCTGGGAATTGAACCCACGTCCTTTGGAAGAGCAGTCAGCGCTCTCAACCACTGAGCCATCTCTCCAGCCTCTCATGTGAGCTCCTTTATCTTGGCATCTAAGCTTCATACTGTGTTTAATGACACACTTTGCCAAGATATTTAACATGTAAAAAGCGAAGCTGACTTTTTGGGTTTCTTGGTTTGTTTGTTTGTTTGTTTACAGATTCATATAGAAAGTAGGACTATAATAACCAGGTTGAGAGCCTGGGGTGGCACACCACATTTTATTACATAAAGCTATTCCCATGACTTTAGAAAATATTTAAGAAAATGATCATATTGAAAGAAAATGGTGTTCATATATTAATAAATTAGGAGTTGTCACCCAAAATTTAGTGATCTAAAACATCTGGTCTAGGTAGTCAGCAAGATTAGGGAGATACAATCAACCTAATTAATCAAATCTTAGCTGTTGGGGACCTTGTTTGGAGGGTAGTTTTTAAACTCCTTAACTATCTTATTAGTCAAATGGATAACTTCCCCGCATAATATAATCTCTTCAAAGTCTTACCAGCAGCCACTAACTTGACAATGACCTCTGCGAGGAATGAGCAAGAACTAAAGGAAGAAGAATCACTGACGAATCTATAAAAATTGTAGTTTATGACATACGGATGTCTAGGGAAAAGGAAATACATGGTGACTGAGGACAGCACTAAGTAACTGTCATTCGGCTGAAAGACCAACGGATTTGGGAGGAGACTGGGAAAGAAAAGCAAAAGTGGAGCCATGGTTCAGTGACACCCAAGGCCAATTGCCCACCACCATGCTCACCAAAGCCTGTCATCCTGATTTACTGGAAACACTAGTTCTCGTAATAAACAAAACACAGGCCATATATTTTATGCCCTTATCAGTATAATTCAATAAAATTAAATCAATTAGCTATAGAGAAATAAGCTTAACCAGTTCTGCTTGTCTTTAAAAAAAATTAATGAATAACAGAAATCAGTTTAAAAGGTCAAATTACGGCCTCCTCTTTGCTTTAAAACTGTGCTGTAACAACTGTCGATGGGGCTTCTCATCACTTAGCTTGAGGTCTCCCAGTTTGCAAACTGCTCTGTGTGCAATAAATTTATTTTATTTTTTATTTTTTATTTTGGGGGGCTTTTTTGAGACAAGGTACTCTGCGCAACCCTAGCTGTCCTAGACATTACTCTGTAGACCAGGCTGATCTCAAATTCAGAGATCTGCCTTTCTCTGACTCTCTAGTGCTAGGATTAAAGATGAGCACTACCATGCCCAGTCTAAAAGTCTAAATTTTAGGAATATGATCTGGGGGAACTAAAAAGATGGCTCAGTCAGTGAAAGTGTTTGCCAATCAGGCATGGAAACCTAAATTCAGTCTCCAGTGCCTACATTAAAAGTCATTAATGAGCCGGGCATGGTGGCGCACACCTTTAATCCCGAGCACTTGGGAGGCAGAGGCAGGTGGATTGCTGCTATGAGTTCAAGGCCAGCCTGGTCTACAAAGCAAGTCCAGGCCAGCCAGGGCTACACAGAGAAACCCTGTCTCAAAAAGAAAAGGAAAGAAAGAAAGAAAGAAAGAAAGAAAGAAAGAAAGAAAGAATGAACTGGCATGGCTAGTCACCAAGGAAACGAGAAACAAGAATTTTCAAAAACTGCTAGCAGCCCGCCATTGGTGGCACAGGCCTTTGATTCCAGCACTCAGGAGGCACAGACAGGCCAGCCTGATCTACAAAGTGAGTCCAGGACAGCCAGAAAAAAAAAAAAAACCTGTCTTGAAAAAAACCAAAAAACAAAAGCAAAAATGACAATAAAAACCAACCTCTCAAAAAACAAACAAGCAAAGAAAAACAAAAAAGAAAGAATGAAAATAACAAAGCCCCCAAAACAAAATTGATCCTATATATAACTGTAATTTCTTTTTCGTTCTTAATATAGTTTGTATCTTTCCTCATTTTTCTTTCTTTCTTTCTTTCTTTCTTTTTTTTTTAACTTTTGATAATTCTTCCTTATTGGGTATTGTTTGAAGATGCAGTCTGTGCAGAGAACCGGCAGTCCTGGGGTTGGGAGACTTTCAGTAATGAAAATGCCAAAGACTTTAGCACCTCAGCCCTTGGACCGGGCCATTGGAGACGTGGAGCAGCAGGCCTGGCAAGACACACAGAATGCCAAGAATTCTCTGCCTGGTAAACAAGGGACACCAACTGATGAGACTGGCTGTCTCCTGGCCACTGTTAATAATGCCTTATGGTCAAGAGCTGGGGACTGCAGAGCAGGAAGCCCCGCCCGAGAGCCAGAACTAATGTTCAGCGGTGGGCGAGGGAAGCTTGACATAAGAATTACTTTATTGGCGATAGATAAGCCAGCACTACGTTTAGAGGAGATAAGCGTTGCTTCTTTTAAAGCCCAGAAAACAAGCGAAGAAAACACAAAACTGGACTGCAGTCTGTGGCTATTAACGAAATGCCTGTAACGGCAGCACTTGCAAAGAGGCATCTGGAACACTGGGAGTTTAAGGTCAGCCTGAACGATGTGAGACCCTGTCTCAAAAAACTGGAAAGAAGGAAGACAAGGAAATCTGAGCCCCCAAATAGTACCAGCAGGCAGAGAAAGGCAGTGGTGGGTGAGTGGGCACAGAGCCAGCCCAGAGAGATGGCTAGGGCCACCAGACTACCTGGTCGGGGAAGTTGGTTTAGACTACCAAGAGCAGTCCTTGCTCTTCCTGGCCAGCAAAGCAATCTCTGGCTTCTACAGGGCAGCAGCTTTTTGTTTGTTTGTTTGTTTGTTTGTCTTGCTAACTCCTAAAACATTCCTCCCTTTCTCTGACCAAGCAATTTTGTCTTAGTTGTCCTGGTCTTCTCCACGACTATATTTCCCACCAAGTGTCCTGAGCACTCGTAAACTGTCTTTGTGATTATGGACTGTAGAGCTACAAGAAGCCAAGATCACTGTTGATGGAGAGAGAGGGCATGTACACACACCACATACCACAGAGGTCCAGCCAGATGTAGTCTGTGGATGGCTTTTGCGTTGCCGCCCCACCAAGAAGCACAGAGTCTACCAAGGGGTGGATAAGGAAAAGGGTCCAAGCCAGGGTTAATCTCCAGCTTTATCTCTTGCTGCTTTACTCCAGAATGTACACTGAAAACAAAGCTTTAGACAAAGCAGACCTGAAGCTGGTGTGGGCAAAGAGCAGCTGATAAGCAGGCAGAACTCAGAACTGGCCAGTAAGGTCTCATAGGCTGAATGCCGAAGTATAAACAGACCACTTGATGATGGGCCAGTGCCTTTTGTAGGAATGTCTCTCCTTATCTAACCTAATCTACTGGTTGACTGTGATGGCTGAGGCTCCTTTTTGGAGGGCTTTCTTTGTTTCTTCTGTTGCTGTTTGTTTTAATTAACTTGCAAGAAATGTCTCCAGGAGCTCTGTTTGCTTATCTAAAGACTCCAAGTACAGAGACAACTTCAAGCCAACCATCCTCTTTCTCATTCTTTGATGTTAAGAGGAGCTAAGTGACCAAAATAAATAAAATTTTTTAAAAATTAAAAAAAAATTGACTAAGAAATCAGCTAGGGGACTTGAATAAAGTCACTTTGGTTTTGGTTGTTGTTGTTTGGTGGTTTTGTTGTTTTGTTTTGTTTTTTTAAAAGGGAAACTGGGTTTATGATGCCGTGGCTAGTCCCAAAATCCTGGCGTTCAAACGAACCTCCTGGAATTGAATGTGGTAGTGCAAGCCTATAATCTTAGCACTTTAGAGGTTGAGGCCGGGGGATCACCAATTTGAGGCCAACTTGGGCTATATTTCACAACCCCTGTCTCAAAAAACTACAGTAATAGTTATAAGTCTATAAGTTCATGACTACCAGTCAGTCATGGATATGAAAATAGCAAGATATATTCTTTCCTGCTCATCATTTGGGCAGATTAGATCTGTGGACAGCTAGTGTCAGCAAGGAAATAGAGAAACAGAGTTTCCAACACTGCTAGCAGCAGGAGGTGGGTGGTAGAGGTTTGTTAACTCAAACCTTTAATACTGGCACTTATGAGGCAGAGGCAGGTGAATCTCTGTGAGTTTGAGAACAGCCTGGTCTACAGCACAAGTGCCAAGACAGTGATGGCTACACAGAGAAAGTCTACTGGAAAAAAGACAAAACCAGCCAAACAAACATATAAAACAAAACCTTGCTTGTCGAAGAGAGAACAAGGAAGCACAGCATGGGCATACAGGTTCTACTTTGAAATACAAACTCTGGGTCTTGGTATTGAAGTGGTGGTCTGTGGACGCCAGCTCACGAGGAGACTCAGGCAAACACACAGGATTGATTGTAAAAGGAGAAAGAAAAAAGAAGGAAGACAGTGACCATTGGTGGAGGAATACACAGCTAAGTATCACTATGCTCATTAAACATGAAGTCTTGTTTGATTCCTTCAAAGCAGCCTGGGCAGTATGATACTGTCACATACTTTTAGAACTTGCAAAACTATTCTTTATCTTGCTTATGTGTATTTGCTTGTATTAACTGGGTGCATAAAAGTGCGTGGGAATAATAAACACAAAAGTTACCTCTGGAGGAGAAAAACAGCAGAGAAGCTTCAAACACGCCTGTTATTTTCTTTTTAGAAATGTAACTTTGAAGCAGATGCGGAAGGTGGCAATGGTTGAGAAGTGTTTGCCTTGGAAATTAGTAGCTGTTGATGTTTTTGGTTTTTGGTTTTTGGGCGAAGGGTTGATTTTTTGTTGGTTGGTTGGTTGGGTTTTTTTGAGACAGGGTTTCTCTGTGTGATAGCCTTGACTGTCCTGGGCTCACTTTGTAGACCAGGCTGGCCTCGAACTCACAGAGATCCACCTGCCTCTGTCTCCTGTGTGCTGGGATTAAAGGTGTGCACCACCATGCCCAGCAGTAGCTGTGCTTTTGTCTGTGAGGAAAATATTGCAGCTTTAAAAAGATAGAAAAAAAAAAAGAACAAGAAAACAAATTCAAGACAGATATTAGAACAGAAACAGTAACAAGTTATCTTCAAAAAGACAAGGAAACACAGTGGCTGAGAGGCTGTCAGCGTGGAGGGGGAGGGGGGATACAGGGGGAGGGGGGTATGATACGGTACGGTACCATATTCTGTATTGGCCAGAAACCAGCTTGCACGGGCATTAAATGCCTCTGCTTCGATGCTGTAAGCATTGTAAACCACTGTTTGCCTTCCAGTTCATTAAACCAGTCTCTTTCTGCATTTGATAGATCAGAGAAAAGAACAAAGGTCTTTGATACTAAATTTTATTCAAGGCCCAGAGGACGTGAAGCATGGCCATGCCCAGAGGGAAGCGCTCAGATGCCATTCTGTAGTCAACAAATAGCAACATTTACCTCCCACTTACTTCACAGCCACTTGTGCTAAGAGCTTTGTAGGGATTATCTCAGCCCACCTTCACATCATCAGTCCTAGGAGCTAGACAGCTGTTTGTTTGTTTTGTTTTGTTTAATACAGGGTTTCTCTGTGTAGCCTTGGCTATCCTGGACTCGTTTTGAAGGCCAGGCTGGCCTCAAACCAGAGTGCTGGGATTACAGGCATGTGCCACTGCACCCAGCTAGATAGCACTATTATTATTTCACAGAGGAGAAAACCAAGGCTGGTGGCAGGTCCGTGAGGAGTGCAGGTGTGATGTACATTGAGCACTTGGCCTACAGAGACACCTCATACTAAACCACCTTCTACTGTGCCTGGCACAGTTTGGTACTGAGTCCAGGACCCCATCCTGCAGCAAACAAGAAATTACTGATGTGGGGCTGGAGCAATAGCTCAGCTGTTAAGAACACTGGCTACTTTTCCAGATGACCCAGGTTCAATTCCCAGGCTCCACATGGCCATTCATAACTATGTGTAACTCCAGCTCTGATGGATCTGACACCTGGCTTTTGTGAACCCCAAGCACGCACCGGATACAAAGACATACATGCAGACAAAATACCCATACACATTAAATAAATAAAACTGAAAAAAAAAGAAACTACTGCTGTGCCAATTCTATTTCACGGGATCTTTTTTATTCGGTAAATTATTTATATAAAGTCTTAAAATATATGAAATATTACCAAAATGTCTAACAGTGTACATGTGGTAAAAGAGCAAATAAACCAGGCATGGTAGCACACATGCCTTTAATCCCAGCACTGGGAGGCAGAGGCAGGTGGATTGCTGTGAGTTTGAGGCCAACTTGGTCTATAAAGTGAGTCCAGGACAGCCTAGGCTACACAGAGAAACCCTGTCTCGGAAAAAAAAAAAAAAAAAAAAAAGCAAATAAATGAATTGAAATGGAGGCCACTCTGGCAGGCCAAGCAGGTAGGTGTAACTACAGATCTTCACTTCCCTGTCCTCCGAAGGGCAATCCCTAGTCTCAGCCCCAGCTCTGCAGCATGCCAGCCACCTCAGCGTCTCCTTACTCTCTGCCTCCGTTCCCAGGGGACTTAAGCAGATCCCGCTGGAACACCTGCTCTCCTCACACCTGTGAACCCCCTCAATGTCCCCCCTATCCTGGCCCGGCCCAGCCCTATTCCTAAGTGTCAGCTCCCAGTAGCTGGAGCCACATATTACCTGGAACCCCAGTGACCCTGCCTATCAGGACCCCCCAGAAGATTTTCCTACCAGGCAACACAAAGCCACTACACCTTCTTAAGAACCAGAAGGGCAACAGAAACCAAGGAACAAAAGACCCACCCAGCGAAGACAAGACCAGATATCAGAACCCAGCATACAATCTTCCCAAAGTCAGATGTCTAGACATCAGCATAAAAATACAAACAGTAACACCCAGGACAATATGTCTCCACTAGAAGCCAGCAACCATACCATAGCAGGCCCTGGTATTACAACACAGCTGAAGCACAACAAAAAGATCTTGAAATAACCTTTTGGAATATAGTAGAGGTCCTTAAAGAAGAAATTAATAAATACCTTAAAGAAATCTATGAAAATACAAACAGTTAAAGGAAATGAAGAAAACTGGGCTGGAGAGATGGCTCAGAGGTTAAGAACACCATCTGTTCTTCCGAAGGTCCTGAGTTCGATTCCCAGCAACCACATGGTGGCTCGCAACCACCTGTAATGAGATCTGGTACCTTCTTGTGGTGGGCAGGCACACACGTATGGGCAGAATACTGTATAAATAATAAATAAATCTTTAAAAAAAAAGGAAATGAAGAAAACTGTTCAAGATCTGATACGTAAATACATCAATAAAGAAAACCTAAACTGAGGGAAATTTTGAAATGAAAAATTTAGGAATTTGAACAGGAACCTTCAGAAGCAAGCCTCACCAACAAAACACGAGATGTTGGAAAAAGAATCTTAGGTATTGAAGATACAATAGTAGAAATAGATATCTCAGTCAAAGAAAACGTTAAGTCTAAAAAAAAAATTCTGGCACAAATATCCAGGAAATCTAGTATAGTATGAAAATACCAAATCTAAGAATAATAGGTATAGAGAAAGAAGAAGAAACCCAAGTCAAAGAAAGAAATTAAAGACTCTAGAATCAGGCCGGGCGGTGGTGGCACACGCCTTTAATCCCAGCACTCGGGAGGCAGAGGCAGATGGATCACTGTGAGTTCGAAGCCAGCCTGGTCTACAAAGGGAGTCCAGGACAGCCAAGGCTACACAGAGAAATCCTGTCTCGAAAAACCAAAAAAAAAAAAAAAAAAAAAAAAAAAACACTAGAAAAGAAAAAAAAAGAAAACACAACACATTCAAATTTATGGGACACAATGAAGGCAGTTCTAAGAGGCAACTTCATAGCACTAAGTATCTAAACAAAACAAATTGCAGAGATTTCATATAGCAGCTTAAGGACACATGAGAACTCTAGAACAAAAACAAGAAATCACACCCAAAACGAGTAGGCTGCAAGAAATAATCAAACCCAGGGCTGAAATCAATAAAATAGAAACAAACAAATATAATCAAAGAAACAAGGAGATGGTTATTTGAAAAATATCAATAAGAATGACAAACCCTTATCCAAATTAACTAAAAGGTGGAGGAAGACAATCCAAATATGAAAATTAGACATGAAAATAGAGATACAAAAACAGATAGGGAGGAAATCCAAAAAATCATAAGACCATACTTTAAAAACCTATACTCTACCAAATTAGAAAATCTAAAAGAAATGGATTGTTTTCTCAGTAAGTACTACATACCAAAGTTAAATCAAGATCAGATAAGCCTCTAGTGCCCCATATTTGACCATGTCCCCTGAATGGGGAGGCCTGCCAGCACTCAGAGGAAGGACAGCAGGCTACCAAGAAGAGACTTGATACCCTATGAGCATATACAGGGGGAGGAGGTCCCCCTCAGGCACAGTCATAGGGGAGGGGAGTAGGGAGAAATGGGAGGGAGGGAGGAATGGGAGGATACAAGAGATGGGATCACAATTGAGACATAATATGAATAAATTAATAAAATATATTTTTTAAAAAGAGCAGATAAGCAATTTAAACAGACCTGTAACCCCTAAGGAAAGAGAAGCTGTCATTAAAAGTCTCTTATCAAAAATAAATAAATAAGGGCTGGAGAGATGGCTCAGAGGTTAAGAGCACTGACTGCTCTTCCAAAGGTCATGAGTTCAATTCCCAGCAACCACATGTTGGCTCACAACCATCTATAACGAGATTTGTATACATAATAAATAAATAAATCTTTAAAAAATAAATAAATAAATAAAATAGTTCGTTTTAAAAAATAAAAAATAAAAAATAAATAAATAAATAAATAGAATAAATGGCTCAGGGCCAGATGGTTTTAGCACAGAATTCTATCAGACATTCAGAGAGTTAATACCAATATTCCTCAAATTATTCCACAAAAAAGAAACAGAAGGAACATTGCTCAGTTTATTATATGAGGCCACAGTTACCCTAATACCAAAAGCACATAAAGACCCAACAAAGAAAGAAAACTTCAGACCAATTTCCCTTACAAACATAAATGCAAAACAAATTCAAGAACACATCAAAAAGATCATCCACTATTAATCTAAGTAGTCTTCATCCCAGAGGTACAGGGATGATCCAACATACATAAATTGATACATGTAATCCACCATATAAACAGACTGAAAGACAAACTACATGGTCATCTCATTAGATGCAGAAAAGCTCTTTGACAAAAATCCCTTTCATGATAAAAGTCCTAGAGAGGCTAGGGATACAAGGGACATACCTCAACACATCAAAGGAAGTTTACAGCAAGCCCATAGCTAATGCCAACTTAAATGGAGAGAAATCCAAAGCAATTCCACTAAAATTAGGAACAAGACAAGGTTGCCCACTCTTTTTATCTGTTTGTGTGGTTTGGTTTGGTTTGGTTTTTTCCGAGACAGGGATTCTCTATGTCACCCTGGCTGTCCTGGACTCATTCTGTAGACCAGGCTGGCCTCAAACTCACAGCATCTGCCTGCCTCTGCCTCTGCCTCTGCCTCCCGAGCGCTGGGATTAAAGGCGTGCACCACCACCATCCAGCTGGTTGTCCACTGTTTCCTTACCCACTTAGTATAGTACTCAAAACCTTAGCTACAGCAATATGACAACTGAAGGAGATCAAAGGAATACAAATTGGAAAGGAAGATGTCAAAGTATCTTTATCTGCAGATATATATATTTGGTTTTTCGAGACAGGGTTTCTCTGTATATTCTTGGCTGTCCTGGATTCACTTTGTAGACCAGGTTGGCCTTGAACTTACAGAAATCTGCCTGCCTCTGCCTCCTGAATGCTGGGATTAAAAATGTACACCACCACTGCCCAGCTGCAGATGATATATTAGTACATATAATTGAGCTAAAAAATTCCACCAAGAAACTCCAACAGATGACAAAAATTTTTAGCATGGTGGGCACACCTTTAATCCCAGCACTCTGGGAGGCAGAGGCAGGTGGATTTCTGTGAGTTTAAGGCCAGCCTGGTCTAAAAAGTGAGTCCAGGACAGCCAGGGATTAAAAAGAGAAACCCTGTCTTTAAAAAAAATGGGTTCACATCTAAACAGAGAATTCTCAAAAACCTCAAATGGCTGAGGGACACTTAAAGAAATGTTTAACACCCTTAGCCATAAGGGAACTACCAATCAAAACTACTTTGAGATTTCCTCTTACATCAGTGAGAATGGCTAAGATCAATAAAACAAATGACAGTTCACACTGGTGAGGATGTGAAATAAGGGTAAGGCTCATTCATTGTTGATTGAGGCTCAAATTTGTACAACCACTGTAGAAATCAATGTGGTAGCTCCTCAGAAAGATGGGATATATTTACCTCAAGATCCAGCTACACCACTCTTGGTCATATACCCAAAGGACACTTCATCCTACCACAGAGACACTTGTTTCACTATTCATAATAGCCAGAAATTGGAAACAACCTAGATGGTCCTCAATAGACAATGGATAAAGAAAATGTGGCCTATTTACACAATGTTAAATAAAAATAAAATATCCCAGGTAAATGAATATAACTAGGAAAAAAAATCATCCTGAATAAGTTACCCCAGACTCAGAAAGACAAATATAGTATGTATTCACTGATATGTGGATATTAGCTGTTAAGTTAATTATAATCAAGCTACAATCTGTAGAACCATGGAGGTTAGGTATAGAGTAAAGGTGGTGGGGACGACAAATAGATCTTATTAGAAAAGAGAAATAGAGTACGTAGTTATGGATGGAAAGGAAGGGAAAACTGGAAAGGAAGGATTAAGTGGGGAAGGTAGGGGGAGACAAGGGAAGGAACACAGGGAAAGACAGCTAAAACTAAGGACCTTTTGAGGGGTAGTATGGAAACCTAATAAAATAGAAGCTTCCTAAAATTCAAACATAACAAAGGTAATCTAAATGAAACTGGCAAATAATAAGGGGATATAGAATCCCAACTGGCCATTTGGTGTCACCCAATGAAGCTTCCAGGACCAGGATTGAGTTACAACTAGTTGAGCTATTGGCCAAAGGGGTCCCATGGGAATCCCCAAACAACCCTGGGCATTGCCAAAGCTATAGTCTACTCTTTATAAACTGATGGCAAGACATTACTGACATCATCCCACACAGAGAAGCTGAGCTGGTGCCTACACAGAGCCTTCACCCCTATGTACTAGCATCGTTGGTATAGGAAGGTACTCTGCATGTCAACACCCACACAGCCACAAACTCTTTGATTTACAACGCTGTCCTTCCTGCAAGATATGTTAGGGCAATGACAGCACACAGCTTGTGGGAGTAACCTACAATATCTAATATGACTCAAGGCCCACTCCGCAAGATGGAACCCATACCTAACACTGCTTGGGTGACCAAGAACCTGAGACTGGATAGGCCAGGGACCTAGGGTCAAACCAAATGCTACTAGTCTGAGAAAAAGAAAAATGAAACAATAAAATGACTCCTAATGACCTTCTGCTGTACTCACAGATCAGTGCCTTGCTCAGCCATCACTGGAGACGCTTCCTCCTGCTGTAGACGGGAACAAATACAGAGACCCACAGCCAGATATTATGTAGAGAATGAGAGACTCTGAAACACTCAGCCCAAAATGGGATGTCTTCATCAAATCTCTCCCCTTAGGGCTCAGGGAAACCTCCAGAAGAGAAGACAGAAAGAGTGTAAGAGCCAGAAGGTATGGAGGACACCAAGGAAACAAGGCCCTCTAAATCAAAACTGATATGGACTCACAGAGACTGAGGCAGCACACACAGGGCCTACGTGGGTCTGCACCAGGCTCTTTATGTATATATTAAGGCCTCCAGTTTAGTGTTTTTATGGGATTCTTGAATGTGTGAACAAGTAGGTCTCTCTTTCTTGTGCCTTCTCTTAGGCTCTTTTCCGTGTTTGTTTTGCCTAGTTCCAATATTCTAGGTTTTGTTTTATTTTGTTATATTGTATTTTATTAATAAATAAATAACAACAAAAAGACTCATAGGCTTTGAGACCTGTGTGCTGTGTGGGGGCATGGTGGTAGGGGAGAGGAGGGGTTATGTGTGTATTCAAAAGCAGAAAAAGAAAAAAACAAAACAAAAACGAATGGTCCAGTCCAGGCAGGTGAAACCAGAGGAAAACCTCCCTTATTTGTAAGGAGACAAGCTATTTTGCTCTGAGCAGACCTTTAAGTGATTGGCTAAGGCTAGCCACACTGGGGAGGGCAATCTGCTTCCTTCAATCTATGGTAAGTGTTTGCATTTGAGGTGATGATGCTCATATTCACTACGAACTCATCAGACTAGTCGTGTGCTCCTTCCTAGACAGTATCGTCTCTTGATCCATCATGTTCTGTCTAGACTCCTGATCATTAATCACAGCCCAGGAATCTATACACATTCTCATCTATGACCATTTCTTCCACACAAACTGGACTGCCCATTCCAAGATTTTCCCTGCTCGCTATTGTCAAGGCCAACCTTACAAATGCGTATAATGCAACCATAGTCGGGCTCAGTTTGCACCCATATGCTTTGTTGATGATCCTGAATGCCTTTAGGGGGTAATCTAATTTAGGTAACCTCTGGGCGTGCCTGAGAGAGATGATCTAGATTAGGTTAAGTGAAGTGAGAAGACTCACCTTAATTATAGGTATCACCATTCCAGGAGTTGTGGGGCCCCGAGTAAGAAGGTGAAAGTGAGCTGCTGAGCAGGAACACTGATCCCTCTCTGCTTCCTGACTGTGGGTACAATGTGGCCAGCTATCTCAGGAATCTGCCACGATGACAGATGCCATAACAGCTGTGACCACAGGTGTCCTGCGTCGCTGGGGACCTCACCTCCAGGATGGGCTGTATTCTTGAACTGTGAGCCAAAACAACCTGTCCTTTGAGGTGCTTCTGTGAAGGATATTGTCACAGCAGTAGAGACAAGTAACTAATACAGCTGCTGGCAGAACTAAATGTTTGACCCAGTTGTCCCTGCATCTGGCTTATGTCTCTAGGCCATATTGTTTCATTTGCAGTGTGGTATTTCAAACTTTCACTGGGCTGCTGCTTGACCCAATGGTCTTTATGATTTGGTGACCCTGATAAAAAAAAAAAAAAAAAACCAGCAGCATTTCTAGTCTTGTGGGCAAGTGTTCCGTCTCTCGGGGCTCAGGCTATATGAGGAAGTATTTTTCAAGGGAATAATACACTTCTCGTTTTCAGATGTTATGGAGTTGTTCCAGAATGATCTATTTTGTGGTTTTTCGCACTGGAGGTTGATTCAAGTGCCATGCCGAGGGGACTTAAATGAAATGTGATCTTCTTGTAAGATTTCCTCGAGCCTCAGAGGTGAACAGAAACAGCTATCTGTTCAATAATAAGATATAAGACTATCCTGAAAAATCACATCATTTAACGGGGGGTTTGTGGTCCTTCACCTACCTACCCGGGACCGCAGCCCTCATGGTGTTGGCAGCATAGCCTGCCAGATGAATCTGAAATTGCACTTGAATCTGGAACACTGCTTCGACTCCAGCTGGGCCCCTGTTCTAAGACAATACAGCAAGCCCTAACAAGAAAGGTTAAAAAAACGACAATTCTCAGATGTTATCAGCCCACAGGAATAAAGGAGGGCATAGTAACCCAAAACTAGAAGTCCTCACAGCTTGAGTTCCTTCCAGTTTGATAGTCTGAACCTCAGCAGCTCATAAAAAGCAGCCTATAATTATGTCTGGGAGTTTCCAAAAGAGATGATTCCCAAGACCAGGCAGCCACATTGCCCAATCCCAGGGGACAGGACTGACCCTGTGCTAGGGATGAATGTCAGTTCCAGAGCACAAATGGGAGCCCTGCTGTGTACAGCGTTGATGACCACAGCATGGTGTTAATGGCGGCGGCAGGCCTTGCAGGTATCCAGGCACCAGTTGCCTCTTCTATTTTGGTTAGTCCTGGCCATGGTCTACCAGTCCCAGGAAAACTACTGATGCTAATGCTGAGGATGCTCTTCACAGGCTTCTGCTTCCTGAAGCTCCAGAGTATGTTTGCACATTGTAGTGTGGAGAAAATGTTAGTCCCAGTATCCATGACACTTTGCTTCCTGGGTTCTCAGCCCCATTCCTCACAAAGTCTCTTATTAAAGTTTCCTGTCAGTATCGTCTCTCTGTCCACTCTTTATCTCCTAACACTCTCCATCCACTATCTAGTCTGCAACAGTCTTAGTGTACTTTTTCAATACCTAATACACCATCACATCCACATACTGTGTTTACTTTCTCAATTTAACAAAGGTCAAATAAGCATGTATCTAAATTATACAATTTATTATCTATGGCTGTCTTACCAGAGACTTTAGAGGGGGAAAAAGAATTGAGTTTTTGCCTATATTTAGTCATAAAACATCACAACTTTCAGTTTTTAAAAGCCTTTAGTTTGGCTGGGCGGTGGTGGTGCATGCCTTTAATCCTGGCACTAAGACGGCTGAGGCAGGCAGATCGATGTGAGTTCAAGGCTAGCCTGGTCTACAAAGTGAGTCCAGGACAGCCAGAGCTGTTACACAGAGAAACCCTGTCTGGGGGCTGGGGGCTGGGAGTATCTTTAGTTTGGGTGCTGGGCATGGTGGGGCACACATTTAATTCCAGCACTTAGGAGGCAGAGGCAGGTGGATTGCTGTGAGTTCGAGGCCAGCCTGGTCTACAAAGCAAGTCCAGGGCAGCCAAGGCTACACAGAGAAACCCTGTCTCGAAAGACAAACAAACACACAAACAAAATCTTTAGTTTAGGGCTGGAGAGATGGATGGGTGGGTAAGAGTATTTGCTGGGCAAGTGTGAAGTCCAGAGTTCAAGTCTCCAACACACATGTAAAGCCAGCCATGGACACACATGCCTGTAACCCCAGCACTGGGAGGCATTGACACAGGTGGATCTGAGAAGCTTGCTGTAGGCATTCAGGCTAGCGGAACTAGTAAGATTGAGGTTCAGTGAAAGACACTATCTCAAAGATTTTGTGACTATGTTGGTGTTCCCATCTCTGTACTAGGAGTCTAGTCTGGTCAGAGGGTGTCCTCTTTGGTCTCCATGACCCCCACTACTCGGAGTCTCAGCTAGAGTCACCCCCATATCCTCCCAGAAGCCTACAAGATGTGCAGGGATAAAGATACGGCAGAGATTGAGGGAATGTCCAACCAATGCGTGACCCAACCTGAGACCCACCCCATGGGAGAGAGCCACCCCCTGACACCATGAACAATACTCTGCTATGCTTACAGACAGAAGCCTTGCATAGGTGTCCTCTGAGAGGCTCCACCCAGAAGCGGATAAACACAGATGCTGAGACTCACAGGCAAACATTGGGCGAAGCATAGGAAGTCTTGTGGAAAAGTGGGGGGAAGGATAAAAAGACCTGGAGGGGACAAGAGCTCCACAGAAGACCAACAGAGCCAACTAACCCAGGGCCCAGAGGGGCTTGCAGAGAGTGAAGCACCAACCAAGGACCATGCATGGACTGGACCAAGGTCCCCTACACAGCTATAGCTGATGGGCAGCTCAGGTTTCGTGTGGGTCCACTAGTAAGGGGAACAGGGACTGTCCCTGACATGGACTCTGTCATCAGCTTTTTATCCCTTACCCCCGGCAGGGCTGTCTTGCCAAGCCACTGGGAAAGTTTGACTATTGTTCAGTGATCACAAACACTGTGCTGCGGGCACACCAATTCCACAAGCATGTGTCTTCACTGTTAGGGAAATAGGGCTGGTTAAGGGGCTGGACGAGCCTCCCCTGCCTGTTTCAAATCTTCACACAAAAAGCTTTTACACTGCTGTATAGTCCGCATTTTGCCTTTTAAGTTCATTATTTTCAGTTAGAAACCTAAGCATTCTTCTA
The DNA here is from genome assembly GCA_907169655.1 of Acomys percivali. NCBI lineage: Eukaryota > Metazoa > Chordata > Mammalia > Rodentia > Muridae > Acomys > Acomys percivali. The sequence continues at coordinate 81,343,603 of OU015744.1, forward strand.
CTTAGGAGTATACATTTCAATTTTGATTTATGTATTCAAATCCTTCTAAAGGTAGAATAATATCAGGAAACTGATGCCTGCATCAATATCCTATAAGCCAATAGTGATAAAGTTCAGTTTCTAGTTGAGCGTAGCCTGGCTATCTGCCACAACCACAGCCCTGATTTTTCCTACTTTTTTGTTCATTTGTTTTGTTTTGCTGAGGTAGGGTTTCTCTGTGTAGCTCTGGCTGTCCTGGAACTCACTCTGTAAGACCAGGCTGTCCTGACACTCACAGAGATCCACCTGCCTCTGCTTCAGAAGTGCTGAGATTAAAGGCATGCGCCACCACCGCCAGGTCGATAATGTAATTCTTGAAGTGTACTGTGAGGGATGAAGCATCACAACAAATAACAGTTTTGGTCATATCTTTCCTTCAGCATTTCAAAAATCACTGGATCTAGCTCATCTGGAACAATACTATACTTATCTTTGAGTATAAATAGATGCAGGCCATGGACCAGCAACCTACACTGAAAGAACATTCAGTCTTCTGAACTAAGGGACAGTGTTCTCGGTACCTGAGTCTCCCACTCTTGGGTTTTTTGTTTTTGTTTTGCTTTGTTTTGTTTTGTTTTGTTTTTCGAGACAGGGTTTCTCTGTGTAGCCTTGGCTGGCCTGGACTCGCTTTGTTGACCAGGCTGGCCTTGAACTCACAGCGATCCGCCTGCCTCTGCCTCCCGAGTGCTGGGATTAAAGGCGTGCGCCACCACGCCTGGCTGAGTCTCCCACTCTTGACTTCTTTCACTACGTCAGTAACTAGTACTTAACTATAGAAAGTAAGCGACTGTGTAGAAAATCAGCCAGGCTATACTTGTGTTCATGTAAGAAGTGCTCTGACACAAAAAGTGGCACCTACAAAGCCAATCTAGTTCCAGAAGATGCCTATCTAGCTATGATTGATTGAGCAATAGATAGATAGAACAGATAAAAGGAAAGGTTTGCATAATTAGAATTTGCCATTGTTACTTTATGTATTAAATACATTAAATACATTGTTACTTTAATACATAATATTGACTGTGGTCAACAGAAATAAAAATAATCTAAATCAGATATATTCATAAACTACTAAATTATCATTTGTCTTAATTATCTAATAATGAGTTATTAATAAAAACGAAGAGAAATAAGCATGGCAGATACAGAAATCAGAGTTCCGGGCGCAGAAGCAAAGGAGACTGATAAAGAAGTAGTGAAATGGGATAAAAAGAAAAACATCTAAAGGGACAAACACACATTTTCCCTCGGCAGAGGAAAGCCTGTGACCGTGAGGAGACAGACGTGGACCAGTCGGCTGCCGAAGAACTGAAGCAGCTGAACTCAGTTACTGAAAGGACCACAGGAATTTCTGTTTTATCAGCAAAGATAATATGAGATCAACATTATCTTTATACAAGAAGGTCAAAGAGCGGTGCCACAAATTGAGATTAATTAAAAAGAAATGTTTATACAGAGCAGCTCTTAGCAGAATGGGACTGGTTGAACTTAGTTGGTGAGATTCAGGAGAAAGCACGTGGTAGGTAGCTGGATGCAGAGGCTGAGGCCAGGAAGAGAAGTCGAGACTGAGACACGGGTTTGGAGTTATCACTTTATTTCTATTTATTTTATTTTATTTATTTTTTGGTTTTTGAGACAGGGTTTCTCTGTGTAGCCTTGACTGTCCTGGACTCACTTTGTAGACCAGGCTGGCCTCGAACTCACAGCGATCTGCCTGCCTCTGCTTCCCAAGTTCTGGGATTAAAGGCTTGTGCCACCACCACCACCACCCGGCAGGTTTCACTTTAAATGAAACCAATGGAGTTGGTAAAAGTTTAGACACTCTGTAACAGACTGTTTGTGTCCATATGCTGAAATCATGACTGCTAACAACATTAAGATATGAGATTGTTGAGGGGGTTCTAAGTATGGGGCCCTCACAAATGGAACTCTAGAGGCCTTATAAAAAGGGGCCCTGAGAACCCTTACATTTTCTTTCATCTGGGTGAGGAAATGACAGTCTGTAACCTAACATGAGGGCCTTCATCAGAGTTTCGGTTTGTGGACACTATGACCTTAGACGTCTAGCCTACAGTCTGATGAGAAATACGGTTCTGTGGTTTATATGACACTGTGTTGAGCCGGCATAAGTAGACTAAGACAGGTGCTGTGAGAAATGAAATGAGGGAAGGGTGAAGCTTTGGGTTATAGGGAAAATTAGGCTTCCAGTGGTGAAAACTGACTCCAAAGAACAATCCAAGAAAAGAGCTGGCCTTTAAGAGAACCAGAAGTGTGTAGAATTATGAAATCTAAGGCAATAGAGATTTTGAGATAATGGAGACAGCCAGTGATAAAGAAAACAAACAAACAACCCTCAGGCCAAGCGAGTAATGCCTTCATTTAATTATGAGCTAGGAAAGCAGGCCTGAACAAAGAAGCGCTTAAGTTTGTACCTGGGAGGGTTGGAATTGGCATTCACATGTTGGTGGGTCAGGGGAGGGCAGGACAGGGTCTTTATATTACCTATCCCTGGCAGCCCAGGAGCCCACTATGTAGACCACTGTGGTCCTGAATTTGCAGAGATTTTGCAGATAACTGCTTCTGTCTCCTAGTGCAAATGCTGGGATTAAAGCTATGTGTCCCCACAACCAGCAGGCATTTGAAAATTAGCACCAGAGAAGTTAGAAACCGTTAAGGAAGGTCTTTTATCTGTAAAACAGAGTACAATTAGAGATTTGCTTTCTAACCTCAAACTGTATTCGAGGCTCATCCACAATAACAGTTAAATGTATGACAAACAAAAGCCAAGACGCTCATTACCATTCAGATTATATAAAAACCTGGTCGAGAGTTTTGCAAACAGTAGACATTCCATCGATACATTTTTATTGAAGAAATGCAGAAATGGAAATAAGATATATTACAAAGTATCCTAGGGTGACAGTAGGACAGCTTTTTACTGCAAATAGGCATAATAAATGTATATGGTAATTTAACATACAAGAAAATTCTTATGTGATAAATGGACATACATACAGGGTCTTAATAAAAAGCTGAGCAAGATCCAGTTTTTAAAAAAAAGATTCTCTCATGAATTCTTATTACCCATGAACCACAATGTAAAACAATCTACACCAAAGACCCAGAGAATACTTTGACTTCTAACCATGTACCTTCAAAAAATCAGAAAAACAATAGGGATTGATTGATAAGGAATGCACCCTAGGTACATAATTCAAGAAGAAGATAATTTAATGCAGTAATAGCAGTAACACATACACCACAGCAGCCTAACAGAAGCATTCCTTAGAAATCATCAAGCCAGGCCAGGTGCAGTGGCGCACGCCTTTAATCCCAGCACTCGGGAGGCAGAGGCAGGTGGATCGCTGTGAGTTCGAGGCCAGCCTGGTCTTACAATGTGAGTCCAGGACAGCCAAGGCTTCACAGAGAAACCCTGTGCTGAAAAACCAAGCAACCAAACCAAAGAAAAAATAACTCATCAGATTTTATCACCATAAATGTGTAATTTTTGTAAAACTTCTTTTGAAAAATTTCGAATGAATAGAAATGGTAAACAGAACAGCATTATAAAGAAAGCTATATACTTCACCTAGGTCCCCAGTTATTAACATCTGTTACATCTCTTTTTTATTTGTTTTGTAGCAAGTTCTCATAGAGCCCAGGCTAGCCTTGAGAACTTTTTTGTAGCTGAGGTTAGCCTTGAGCTGATTCTCCTGTCTCCATCTACCAAGTGCTGGGTTCCAGACATGTGTCACCATAAAAAGGAAACGTTTCCTTTATTTTTTTTTCTGACCAATTTAAAGTAAGTAGAAGACATGATACTTTAATCCTAAGCATCAGCATTTACCTTATGAATTAAGGACTTTTATATTAGTAAATCTAATACACAACCATCACTACATAGTCTGTATTTAAATTTCCCTCATTAAAACAAAGACAAAACAAAAACAGCCTAGCGAGTAGTGGCACATGACTTTAATAACAACACTCAGGAGGCAGAGACAGGTGGACTTTTGTGAGTTTAAGGCCAAAATGGTCTACAACGCAAGTTCCAGGACAGCCAGAGTGACACAGAGAAACCTTATCTCAGAAAAAAACAGAAAACAAAAACTAACCAACCAGACAACCAAACAAAACCACTGGGAGAAATAGTTCTGGTTAAGAGCACTGTCTGCTCTTCCAAAGGACGAGGGTTCAATTCCCAGCACCAACATGGCAGCTCAAACTGTCTGTAACTCCAGTTCATCTAATACCCTCACACCAATGCACATAAAAATTAAATTTAAAAATATATATAATTATGGGCTGGAGAGATGACTGCTCTTTCAGAGGACCTGGGTTCAATTCTCAGCATCCACATAGCAGCTCACACAGACATTCATGCAGGAAAAGCACGGATGCACATAAAATAAAAATAAATAAGTTTTTTTTCAAAAAAAAACCTACAAAACAAAACAAATAGACAAAACAGAACAAACCTGTCCTATAGATTTGTATCCAGAACTTAGGTATGGTTTGGGTATTGCTTTATATTCTTTTGTGTTTTAAACAACAACAATCACCTACCCTTGACTTTTCCGCCTGAGGCTGAATTTGGGCATACGTCATCTACCCTGCACAATACTCCGTGGTCTATATATTTGTTTTCTGTGCTTACACACACTGATCCACTTTTGGTACAAATAATGGATAATGCACCACAGGAGATTTTACAAAATGTGGGGTTTTAGTCCTATTGGCGATGCTACGGATTGCATATATTTCACACACTCACACATACACACACACTCACATACATACTCCACACACAAACAGAGAGACAGAGAGAGAGACAGATAGGCAAAGAGAGAGACAGACCGAGAAACAGTTGCAAGGTAGCTGTTTTGACACAGTAAAAAACCTATACCCAGAAAACTACCTTCAAATTGGGCCTGGAAGCACAAACCTGTGATATCAACTACTCAAGAGGCAGAGGCAAGAAGATGGCAAGTTCAAGGCTAGCCTGGGCAACTAAGCAAGACCCTGTCTCAAAATGAAAGTAGCAAAAGACCTGGGCCTACAGCTCAGTAGTAGAGCACTTGCCTACCATGCATAATGCCCTACGTTCAGTCTGAGTCTTGAACCTAGGGCATCAGGCCTAGATAGAGAACACCGCCTACTAACCCATCTTGCTGGTCCTTCATTCTATTCTGACCCTCCCGCAGCTCCTAGATATCACTGTTCCTTCACACAAACATACAGACATAGTAGTTTCCCCTCAGCCACAAAGAATATGATTCAAGACTCTTGTAGAAGCCTGAAACTGCAGATAGAAGCAATTTGTATATTTATAATTTTGCTTTGTTTTGCTTTTACAATACATATACGTCTGTGACAAAATTCAGTTAAGCATTTAGGCAAAATAAGGGATAGAAGACAATAACTGAAGTGTCAGCAACTGTAACAATGCACTGTCGTTAGTGTGACAGCCTCGTTTTGGGGCTGTTAGTAAAATAAGGGTGAACCGAAAATAAACACTGCCAGGCTTTGACAGTTGGTCTGACAACTGACACAACTATACAGTGACTAATAGATGGGTAGCATATACTTCATGGCTACGCTGTGCCGCAGGAGACCTTCATTCTAGGTAAGGCAGAGTAGGAGGGTGCAAAATGCCGTAACTCTATTCAATGGGATGTAATTTAAAGCATGAGTTATAGAACAGTGGTGCACACCTGTAACCCCAATACTCAAAAGGAAAAGGAAGAGAGTTCCAAGTTAAGGGTCCGCCTGCTCTACATAGTGAGTTCCAGCGCAGCCAGGGCCAGGTAGTGAGACCCTTTCTCAGCCTCTCTCCTCCTCCATAAAGAAAAACAAACAAACCACCAAGTCCCAAACCTTACAAATCCTTAATTCCTGGACATTTTCATTTCATACTCAAGACCACAGATGACCACAAGTAGCTGAAACCAAAAAGCAAAATGTCTGAAGGCAGCCAAGAGCAGGCTGCATGTGGCCATCTGCGGCCTTGAATATGAAATGAAAATTTTCCCCCTTTCTTCCGTTTGCCAAGAGATAATATATCATATTGCATCTTCTCTTTGTTTGTTTTTCGAGACAGGGGTTTTTGTCTGTTTGGTTGGTTGGTTTGGTTTTTCGAGACAGGGTCTCTCTGTGTAGCCTTGGTTGTCCTGGACTCACTTTGTAGACCAGGCTGACCTCAAACTCACACTGATCCACTTGCCTCTGCCTCTCGAGTACTGGGTTAAAGGCATATACCACCATGCCCGCTCGAGACAGGGTTTTTCTCTATGTAGCTTTGGCTGTCCTGGAACTCCCTCTGTAGCCTCCAACTCATAGAGATTCAACTGCCTTGGCCATATTTCATCTTCAATATAAGCAAACAAACAAACAAACAAAAACTTAGCACAGGGGATTAGAAAGATGGCTTGGCAGTTAAGAACACATACTGGTCTTGCAAAAGACCCAGGTTGGGTTCCCAGCACCTACATGAGGTGGCTCACAGCTGTCTCTAACTCCTATTCCAGGGGACCTGATGCCCTCTCCTGGCCTGCTCAGGCATCTGCATATACACAGCGTATACATAAATAAGCGGGCACATACAAACATAAATAAAATAAAAATTTCGGCACAAAAATTAAATTCACAAAGAATAGTTTCAAGAACTCTGTGGTGGTTTGAATATGAGTTGCTCCCATGGACTCACATATTTGAATGCTAAGTCACCAGGAAGTGGAACTTTTTGATAATGTTAGAAAGATTAGGGGGTGTGGCCTTGATGGAAAAAGTATGTCACTGGGGGGTTTTGGTGGACTTTGAGGTTTCAGAAGCTTGTGCCTAGCCCAGTCCTGTTCTGTCTCTCTGTCTCTCTCTCTGCTCCTTCCCCAGCACCATGCCATGCCTACTGCCATGTTCCCTACCATGATGATAATGGACTAAACCTTTGAAACTGTAGGACAGTTCCTAATTAAATGTTTTCTCTTATTGCCATGGTCACAGTGTCTCTTCACAGCAATAGAACAGTCTGGTAAATGGGACTGCCAGCTGAAGATATTATCAAGGTCCCTATAATTAAAGGCTTTGGGTACAATCTGGAATTCCACTGAGGGAATTGCAAGGAAGTACTCATTGACAGGAAAGTTGGCCTGAACCAAGTCCTACGATTACTTCTAATCACATCTATTCAGTGGCATGATGTCATAAGGAAAACAAATGGAGCAGCTATGTATCAATGAAACTATCTGGAACTTTAGAAACTTCTACAAGGCTGTTTACTTCTTTTTTTTTTTTTTTTTAGAGTTGAACATATTAATATGGGGTCTGAGCTGACTGACCAGTAGGATTATATAATGTCCATCAGAATGCAGGATTCAAGATGGAAATACTGGCTAGCCATAAAGTCACCTGCAAAGCTCAATTTAGCACAGGGGACTAGAAAGCCATCCGCTGGTGTAGCGGTACGGTCTGCTCTAGCATTTTCTGTCACGTTTGCCTTCCAGTTTCCTGTGCATGTGTGAATGCCCAAGGGGTGCAGGGGCTTGAGGCAAACTTATAAGAACTGTTGACAACAATGTCTGTAAGAATTTAGAATGCAAGATATCACTGTCTTGACATTCACACGGCATACTACAACACAAAAGAAAGGTGTTCCATTTCTGCTTAGGTGGCATTCTGGCTCATCATGAACTGTAGGAACACTGTTTGGAGCAGAAGCTTTCAGCATGTCCACCCACATATGGCAGCTCTAGGCTGTGTGGGAGGAGGTGCCTAGGAGCAGACAGGCTGTGTCCAGTGACAAAGTATTTACACTTACTTTAGCATGAGGTGAGGCCTCAGAAGTTGTAAAGATAAAATGAAGGTCTGTTCATTAGACTACTGAGATACAGCTTGGTAGTTCCTCACAACAAAGCAGAGAAAGTTGGGCTTGTGTGGTTTTCTTTCTGGGATTAGTGAGACAAAGAGAGCATAGTCAGTTCTACAGATTAGCCAGTTTATTATTCTAAGAAAGGCCTATGGTAGTTTTCAAACAAGTCTGAGCTGGGCCTGGTGGCACACACCTTTAATCCAGGTAGATCTCTAAGAGTTTGAGGACATCCTGGTTCCAGGCTGGCTGAAGTTTACATAGTGAGACCCTCTCAAAACAACAACAACAAGTTCCAGAGTATACAGAAGAGAAACAACAAAGAAAGTGTAAACTTTGGTGTCCAAAGTTCAGGACTTTTGTGTCATGTGTCAGTATGTCAACATTTTGACTATATAATTTCATAATAGGTAAGTTTAAATCCCTCTTTATTGATTTTGTTTGGTACAGCCTATTCATATTATCTTTGTTGTTGTTGTTGTCATTGTTGTTATTGTTTTTAGATAGGTTCTCAGTTTATAACCCAGGCTGGGGCCTCCAACTGACTATCCTCCTGCCTCAGCTTCCTGAGTGCTAGGATTACACACCACGATACCCGGCTTTGTCCTGTTTTTAAATCTATAAAAAGAGTAAAAACAAGAACAATCTTACAAAGACAGCCTATCTAACAACAACAACACAATATAAATAAGCTACATCAAACAAACACAATCAAGGATTTAAGCCTATCCAGTGCAGCATTGTGAGAATCAAATATTGCAGTTTTGTCTTTTGCAAACTGTGAAATTACCCTTAAAGTTCAGCCGAAGTAAAACAAAGGTGGCTTATCTCTTTGCTCCATCAGGTGTGGGACCTCAGCAGAGTAAAACTCAGTGCCTGAGGGCATCTTCATGGTTGAGGACTGGAGTGCTCCAGAGTCCTATTTACTGACATCGCTGATAGTTAATGGAGCCACAGCTAAGCATCCATACCCAATTCTACTCTCTTCACCTGCCCTCAGCTTCCGTGTGTGTGTGTGTGTGTGTGTGTGTGTGTGTGTGTGTGTGTGTGTG
>OU015744.1:81352564-81509748 GCA_907169655.1 Acomys percivali
TGTGTGTGTGTGTGTGTGTGTGTGTGTGTGTGTGTGTGTGTGTGTGTCTGCTTCCAGGTAGTCAGACTTACAAGGCCTCTATGACTTTCAAGTGCCTTCTGTTGGCAGTGAGCACGTTGAAAACTGTTTCATATTTTGTGGTCTAGCTCCCAAAGGCACACAGCATCACTTCTGTTGTGTTTTATTGAATACAGGTACGTCACTGAGCCTGGTTCCAATTCAAAGAGAGGGGATGTGGATCCCACCATTTGATGGAAGTTGTATCAAAGGGGTTTCAGCCTTTTTGTTTGTGTTTTGTTTTTGAGACATGGGTTTCTCCATGTTAGCCCTGATTGTCCCAGATGTGGATAGTCAGGTGGATCTCTCTGAGTTTGGGCCCCCACTGCCTCTGTCTCCCAAGTCTTTGGTGGGATTAAAGGTAAATGCCATTACTCCAGCTATTTATTTATTTATTTATTTATTTTAACTGTGAGAGTTCCAAATCACCCAAAAGAGTATCAGGTATCTAACATTTGTAGGTAAATATTCTACCTTGCTTTCTGTTGCTACGATAAACACCATGACCAAAGCAACTTGGGGAGGAAAGGGTTTGTTTCAGATTATAGCTTATGGTCCAGCACCTACAGAAGCTAAGGCTGGTGGCCAAGACTGAAGCAGAAACCGTGAAGAAGGGCTGCATAGTGGCTTCTTCCCCATGCCTCGGCCAGCTTGTTCTTATTTATTTATGTGTTTGTTTTTGCAGTTGAAGAACAGCTTTTATTGGGGGCAAGTAAACGAACTTACAGCAGGCACAAAGAGAGAAAGATCCTTCACAAAACTGACAGGGACTTGGGAAGCTGAAAAATCCAGTGTCTTCTTCAGGCCTGGGGCTCATAAAGTCTCTGAAAGGTCTTCCTTCCCTAATTTAGGGCTGGTCAGTTTAAAGCAAGACAGGGTGGCTGATTGGCTCACAAGTGTTGTGTAAACCTGTCCGGATCTGGCCTTTGAATTGTTGAACCAGTTTATCAGCAGGGGGCCTACAAGCAGGAGAAAAGCCTAGGAGGCCTTTGCTCTAGGCTTCTATGCTTTGCCTCTGGTCAGGAAGATGAGGAAGAAGCCGGCCATCTTGAAAGTTCAACATGGCCATTCTCCCTATCTGTCTGAGTACCAGGGAATGTCTTTAACTCCTACTCCCCCATGCATCCTTCTCAAAGGTCAGCCTAACGGCTGCTTTGGGTTTGGGGGCCCAGACTGTTCTTACCTGCTTCGAGCTGACAAACGGGGTGAGAAGTGAGGGGCAACAGTTAAGAGTGCCTCAGAGGGGTCATGATAAAACTTAACCAATGTCTAGCCGGGCTTGGTGGCACATGCCTGTAATTCCATAACTCAGGGAGGCAGAGGCAGGTGATCTTTATGAGTTCAAGGCCAGCCTGGTCTACAAATCAAGTCCAGGACAGCCAAGACTACACAGAGAAACCCTGTCTCAGAAAAACCAAAACCAAAACAAACAAAAAACCAACCAAACAAAAAACTTAACCTATGTCAACAATCCACAACATAAAACAGTCATTTGGTGATAATGTACATTCTTTTTGTTTGTTTTGCTTTTTAAGACTGAGTTTCTCTGTGTAGTCCTGACTGTCCTAGAGCTTGGTAGACCAGGCTGGCCTCTAATTTATAGAGATCCATCTGCCTCTGCCTCCTGAGCACTGGCATTAAAGGTGTTCACCATCACCACCTGGCTAATACTGTATATTCTTAAAGTGTGCTGTTATAAGAATTGTGGGCTGGAGAGATGGCTCAGAGGTTAAGAACACTGACTGTTCTTCCAGAGGTTCTGAGTTCAATTCCCAGCAACCACATGGTGGCTCACAACCATCTATAATGTGATCTGATATCCTCTTCTGGCCTACAGGTGTGCATGCAGGCAGAGCACTGTAGACATAATAATAAATAAATAAATCTAAAATAAAAAAAAAAGAATTACCACACAAACCACTTGAACACCAATCTCAGTGTGATATTAATGGTTTAATCCCACACCCCAAGACTGACCATGGTCAGGGACACAGTGGACTTGAGAGCCAAACTGTGACCCTGGTCTATTTCAAAGGCAGGTTTCTATAAGAAAAACCATAATCAAGTAACAACCAGGTAACCATGTGGGAAGTGGGGTGGGGAGGGTTGGGGGCAGCATTACATCATTTTGATTAGCTGGACACAGGAAGAATGTATCCAGGCAGCTAGACAAAACATTTTAAGCTGATTGGCTAGGATGTAGAGTTGAGGACTTTCCAGTTCCCAACCACCCAGAAGAAAGGAACATAGCAGGGTATTGTGGTTTTGTTAAAGTAGTACATAAGTCATCAATTCAAGCAGACTGCTTGGCAAGTGTTGAATTGTGAATAAAAGGCTATTCAAGCTCCCAGGCAGGCGGAGCCCAAGAAACTGAACTTAAACTTACTATATGATCAAAACAGAGACCTGGAGGCAACATGGCTTCTGATATGCTAAAAGCGACAGCAGGCGTTAACAGAGGAGCCATGGTTATCCTCGGAACTAAAGTGGGCTCTGGTGCTTAAGCATGTTAAGCAGGTTACAACACTGTGAAGGACGAAGCATCAGCAACAGGTGCCTCTGCCCATGCACCAGATGTAATGTCCAGTGGAATTAGAGAATACAGGCCAAACCTGAGCAAAATTCAGATTTCATTTGTGGAAGTCACAACCAGACACCAGCGTCTAATTGACAACCTTGATGAGTTGGTGTTCCTCAAAACAAATCCTGGATGAGGTCTCAACAAATGTTACTATCTAGGGGGTCTCTATTGGGGTCATTTTTCTCTGCCAGTTAAGGAGTTAAAAGGCAGGAAAAAAATCTTGAACTGATTGGTAGCAATGGAGAAATCTTGAACACAGCAAACAAGAGCAGATAGAATCAGCTGCTGAAGAAAGGCAGGAACACAGTTAACAAAAACTAACCAGCACACAAGGTTAAAAAAAAAAAAAAAGGATGAATGGAAACTAACAAGAATCCATATTAAATGGATGAGGTCAGCTGTAAAATGAACTTTTATTTGCCTGGATCAATTCTTGTCTCACAGGATTACTGCCTCTGTGTGTTAACCAAGGCCTAGCCCTGGAAGCTTCTAGCCTTTGTACAATCTAACCTAGGCCTAGAATGTTTTCAGCCTCTGAGATGCATTGCCTAATGAGCTCACCCTTTCTTGTTCTCACTGAGCACTGGGCTGGCTGGTTCAACTCAGCTGTTCTGGCTCAAACTCCTCTCCCAGCTGACTTATTCACTCTGGCTTCTCTCTTGGCCCTAGAATGGATCTGCTTGGCCTCAAACTGACTCAGCAATCTGCTCTAATTTTCTGGCTCCTTCTCATTCTCTGGTTCGTTCTGTCTTCACCTGTGCCTAGCTTGTTCTCTAATTCAACCTCTCCCTGTAAAACTGCCTCCTCTCTCTCTGCATTGCTTCTTAAATAGCTTCCCTTTCCTCTCTCTTCTCCTGAGAGTTGGGTGTATCCTATTCTGTCAAAATTTTCTCTGATTTGTCACTTTTTCTGCCACTCAATTAAACATCACTTTCAAACATGGGTGCTTCCTTCTACAAACTAACTTTACCTTCATTGTTTGGGATTAAAGGCATGTACCACCACTCCTGGACCTAAGGTTTTCTTTACCTGAAACTTGAGCTATACTAGGCTGGTCTTGAACTCAGATCTGCTTGCCTCTGTCTCCTGGATCAAAGGGCATGTCTGTATTCCAGCTGGATCACATAGACCTAGAAGGTCTTTGGATGTGATCTCTTGCCAGAGCAGCCATGTTCTAAATTAAAATTCCTCTACAGTCAGTCATCCTGGGGAAAGATAATCATGTAAGACATGGTCACTGTATAGATTGATGCTGATAAGGATATTGTTTAAAATGGAACCACTGAAAATGTCTTAGAAGTTTTAATGTTATAAAGGAGTGTTATGTAAAGGTAACTTTATTCTCCTGATGTAACTATTGTCCCAGAAGGCTTCTGTCTCCCTCTGCTAACCTAGGCCTAGTCCTGGAAGCTTCTAGCCGCCATACAATCTAACCTAGCCCCAGAATGCTTTCAAGCCTCTGAGACTTCCTGCTGAATAAGCTCACCCTTTCTAGCTCCATCTGAACTCTGGCTGGCTGGTTCAACAAAGCTGGTTCTGGCTCAGACTCCTCTCTAAGCTGACTGATTCAATCTGGCTTCTTTCAGTTTCTCACCTAAGTGCTCTGCTTTGCCTCAAACTAATGCTAACTAATGCTTACAATCTGTACTAATCTTCTGGCTCCTCCTTCTCTGGATCATTATGTCTTCACCTGTGTCTAGTTAGTTCTCTCTTCAGTTAAAAACTGCCTCAGAATTCCATGAACTCAACCCCACTGCACTCTCAACTCACTCACTCAAATGAATTGCATGAACAGCACTGACTAGAACTCAGAGATCTGCACGGCTGTCTCCTGAGTGCTGGGATTAAAGGTGTGTACCACACCACACCTGGACCTAACCTTTTCTTTATCTGAACTCAGAGATCTGCTTGCCTCTGTTTCTTGGGATTAAAGATGTGTCTTTTTTTCAGCCACATCACACAGACCTAGAAAGTCTTCGGATGTGATCTCTCTCTCTCTCTCTCTCTCTCTCTCTCTCTCTCTCTCTCTCTCTCCCTCTCCCTCCCCTGCTTCTCTCTCTCCCTCCCTCTCTCTCTTTCTCCTTCTCTCTTTCTAGACAGGTTTTTTTTTCCCCTGTGTAATAGCCTTGGCTGTCCTGGACTCACATTGTAGACCAGGCTGGCCATAGACTCAGCTTGGATGTGATCTCTTGTCCAAGTAGCCATGTTCTGAACTAATAACTCCTCCACAGTGTTATCATGATATATTTTTAGGGAATATATAATTTTCAAAAGTAAACTAGGACAGTTAGGGGCTAAAAACAACAACAACAACAACAAACCAAACCCTGACAGTTGTGTTTCAGACAAAATCTGGCTGGCCTTGTTTTAGTATTCTTAGACATGTGTTTATGATTTTTTTAAAAAAGTGCCTACAACTAGGGCATCTTGATAATATAGTCCCTATGGTCATCTCCTTCACTCCTAATCTGTCAAACCATCTTCTGATTTAAATGTAGTTCTCAAGGGAGCTTCCCTGCTTGGAAGAGAATGTACAATGTCCTTGGCAAACACAGAATCGTTATTTCATTGGTGGTATTTTTTTCCCAATATACAAGAACGTAATGTTTTGATTCACCAAGCGGCCACACATATACCACTTACCTTGAAACAGAAGCATCTGTTCCTAGGCTTCTGGAGACCAGCTCAAGCAGGCAGACATCCTGTTTTAGAAGCTGTGTCCCTCTCAATCATCCTAAAAGCAATCAAGAGGTTAGTGGTGACCGTCCCCTCTTCCAGGAATAGAAGTGCACACACGAACACACAGGCGAATAAACTCAGGCTTCCATGACTCCACATCGAGTCAGGTTGGCAATTTTTTCTTTTTTCTTTTAGTTTTTTGTTTTTTGTTTTTTTTTAATACAGAGTTTCTCTATGTAGCCTTGGCTATCCTGGACTTGATTTGTAGACCAGGCTGGCCTCGAACTCACAGCGATACTCCTGCCTCTGCCTCCCGAGTACTAGGATTAAAGGCGTGCGCCACCATGCCCAGCTGAGTCAGGTTGGCAATTAACCCACACTATTGGTAACTTCTGTTTTCACTCCTGTTTTCTCTTTTTCTTAACACACCTCCTCTCTCCATTTTTCCTTCCTTTTGGTTAGTTAAATGTACTTTAACCATGTAACTTATGTAAATAAATTGGGTTTAATTTCATTCTGCAACTTGGGCTTCTAAAGATAATTTAACTCTCCTATCTCAATTTCTTTTCATATATGATGGGAAGAAAATGCCTTGGACCAGGGTCTACAAAATATTTTAAGTGATCTTCTTTGAAATAAAAATTAGTTTTGATGCTTAAGATGTGTAGAAGTGGCTATGTATGGAAAGAGCCAACTGATAGTGAGTGAAAACTAGGCACCAAATACACTGAAAATCAGGTTTTAGGTTTTCATTTGTGCTCACTTCAACTGATCAAGTCTTTTAGAGGCAGGATAAAAATCCCATGCTGAGAATTCAGCTGCTCCAAGACATATTTCTATGAAATTTGGTTTGCCTGATGTTTCAACCTTGGGCTTTCAGATCTTATTTTTACGACACTCAGAGCTGCTTTGTAATGGCAGTAACAAGTAGTAGTATGGGCTTCCCAGCCTTCCTCCCTCTAGGATTTTAACTTCTTTTAGAACACCACCCCCTGCTCTTCTAGTAAAGCCCACATGACAGAACAGGCTGAGGGCTGAGGAAAAGTAGGAAGCCGAAGCCATGGAAACTGAGTGTGTGTGTGTGGGGGGGGGGTACGTGTGAGCGCGAGGGTGGTTGGAGGAGAAGGAACACTCCCCTGACGACGGCGGCGCGAGGGTGCTCCTCGGATGACGTCACGCGGCCCGGTGACGTCACGGCCATGACATGCCGCTGACGCCGTTGCCGCGGCGACTCCTCGTCGTCTCCGCCCCCTCCCCCTCCCCCCAAAATCCCCTCAGGCTCGGCTGCGCCGGGGGCTGCAGGCGGGTTCCTGAGGTGGCCTCCGCCCGGGCCGCTCCGCCCACGCCCCCCACGCCTCCGCGCCCGCCTCCGCCCGCCCTGCGCCTCCCTTCCCCCCTCCCCGCCCCGCGGCGGCCGCTCGGCCCGGCTTGCGCTTCGAAGATGGCGGCGCTGAGTGGCGGCGGTGGCGGCAGCAGCGGCGGCGGTGGCGGTGGCGGCGGCGGCGGTGGCGGCGACGGTGCCGAGCAGGGCCAGGCTCTGTTCAATGGAGACATGGAGCCCGAGGCCGGCGCTGGCGCCGCGGCCTCTTCGGCTACGGACCCGGCCATTCCTGAAGAGGTGAGTGGCGGCGCCATCCTCCCCCCCCCCACCAGCGCCCCCCCACCCCAGTGCTCGCGCGTCGGGGGCTCGGCGGGCCAGTGTTTATGTGAGGGACCGTGGCAGCGGAGGCAGCTCGGGCTGTGCTTGGCAGCCGGCGGGGAGGTGGCTATCGACCGAGTGTCTCCCCCCCCCCCACTTCGTCTTGTGGCTCCTCGCTACGTAAACAGACACGATGGCCCAGGGGGTTCCCCGGCCCCCACCCAGATACGGTTGGGGCAGCGGGGGCAGAGCTGGAGCCTTTCCATAGGGACCGAAACTCTGGGTTGGTGGAGAAGGTCACGCCTGGCTGAGGTTTCCAAGCCCTGCATCCCTGAGATGTTTTCCTTCTTGCTAGCCGGCAGGGACGGCGTCGAGGATGGAGCCGGGGTAGTACCCTCGGTGCCCTAGCCCTGGGAGCTGCCGTGTGTGTGATAACTCCCTGGTCGAGGGGATGACGGAGCGCATCTCTACTCTTCCTCCACTATTTATCCCTTTGCAGGCCTCCGTCCCCTTCCCACTTTTCTACTTGTTAGTGGGGTGGGGTGGGGGTGGGGATTTCTCTTTTGGCCGGTTTTGCCCAGGGGATGATTTTGATGTAGTCTTTACTTTTTCAGTCCCATTTTCTACTATTTCTGAAGATTTTCCCATCCTAGTCTCTGATCTTCGAATAATAATTTCAGTGCTCCCATACTGACCCGTAGCCTCTCTCCTATTCTCATCCACCACCACCCCGCTCATTTCCCAGTTGTACCTACTTGCTTCTAACCTTAGCTTCCACTCAAGAGCATTTTTTTTCTTTCTTTCTTCGCTTTTCCTGCCCCAGTCGTCTTGTGGCCCTCCACTCGGTTCCACTGCTCCCTCACATCGTAATCCTTCTGGACACTCTGGAAGCTACTCACTCCCTGAACCCCAAAACTGTCAAGATTCCATCAGGTTTCACTTGGCTCTTTGCTTCCTTGCACTGCTGGCGATTTTGGGTCAGTCTTTGAGTGTACATTCACGCCTCTTTATTGATATCCTTCGTGGGGTTCCCCCCGCCCCGTGGGTTTTAATCGCTGTTTTAGTCCCATTTCCCCCCCTCTTTCCTGTTTACTTGCCTTTAGTACTTGCTTCTCTTAACCTGTCCTTGCATCATTCAACTTATTACATTGTCAAATTAATTTATTCTCTTTTTTTTTCCTGTATGTAAAAATTACTACATTTACTGTTTGGGCATTGTACCACATAAACAATACCATACCGTGTTTTACAAACATCTGATTAGTGTGACCTAATTTTGTTGATTTTTGCTTAAAGATAAACTTGCTACTTAAGTTTCCCAATTCTCATACTACCTCCTTTTTTGTCTCCGCAGTATTCTTTTTCCTGGTTCATTATATTGACTTGGGAAATTCATATGCTACTCCTGATGTATCATTAGCAGTCTGTTCACAATAATGTTTGTTTTCCACCCTTTGGTGCCATCTCTACCCAAAATGGGTTCAGTACCATCATTTGAGCTAGCCTAAATTTCTCTCATCCCCCCCCCCCCCCCCGCCTTATTTCCTAATTTGAAATAATCTCAACGTCCAGTTTGAGCATATGCTCAGGTTAGTTTCCACTTGCATCTCTTGATTTCCCCATCCTTTTCCACTCCAGGGATAAAGCTCTTCCCTTCCTTCATTTCCTAGTTCAGTCTGTTTCCCCTATCCCTAGTTACCATTCATTCTGTCTTGTTTCCTGGCTTTTGGACTTAATTTGCTGAAGCTTCCTCTTGTCTTCCACACCTCCACATTCCTTCTTATTTATAAACAACTTTGTTCCGTTGACATGGAAATTTATTTTTAGGATACATTGTTTTTAATGGAGAAGTGCTAGGGGTCACATCTGCTGTCTCCTTTCTCCAGGAATCGGATATGTCTTTGTCTTAATAGGCACAGGTGTCTCTGAACTTGGCTTTACCGTGCATGTGTGGTTTTCTTGGGTTGTGTGCATAGGTGAGGGACTAGGGTAGAAGTATGAGCAAATTAATGGGAGGGAGTCGGACAGTGATAGTTCTCTGATTTGACACTAAGTTGAGAAACTTTGTTTCAGGGTTCTTAGGACAGTTTGCATTTCTGTATGGAAGACTTTGTTACTTATTTGGGGGAGCTCGAGCACTTGGACCCCTTACCTTGTGCCCCGCCCCCTCCCTTTCTTTCTGAAGTCCTGAGTTAAATTAGACCTTTAACTTTCTGCTTAGTTCTTTGTGGGCAATACCCATGTGCCAGTGCTTGAGGACCGCTAGCTACCTGAAGTTACAGTAAATTGCCAATAAAGGCTCCATGAAGTTAAATTAAATTGCCAATAAATGAAGGCATGTTCATATTCTTTCTTTCTTTACTCAGTCAAAGGACAGGTGTTTCCCCTTCCCCCCTCCCAGGGTTTAATGTTTGGCGATGAATAGTTGTCCTGTAGTATAAAAGATGATAACTACATTGGGCTGAGGGAGATTATGGTGAAAGTGGACCTCTACTGACTGTAGCTACAAGTATTACACATAGCAAAGTGAATTCTTTCAGGAAGTAGTATCTCGCAGCCAGGCTTGTCAGGAACTGAGTTTGTGGCTGAGGCTCAGAACTACTCCAGATCCTTTGCTGTCTTCCTTCCTCCGAAGTGCTGGGATTACAGGCATGTCCCCCTATTCCCAGCAAGAAACAGCTTTAAATTTAAAGTTGACATTAATTCAGAGGAAACAAATACCCTGTGGTCTTTTAATTGAACTGTCTTCTTTCTGTTGAACTTAAAGAAATATCTTTAATTATTAAGTACGTGGAAAGATGAAAAGTTGTGCATGTGTGTAATGACATACTTTATTCTAATTTTTTAATCTTACCTGAGTTTAAAGAAAGTCTGTCAGAGAGCAATTTCAGCTGCACCAAAAACTAACTACAAAAGGAAAACATGTCCATTATTGAAAAATTAGGAAAAAAGTACAAAAAGTGTTCACAATGTATAATTGTTACAAACATTTACATGTATTACAAGTCTTTTTTTTATGTTTGTATAATATATTTTATATATAGATTTGTAACTTGTATTTTGGTTGTGAGCCTAGCCTTTAAAGGCTGAGCCATCTCTCCAGCCCTAGATTTGTAACTTTTAAAACATAATGGTAAGCAAAATTTGTGTATCCCTAGGTAAACTGATTTAACTGATAACTTATTTGGATATTAGGTTTTTGTTTTTGTTTTAATGCTGTCATCAAGCATTTTCAACATAGAATGTAGACAGTGTGTGTAAAATTATGTTGGAGAATGAACACATTTCATGGCTTGTTTTTGTATAACTTTTTCTGTTCCCAAAATAAAATATTCTGATAAATGACAAGAACTTACTAAATGTTTATTAAATGTATTATAATGTTGCTATTAAGCATTTACTTCTGGCCATTTATATTTCCTTAGTGATAGTTCCTTCCTGTGACCATATGGTATGACATGGTATAGTTACTAATAAATGCATTTATTATTTAAAATGTGATACTAGGGTGTGATATTTACTACCTGTTTCTTTCATGCTGTGTTTCTAGAGAGTTTCTGAAAACTGTAATGCAATTAGAATTGTATTAATTTCTGTTTTCAAGATTTCGCATCCAGTCTTGGCTAACCTGTATAATTATAATAATGTACTGGCTAGGGAATATTCTAGGATGGGATCGACTTTATAATGAGGCCCACTGTATTAAAATACATCTTTGTGAGCCCTGCCAGGTTAAATTGCATCATACCTCTGAAAAGTAGTATTCTCACTAAGGTAGGAAGGTGTATGTGCAGAAAGTTTTAGCTGTTGCTATTAATACTTGTTTGACTATATGCAAAGATTTCCTTTGAAGGAGGAAGCTATAAAGCAGCAGTTTGTCTTCAGTATATCTGTGTTCCTCCCTTTCAGAACGCCTTTCTTTTTCCTGACTTAAAACCTTCCTTTGGGCATCCATTCACCCTTTTATTTAAAAAGAAAAAAAAAAATTACCTTGCATGCCAGGCGAAGTAGCACACACCTGTAATCCCAGCGCTCTGGGAGGCAGAGGCAGGTGGATCTCTGAGTTCAAGGCCAGCCTGGCCTACCAAATAAGTCCAGGACAGCCAAGGCTACACAGAGAAACCCTGTCTCAGAACAGAACAAGATAGATATCTTGAATCAGTTGTTTATATACACTGGGAATCTATTGTAAGTCAACTAAAAGGAATGTTGGACTAGATGCTTGAATTATGGAATGTCTTAAATGTAATTGCAGATTTGACTTACTTGTTTTTGGAAGCCACAGAAATTACAGTAGTACAACAAACTGGGGCAATCAGACTTTACTTGTTTTTTTTTCCTTCATTTTATTGATTGGGCTGAGTAGATCTAATAGCATCTTGGAAACCATGTTCTTTGAGTAACAGGAAAGTCTTCACTGTGCTTTGGTGTTTTCTAACTTGTTACCTACCAAGTCCCACAATGGGACAAGTGCTTAGTCGTCTTTCTCCCTTTCTCCCCAATCATAACCTTGCTTTCTCCTTCAGAGCTGAGAAGTACCTGTTGTTTCATGACAACTTAATATTCATTTAAGTGAGTACTTAGTGAACCTCTTGTCATAATCCCCTTCGTTTTAAAGATCTTGGTTGCTCCTATTCCTGGATTCTTATGTCAAATTCCTAGTAAGATAAGCCTCTTTGTCAGCAGCTCTTAATAGATTTTGTCTTCCTTAGAAGTTAAACTGTTCAAAAAAAAAAAAAAAAAGTTAAACTGTTTGCAGCCCTCTATTCTTTCTCCTTGCCTGGTTCACCAATGTTGATTCTTTTGTAAAGCCCCAATTATAAATAGTTATAGAACTTCTGAATTCAAAATAAGTGGGCCTGTTTGGGAGCTTTTCTAGTTTTTGAGGTCATGCTGTGCTTTCTTTATCATAGTGCTAGAGATAACTTTGTTTAACAAGACATGCATTCTCATTGGTCCACACATTACTTCTTTAAATATTTCATGGATGCATTACATTCTGGAAGGCATTTTTTTCTAAAATTTTCAGTCTTTACTAACCTTTCATAATGAGCCATGGAAGTCAGGAGTAATTCAATAGTCTATACCTAATGTTGACCAGTTATTTCTTTCTCCCCTCTGCTTTCTATGTTTCTCTTGATCTTTTTATTATCATCATCATCATTGTTGTTGTTGTTGTTGTTATGTTTTCCTGGACAGGGTTTCTCTGTATAGTCCTGCTTCTCTGTAAACCAGGCTAGCCTCAAACTCAGAGATCTGCCTGCCTCTGCCTTCCAAGTGCTAAGATTAAGGCATGCATCATGACCGCCAGGCTTTCTCTCGATCTTTAAAAAAATAAATATTGTTGTTACTTCCAACATCAAAACTGTTGACTATCTGGTATAAAGAAATTGATGCCCAGTAGCTTTACATTCCTTCCTGGGCCCTGAGAATGCCCTTATCCAGGATGTAAAAATTGTTTTGAATTCAATAAGCTTTATTTCTTCTGGAAACTCAGTAATATAAAATAAAACTTCACGTTTGCTCTTGTTGTGCAGCTATAGTTATTGACAGCACTTTTGGGAAGATGTGCATAGCATGATGGTTTTCAAATAACTCCAGTGCTGCTTACTGGCTGACCAGTAAGGTCCTGGGATCCTTTGTCTCTGCCTTCCAACACTGGCATGTGCTGGGAACCCAAACTCAGATCCTCATGCTTGACAGCAGGAATTTTACTATTGAGCCTTCTCCCTAGCCCCGGGGTCACTCTAAGGAGTTCTTGATAGTACAGCTTCTGATGATGTAAAAGGAATTTAATATTCATTAAAAATACTCTTTTCAAGCTGGATGGTGGTGGCGCACGCCTTTAATCCCAGCACTCGGGAGGCAGAGGCAGGTGGATCGCTGTGAGTTTGAGGCCAGCCTGGTCTACAAAGCAAGTCTAGGACAGTCAAGGCTGCACAGAGAGACCCTATCTCGAGGAAAAACAAAAACAAAAAAACAAAAAACAAAAAACCCTCTATTTTCTATGAACACAAAATAGTTGTCTTTGTAACTTTTTGGTGGTGGTGTTAAAAGTACTGTTTTGCTGGGTGCATACCTTTAATCTCAACCCTCATGAGGCAGGGGCAGGCAAGTCTCTGAGTTGGAGGCCATCCTGGTGTACACAGCAAGTTCCAGGACAGCCAGGGCTACATAGAGTGACTCTGTCTCAAGCAAAACAAAAGTACTATTTTACTTTTAAATAACTAAATGAAGTGGTTTTGGCTTTTGTTTGTTTGTGGGGTGGAGGGGCCAGGCGGGGGCTTTTGGCATGTCAAGTGAGTAATTTGCAATGAGCTGTACCCACGCCTCATGCCCTCAGCGCATTGCTCTACTTCCAGAGAACATCAGACAGGGAAAGAGTACAATTCAGAGAAACCAGCCGTCCCTTTCTCTCAGTGTTTACATGATTCCTAGGTTTTCATCCATAGATTCTTCCTACACAGGCTTTTCATATTAGCAGAAAGTTACACAATTGCAAATAAGTTTCTTTATATTAATACATAATTCATTGGCTGCAAGCTTTGTGCTGGCATCTCTTGATCTTCCCCCACGCCTCCTTATGTTGTACACTGAACTTCTGTTAGCCCAAATGTGTTCCATGGCTTAGAGGACTGGTATGAGAATATAGTGAGGTGATGGATATGTAAAAACTGTTACAAAATTATAGTACTATTATTTTTTCTGCTGATTTGCAAGGCAAAAGGTAAATATATTTAAGACTTTCTTTCAGAAATCTTAGCTGTATATGTTGTTTTTTTTTTTTTTTTAAGAAATCCAGTGACAGATTTAACATAGCCTGTAGTTATGAAAATTTGAGAGTCCTTATGATTGCCTATGTTCTGTTAATGTCTTGAAACTACCTTTGAATAGAAGAAACATGAAGTGGCAACATATTGACTTATTTGATAAACGATTCAAAGATAAGAGGATTATTGTGCTAGTATAAGGACTATCTTAAATTTGTATGAGGAAGTGATAAGTATGACTTTGCTTAGGCATTCTTTTTTATAATTTATCTTTTATTTAATGTTCATTATTGGTTGGCCTGCAAGTATGTCTGTGTGAGGGTGTCAGAAGGCCTGGAATTGGAGTTACAGACAGGTGTGAGCTGCCATGCGGGTGCTAGGAATTGAACCTGTATCCTCTAGGAGAGCAGTCAATGCTCTTAACCACTGAGCCATGTCTCCAGCCCCTGCTTAGGTCTTTTTTTTCTTTTCTTTGTTTGTTGTTTTTGTTTTAGCCAAAGGACATACTTTATTAGCTCCTGAGTTCTAGTTCTCCTTCTTCTGAACAGTTTTGGTTGCACGTAGTCGCCCATTGCGGCAGGCAGCAATGAGACCCACTTTACGCCTAGCCGCTGGGCATCGTCTCTTCGGATAATGGAGGATTTGCCAATGTGCTGGTGCTTACTCCCTCCAAAGGGATGTTCCACAGGATTCATGGCTACACCCCGTACACGTGGCCAGCAGTTCCTCTTTGCTTTGTACTTGTGGTAGCCCGACCAGCCTTCAAGACAGGCTTGTCAATTCTGCCTCCACCGACCACAATGCCGACAACAGCTCTGTTGGCCGAGGAAATGACCTTCTTGGACCCTGAAGGCAGCTTCACTCGGGTCTTCTTGGTTTCTGGGTTGTGGGAGATGACGTGGCATAGTTCCCGGAGGCTTGTGCCAGCTTGCCCCTGTCCCCAGGCTTCTCCTCCAGACAACACATGATAGTACCACCTTCAGACATGGTGCCCGTGGGCAAAACGTTGCCGATACTCAGCTGGGCCTTCTTGCCGCAGTACACAAACTGTCCAGTGTGGATTCCCTCTGCGGCAATAAACAGCTCCGTCCGCTTCTTAAATCTAGGGGGGTCACGAAAGACCACTTTTACAAGGGGAGCCCCGCTCCCAGGATCATGAACGAAGCCCTTCACGATGCCCTTAATATAGCCGTGCGGCTGCTCCGTGAAGTCCATAATACGCAGGCGCGGCGCCCTTACTGCGTTTCACATGCGCGCGCAACACAGAACCTGCGTCTTTGTCCTCGGATCACGCGGCATGGCGGCGAAGGGTGGTGAATGGTGGTGGATAATTTCAAGCCTGCCGCAACTCAAACACAACCCACCTCCTACTTAGGCATTTTTGACCCCCGAGACAGGGTCTCTCTGTGTTAGCCTTGACTGTCCTGGACTAACTTTGTAAACCAGGCTGGCCGAACTCACAGCAATCCGCCTGTTTCTGCCTCCCGAGTGCTGGGATTAAAGGTGAGCGCCACCACACCCAGCCTGCTTAGGCATTTTTAAAGCTATGGTCACTCCCTATTAGCTTTCTTGGCACCTAACACTACAGTGCTGGCTTCTGCATTGAGTTATTTCATAGAAAAATAGTTATTCATATATTCAGTAAATACTTGAGTACCTACAAAATGCCAGGTAGTAATTTACAAGTATAGGAATATAAAAAAGGCTGTAGCCTGCTTTCCGGTAGAGAAGTACGTTCTGGGATTTGTGGGGGAACAAAAAACCGTAAGTAGACAAAAAGGAAATTTGTAGGCTGGTTGTGGTAGCACACACTTGTAATTAATCCTGATGCTCAGGAGGTGGAAGTAAGAGGATCAGGAGTTCAAGGCTATCTTTGGCAACTTTAGGCAGTTTGAGACCAGCAGGTAGTACATGAGACCACATATCACAAAAAGAAGAAAAAGAAAAAAGTAAAACAAAACAACCCCATCCAAAAAACAAATTATTTCTTTATAGGCTGGGCACGGTAGCGCACACCTTTAATCCCAGTACTCGGGAGGCAGAGGCAGGCGGATCGCTGTGAGTTCAAGGCCAGCCTGGTCTACAAATCGAATCTAGGACAGCATAGTCTAATACAGAGAGATCCTGTCTCGAAAAACCAAAAAAAAAATTTTTTTTAGATTTATGTGTATGAGTGTTTCGCCTACATGTATGTATGTGTACCATGTATGTGCCTGGTGATAGCAGGGCTCAGCAGATGTGTTGGATCCCCTGGGACCAGAGTTAGGGATGGTTCTGAGCCACCCTGTCAGTGGTGGGAACCAAACTTGTGTCTCTGCAAGAGCAACAAAAACTTAACCGCTGAGCTAACACTCCAGACCTTCTTTTAAAATTGCTTTAGAGAGAGTGTCACTATGTAATTAAGGCTGTCTTAGAACTTGTGCTTTGTAACCCAAGCTGTCCTTGAACTTAAGATAGTCCTGCCTCAGCCTCTTGAGTGTTGGGGCTAAAGGCATGTGCACCATCAGGCCTGGTTTCCAAAAGGAAATTATATAGTGTGTTTGAAGATAATAAGTACTGTCGACAATTTTGAGGAAAGCAGAGTAGGCCTGGGGGAGGTAGGCTGAAACTTAAAACAGGGAGAACAAAGTAGACCTCAGTTGTAAAAGGTGGCATTTGAGCAAAGTCTTCAAGAGGTCAGGAGAATGTAGTGAGAATGCATTCCTTGTAGAGCTAACAAACTTGTATGAGGAATGCACCTTGCTTATTTAAGAAGTAGCAAGAGGCCAGAGTTGCTGGAGTAACTCAGAAGAATTGAAAGTCAGTAAGAGACAAAATTCCAGAGGGCTTGGGGCATGGCCAAAGGTTGTAAAGGAGTTTTAAGGAAAAGGACAAGCCCTGTTGGATGTCAGTAGCCAGAGCTGAATGCCTGACCTCACAGGCTTGTGTGTGTTTTCTTGTTCATGTGTGTATGCACATATGTATGTATGTATGTACATGTGTTCATATATGCATATGGAAGCCAGATGTTGGTGTCAGCTGTCTTCGTTAATTTCTGTCCACCTTATTTTTTGAGAGACGATTCCTTAGTGAACCTGGAACTTACTTATTCGGCTAGACAGCAAGCTTCAGAAACCCTCCTGTTTGTCTGTTGTTGGGAGCAGCATGCCCAGCCTTTTACATGGCTGGTGGCAATCTGAACTTAGGTTTTCATGCTTGCATGGCAAGTTCTTTACCAACTCCCCAGTCCTCACATCTTCATAGGAACAGTGGTTACAGTGCAGAGAATAGGCTCTAAGGGACAAGGCAGAAGCAAGAGAACAAAAGGGGGCAGAGTAGGAGAAGAGAGCAGAGAAGGGCTCAGATTTGGGATGGCTTGAAAGTAGATCTAATCTGATGTGTTTTACCCAACCCCGACAACAGTGTTTATGATTTAACTCAAGGCTTTGTACGTTCTAGAAGGTATTGTACTGAGCCACATTCTAAGCCCTTGGATTTGTTGTGAGGTGCTGAAGAAAAAGAGATGTCAAAAGGAAGAAGGCACACATCAGGACTTAATTATAGGAGATGCTGTTAGAGGCAGATAGCAAATGCTGTTTAAGATTTTGAATAAGTAATTAGATTTGGTTTATTTATTTTATGTGCACTGGTGTTTTGACTGCATGTATGTCTGTGGGTGTCAAATCCTGGAGTTACAGACATTTGTGAGCTGCCATGTGGGTCCTAGGAATTGAATCCTGGTCCTTTGGAAAAACAGTCAGTGGTTTTAACCGCTGAGCCAAGTAATTGGATTTGTGACCCTGGAGGTTGAAATGAGGCCCTGGGTCAAACACTGTTTCTGACAGCCATATTTTATTTTTTATTTTTTCATACACATAAGATAGCATTTCAACTTTGTAGTTAGGTAGATATGATCAAAGGATTGAGTTCCAGCTAGTAGAATATAAGCGCAATGATGTGTACTAGTTCTAGATCTGGCACACGTAAATATCTTCCTTTCTAGCTGGGCGCTGAATCAGGTTTAGTGTGTAAGTAGGAAGATGGGCAGAGGCCGGTGGATCTCTGTGAGTTAGAGACCAGCCTGGTCTATGAGGTGAGTTCAAGACAGCTGAGGCTACACAGAGAAACCCTGTCTCGAAAAACAAAAACAAAAAAAAAAAACAGAATTATAAGTCAAATAACCCTCTTTACATTATAAATTACTGTCTCAAGTATTTTGTTATATCACAAAATGGATTAAGAGAGCGAGAAGTGGATCATAACAAGCGAGGGAAATAGAATCAAGAAATTACATTTAAAATTTTAATTAATTTATTTTTTTGGTCTTGTCCATCCTGGAAATTGCTGTTTGACCACCAGGCTGGCCCTAAATTCAAAGAGATCTGCTTGCCTCTGCTTCCCAAATGCTGGGATTAAAGAACTATGCTCAGCCTAGCTAATTTAATTTTTAACGTTTTTTTGAGACAGAATTGTTATATAGTTCAAATTGACCTCAGATTCAAAGTCTCCTTCCTTATTGTCTTAGGTAGTAGAATTGTAGGTATGTGTTACCATATTAGTCCCAAAGAAAAAAATTTTTGATGGTGGGAAACATAAAGTCATAAGATAATAGAAATAAAACATTAGAGCAAAACACACATGATTTCAGGAAAGATAAGAATTGCTGAAGCAGTGTTTCTACAAAGGCAAAAGGTTTAGTGTGTAAATAGAAAGGATGGCTTTTAATACTATATGATGAAATAATGCCACCGAGCATGTGACAATAAATGCTGCTGTGCAGTGGATGTGGCAGGTGAAATCTGCTCATGGTCTGTTTGTTTTGTTTCAGGTTTTTTACTGTCTAGTATAGTAAAAAGTTTCATCCCAGAGCAGGATAATGATGTTTCAGGAGAGAAGAGAATGTACTAAAATTCAGCACCGTACAGCAGAGAATGGGTTGGAGACAGGTAGTCAAGTTGATGGGTAATGTTAACTTGTGAGAAGCTGGGACATCACTGTGGGTTTCTAGCTTTTGGCATCACATCGGCACAGTTAAATGTAACTTGACAAGGCAGTTTAAACACTTGGTACGAGTCCCCTTTACTTTGACTCAAACAATTATTAGGAACTCGAACATGCATTATTGCTGCCTAAGTGTCCATAGCCCTTCTGCCTTGGATTTAAGCTAAACTTTGAGAGACTTGGGGACTGATTTTTCTTTTTAAGAAAAGGCATGGTGGTGTATGCCTTTAATCCCAGCATTTAGGGGGCAGATGCAGATGGATTTCTTTGAGTTCAAGGCCAGCCTGGTCTACTAGAGAAAAAGAAAAGGAAATCCCGTATTTTGTTTATGTAGAATGGCATCCTTATTGATTGCAGTTTGACTTTTATGCTGTGCAGTGAAGCGGTTCTACTCTGTACTTTGTTGGGGGTGTGTGTGTGGAGGGCATGGTTTTGGAGACGGGGTTTCTCTGTGTAGCCCTGGCTGTCCTGGACTCAGAGATCTGCCCGCCTCTGCTTCCCTGAGTGCTGGGATTAAAGGCAAGCACCTCCACACCCTGCTTATTCTATATTTTTTAACACTTAAAATTTTACTTATTTTTGTTTACACTTTCCTTATTGCCTGCAATACAAATCTTCTCCTCCCCCTTCTCTGCCCTCCAAACCAGTTGCTTCACTGACCATTTATTGTAGGGAGTGTCCTTAACTTCTTTCTAAGGCTCAGTTAGGTGCCTTTGCTTTGTGCTTTGATAACATCCTGTATCATTTTACTCACCGTATTGCAAGGCTTTCTTGTTATTATCAGCTTCCTCTAGACTAGCACTTGTCAGCCGCAGACTTTCTATGATGTTAAAAATGTTCTTTGTTGCCCAGTAGTAGGCTGTTGTTCGTTCAGTGTGCCTGGCAGCACTGAGGTACTGAATCTATTTAATTTTCAGATTAAACTGTCTCATGCAATGAGTAGCTAGCTGCCCATCAGTGCTGTGTTGGGCCATTTTATTTCATTGAAGTTTTATTTTTTTAGATTTTTCAGCTGTGTGGCTATAGAGGTCAGAGGATAACCGTATGGAGTTGACTCCTTACACCTCTATGTGAATTCCAGGGGTCTAACTCAGGACATGAGCTAGGCTTGTGCCCCGAGTATTTAAATGACACCATCTCAGTGCTCTGAACCGAAAGTTACCACTGATCTGGGAGATGCTAGTTTTCTTCTCCAAAGTTCTGTCTTTAGTTTGTTTTCAGAATGATGTTGACTTATGCAGCCCTACGTTCTTCTGGTTGGAGTTTTCTGTTCCTTTAAAGCTGAAAACTTGGTGTTGTAAGGGGTTCAGACTTTTATTAAGCGTTCTTTACCTCTAAGGCTGGTGTATGACATATACCTGTAATTTTAGCAACATGAGAAGAATTAGACAGGAGAATCTTAAATTTTGTACCAATCTAGGATGTATACAAAGTAATTTTCATACCCAGCCTAGGATATCCCAACAACTCTCTAAAAACATTCTTGGGTTGATAAAATAGCTCAGTCAGTTGAGGAACTGAGTTTGATTCCCCAGAAAACACACACACACATTCATATTCTCATTCTCTCTCTCTCTCTCTCTCTCTCTCTCTCTCTCTCTCTCTCTCTCTGTCTCAGAGGGCAGGAAAAGGTGTGAATGATGACTGAGGAATAACACTTGAGTTTGGCCTATGCTCACATACAAAAGAGTTTTTTCCACTTTAGAAAATTGCAGAATTGATGACAGCACCACTGACCAGTATTTGAAACTGAAATGTTTTCCATGTGAGCGTCAACAACCAAAGTAACTTTATATAGGTACAAGCAGCTCTCATTCATTGTAGTTACCTATATACATTTTGACATATTTTCTTAGAGTTACCTTTCCTGTAATTAATAATAGAGTTAGCATTAGTAGATATTAGTAGCTTTTAAAATTGCATCTAGCTTAATTGTCTTTGAAATAGGATTTACAGGGAAGAAATTGATTTCTGTTTTTATAATGGTGGACCGGGTTTTGTTTGTTTTAAACCCTGTCTCATGAAGCCCGAAGCTGTCCTCTAACTCACTGTTTAGCTCTATAGCTTAAATTCTTTCTCCTGAGTGCTGAGATTACAAGCACCTAGTACCACCTAGGTAGGAATGTTATTTTAAAAGGCACCAGATCACATTATAGGTGGTTATGAGCCATCATGTAGTTACTGGGAATTGAACTTAGGACCTTTGGAAGAGCAGCCAGTGGTCTTAACCTTTAGAGCAGTTTTTTATTGTTGTTTTGGTGTGTGTGTGTGTGTGTGTGTATGTGTGTGTGTGTGTGTGTGTGTTTGCATTTGTGCACGTGCTCAATGTTTGGTCTGAGTGGTCCAGTGACCCAAAAGCTATTTATCATAGTTCCTGGTTTCAAGGATAGTATTCCCCAAGATTTGGTAGAAAAGGCAAATCACCTGTGCAGAAGGCCCACCCTTGTCAGGGAATGATTCTTATAATTTTTCTTTTAAATTTTACTTAGTTGTTTTTAATTTTATGTATATGTTTGTGGATGTTATATATGTGGGGGGTGTATGTGTGTGTGCGTGCGCGCGCGCGCGCGTGTGTGTGTGTGTGGGGGGGCTTACATAGGCCAGAAGCCTGTATCAGATCCCCTAGAACTGAAGTTATAGGCAGTGACCTTCTCCTACCTATGTGGGTAATTGTGAACTAAGCTGGGATCCTTTGTAAGAGTAGCAAGTGAATAAACTAGTACATTGTCACACATAACCAAGGATAGTTTTTTAAAACAGTAAAATTGCATGTAAAAAAGCACATCTTTGTGTTAAAAAAGTCTTATTGCAGTATAATTTAAGATTTATGTAATTTTCCTTGAATATATATATAACAAAAGACTTTTTGGTTTTTAAACAAAACAGTGTTCACTATAGCCCTGGTATCCTGGAACTTGCTGTGTAGGCCAGACTGACTTTGAACTCAGAGATTCCCTACCTGCCTCTGCCTCCCGAGTGCTGGGGTTAAAAGTGTGCACGCCCACACCTGGCTCCCTCAGAGTAAACTGTAAAAACAAAGCACTAATAACTAAGCCTGAATTCAAATACCAGGGCATACAGCAGGTACCAAATACAATTACAACAGCTGCTGATTTATTTTTTAAAATGAAGATTAAACTATAAAAATGACTTCATAGATTTAGAAAAAATAGAAATTCTGGAGATGAAAACTCTTGTGTATCAAATACATGAACAGTTTAACAGATTATTCTTAGTTGGAAAAATAATTGGTTGACTAGACGATAAAGCTGAAAAACTATATCAAATACAACCTACAGTCAGAAAGATTGAAAATACTTGAGAGCATAGAAGGCAGAAGACAGGAGGATTGGGGGGCTGGAAGTATAACATATTCAGTCAGTGCTCCAGCGCCAAATATTGCAAGGTTAATAGTCAATGAGAGGTTTCTAAGAAAATTTTCTAATAAGAACCAGCTGATAGATGTAAGAAGTGCACTGAATTTTTAACAGTATAAGACAATCCAAGCCAGGTGTTGTGGCACATGCCATGCCTGTAATCCCGTCATGTGAGAGGCAGAGGCAGATGGATCTCTGGGAGCTCTAGGCCAGCCTGGTCTACAAAGTGAGCCCAGGACAGCCAAGGTGACACAGAAAAACCCTTTCTTGAAAAAGAAAGAAAGAAAGAAAGAAAGAAGGAAGGAAGGAAGGAAGGACGGACGGACGGACAAAGTCTATGGCCAGACAGAACTAATGAAACAACAAAGAGTAAGCCTAAAAGCAATCAAAGAGAAGAAAGTTGTCCTTCAAAGAAGCAACTTAGGGGCCAGTGCCATGGCTTAGCCAGTAAAGGCACTTGGTACCAAGCTTGAATTTGGTGGAAGAAGAGAACCAAATCTTCATTTTGTCCTCTAACCTCCACGTACATACCATGGCTGCACTTGTCTCCTTCTCTAAACATGCAATAAATAAATGTAATGAAAAAAATTAAAACACAGCAACAATGGACAAGCAATTGCTAGTGTAAAATTGGCAGAGTCTAGCAGCACAAATAAAAGTGTAGTTCAGCAAATTGTCAGTCTTTTGAAAATAAATTATGAAGTACATAATTAAAGTAAAAAGTCTGAGGTGCAAGGTGGCGTGAAGAGCAAAGAGAATGGCAAAGAGAGGAGCATGCGCTGAAGTAAGTGTTAATTAGATAAAGGACTAGGATCCCCTTAATGGAGAGACATATGAAGGTAGTGTCCCAAGACCTTTATTTGGGAGACAGATACCAGCTTATCCAGTGTGACTACTTCTAACCAAAGTTACACTATCCTTTTGTAGGATAAGCAAAATGATACATTAAAATACAAACAAATGGCTGGAGTGGTAGATGGCTCAGAGGTTAAGAGCATTAGCGCTGGCTGCTCTTCCAAAACTCTTTGACTTGAGTTCAATTCCCAGCAACCACATGGAGGTTCACAGCCACCTATAGTGAGATCTGGTGCCCTCTTCTGGCATGCAGGTGTACATGCAGGCAGAACACTATTCATAATAAATATATTTAAGCAAACAAACAAACGTCAGATTTGTAAAGGTGGTAAAGTACTTACCTAGCATGGGTGTGGTCCTGGGCCCAGTCTTGACACCAGAAAAGAATGGGAGGAGCGAGCACAGTGTAGGAGATGAAGATCACAAGTGCCTAGGGGAGAGGAAGGTTTGGGAGTTTCTGCCCAATGGAAGATCAGAATTGAAGTGAGTCTTAGTTTTTTGGTTTTGTTTTTTCCATAGCATCTGTATCAAGTTATCTTTAGTAGTAAGATAGAATATCTGTGCTGTTGATAAAGATAACTCCAAATATGGAACACAAAAATACTTTCTTTAATTTTTTTTTCTAGTTCTACTATCCTAATTTAGTCTTCTGGGATATCACCGAACATTTATTTTCTTCTGATCTCATATTTCTGTCCTCTCAAGATACACATACCAATCTTCAGATACTCCTTAACACTGCTTACTTATAGTTTGCCTTCATGTGTGTATGTATCCAGGTCACCTCAACTCCAAACTAAAAATACCTCTGTTTGACTTTGCTCCTGTCTTTTTCTTTTCTTTTTTTAATAACCATGAAAATGGAACTGAAGATGTCCCACATGCCAGGCAGGGCCTCTGCTGCTGCTTTGATAGCTGTTTCTGATTACTTACTATCTGCACATAGTAAGCACCCACTCAAACTGAACTTCTTGAGGGTCTCTGCATTTCTAACCACTTTGGTTTGGGGGGTTGTTTGTTTTTTGTTTTTGTTTTTTTTCGAGACAGGGTTTCTTTGTGTAGTCTTGGCTGTCCTGGACTCACTTTGTAGACCAGGCTGGCCTCGAACCCACAGGGATCCACCTGCCTCTGCCTCCCGAGTGCTGGGATTAAAGGCGTGTGCCCCCACCTCCTGGCTACCTCTTTGTTCGTTTAACTATCAGGCTATCTGTGTGCTGTAGCGGGTGTCTGCCTGCATTTTCTGTTACCTCTTGGTCCCAGTTATCTGAGTGTTTCACTGACATCACAAAGTCAGCAAGTCAGTCTTATCCTGAGTCAGTGGCCTTTGCCTTTAAGTTGAACCTCCCTTTGTCCTGGCCAACTCTCATTTACTAGAATGTATGCTGATACTCCATAGTAGTGTCTGTTCTGTGCCCTGATTTCTTTATATAGTAAGCATCCAGATCCTTTGACTTGCCGTCTGCCATACTGTTTCTGTTTATTTATCTTGATCACTCTAGTTTAAGCCCTGATTATTTCTCTCTAAGACCCTTTTATTTTTGTTCTGCCCATAGTTTACTTCTATTTTTGATGCATTATACCTACTCTCTGATAAGTCTTAAGCTTTGGCTATTACAGCTTAAGATATTTAGTAACATAGTAACACCTTGTTGCTTACAAATTAAATAAAATTGATTCACCTTCACCCTGCAAACCTTCTTGATCTAATAATCGCAGTCCTGTCTCCTTTGTTCTTCTTCCTGTATTTTATTCTGGGACAAACCTGTAATAACTTTAGGGTTCTGAACATACTGAACTCTCTTGTGATTTACTTACTTTGTCACTTTTTTGATTGTTTTGTTTGAGACAGAGTTTGGACTGCCCTGGCTGTCGCTCTAGATCAAGCTGGCCTCAGACTCCTCAAATATCCACCTGCCTCTGCCTCCCAAGTTCATGGACCATCACTGCCCAGCATGTTGCACGCTGCTCAGAGCCATCTGACCTTGTGGAGAGAGGGAGTAGGATCTAAAGGATCTTATGGACATAGGTTTTTAAAGTGTAGCCTGTAGGATGTCTGAGAAGTTATAAAAAGAAAAGGGAAGATAAATATAAAATGACACCTAATGAGCAGGAAAAGGTTACAGATAGATTTTATATGCTTATGTAGGAGCCAGTGGTTGAAACTGCTCCATAGTAAATTAGTTGGGAAAGGATACTGGCTTGCTGCGACAGTTGCTTACTCTAAGGAGATGCTCAGTAGGTAAGGGCATTTTTGGATACCACAAAGTGACAAGAAGGAACCAATTTATGGGAGTTGTCTTCTGATTTCCACAAAGTAAACAATCAATCAATTTCAGAACTTCCTGCCCATTCCTAAACTTAAAATTTAGCTTCTAGCAGATTAAAATAAATAAAAAGGCAAAGCTGAAAGAAAATCTTTTACAAAATTAACAGCGTTGGGGACTGAAGAGAAGGTTCAGCAGCTAAGAACACTGATTGCTTTTCCAAAGAACCTGGGTTCAATTCCAGGGACCCCAATCGCAATTCACAACCATCTGTAATTTCAATCCCAGAGAATTCAATTTCTTCCTCTGGCACCAGCTATGTGCACGACATACAGACATTCATGCAGACAAAATGCCTGTGCATGAAGTCAAATAATAATTTTATTTTTAAATAAGAGCTTAATTTTATGAGCTCAAGACATTTCTTTTGGTTTGTGGTGCCAGCAATCAAACCCTAGGGCCTTAAGTATGTGCTCTACTGTTGAGGCATGCTTCCAGCCCTGACAAGAATTGGTATATGTGACTACATTAAAAACAGAGGGCCAGCAAGATGGTTCATCACTAAAGGTGCTTGCTGAGTTTGATCCCTGGAACCCATGTTAAGGTGGAAGGAAAGTATAGATTCCAGAGTTGTCTTCTGACCTCCACATGTGCATTGCAGTACATGTGTCTATGCACACACCAAAAGAAAGAAAGGGGCAATAGAAACTTGGGTTTATTAATACCTTAGTAAGGGGCTTGGGAGGTGGTTTGGTGGATAAAGTACTTGCCTCTGTAGTGGTTTGAGTAGGACCTGCCCCATAGACTCATGTGTTTGAATGCTTGGCCTGTGGGGAGTGACCCTATTAGAAATTGTGGCCTTGATGGAGGAAGTGTGTCACTGTGGAGGTGGCTTTAAGGTCTGATATGCTCAAACTAGGCCTGGTATGGTATGTAGTCTCCTGCTGCGTGTGGATCAAGATGTAGAGCGCTCAGCTCCTTCTCCAGCACCGTGTCTGCCTGTGTGTGCTGCCATCATGATAATGGACTAACCCTCTGAACCTGGAAGCTAGCACCAATTAGATACTCACCTTTATAAGCGTCTCCTTGGTCATGGTGTTCCTTCAGGCAATAGAAACCCTTTTGGGAGGGGGTTAGGTTTGGAGTTTTTCAAGACAGGATTTCTCTCTGTGTAGCTTTGCCTGTCCTGGTAGTTGCTCAGTAGACCAGTCTGACCTCAAACTCACAGAGATCTGCCTGCCTCTGAGTGCTGGGATTAAAGGTCTGCACTTCCACCCCTTGGCTTTTTTTTTTTTTTTAATATAATGTGCATTGGTGTTTTGCTTGCATGTATGACTATGTGAAAGCATTGGATCCCCTTGGAATTGGAGTTACAGGCAGTTGTTAGCTGCTGTGTGGGTACTGCGGGTGCTGGGAATTGAACTAGCTAATTCTCTTAACTACTGAGCCATCTCTCCAGCCCCGCAATAGAAACTCTTAACTAAGACCATGCAAGCGTGAGGACCAGAGTTGAGATCCCATCATCCACATAAATGCCTAATTGGCATGGCAGTTTGCCTATAATTCCAGCTTTTGGAAGATTGGCATGGAATCTCCAGAACAAGCTGTCAAGCTACCTGAGCAGTATTGGTGAGCTCAGAGTTCAACTGAGGAAGAACCCTGAGGTTAACCTCAGGCCTCTATGTACACATGCTCCCACATGCATGTGAACAGGCATATGTACAGGCTCACACACCACACACATTACCTGCAGATACAATAAGTGAAGATATTTGCAACCCACGTATATTAGTTAATAAGTGTGTTTCCAAAACATAATACAAAATAGGAGAGAGGTCAGAGTTTCTGTGGGGTAGGAATCAGCAGCTTAGCTGGCATAGTTCGGCTCTAGAATCTCACAAAACTGGAATTACCAAGGATGTAGTCATGTAATCATGTCAAGCCATGACAGTCTTCTCCCATGTTTCCTCATACGGATATAGCAGGCCTCAGAAGATCCATATTTACCCATATGGGCCTGTTCATGACATGACAGCTGACTTTTCAGAAGAGAGTGAAAATGATTACCTGAAATGAAAAACATTGTCTTTTTATGGTTTAATCTTGGACATGATAGCCTGTTGATTGTGCTGTATTCTGTTAGAAATAGGTTAATAACTGTAAGCCTACACTCAAGGGGTGAAGATCGTTAGGGGTGTTTTGGAGGATTCTACCACAGCATAATAGACTGGCATGAAAAATATACATTAAGAATTCAAGAGACCAGCACTTGGGGGTCAGAGGCAGCTGGATATCCGTGAGTTCAAGGCCAGCCTGGTCTACAAAGCTAATCCAGGATAGCTAGGACTACAAGAGAAACCTGTCTCGAAACCCCCCCAAAAAAAGTATTCAAAAGGTGAAAATAGAGTAACAAAAGGGGGGGGGCGAGCAAAAACAAGAAGCTAACACCAGATAATGCAATATATGTGACATGAAAGTAAAGGCAGGAACTGCTTCTGGGGAGACGGGATCAGGGTCATAGGGAAGAGCAATGGAAAAAGCTAGTGAATTGAGACAAAATAAGGACTCAGTTGTGTGAAAAAGGCTGAGGATATAATGTTCAATAGTAGAGTGCTTTTTTAACATGTGTTCATTCCTCAGTACCTAAAACAAGAACAAACAAAAACGTAGCAAGATTAGTAGTTCAAGGTCATCCTTAGCTGCCTGGGGAGTTTGAGGCTCGACCCTGGCTCAATGAAAGCTGTTACTTTGTATGCTGACTTACAAAGTCAGCTATGTAATTATTCTTGAGAAATCCTAAGCACTGACTTTGGATGTCTGTGCTCCTGGACAGCCTTTATGAAGCTGAGGGCGTGTCTTTGGAGAGATGCAAGGAGGCTGCTGAGAGTCCCTCCATCATCTGAGGATGTGTAGACTGTAGAGACCTT
Organism: Acomys percivali; assembly: GCA_907169655.1. NCBI lineage: Eukaryota > Metazoa > Chordata > Mammalia > Rodentia > Muridae > Acomys > Acomys percivali. The sequence continues at coordinate 81,380,694 of OU015744.1, forward strand.
CAGGAAAACATGCAGCATGACCGAGGCTGCCCCACATCTTGTCAGCCAGTCCGTCTCTATTAGAGAGTATGTCTGCTGCTCCACCCAGATGCTACCAGATGCCATCAGAGCTGGTGAGGAGGTCAGGTGCACTTAGCTTCATTTGGAGAGGGCTTAAGGAGTGAGTTTCTTGCTCAGCTGTTTGTTGTTTTGTTTTCTGTTCTTCAGACAGGGTCATGCTTTGTAGTCCTGGCTGGCCTGGAACCTCTGGTGATCTTTCTGCCTCTGCCTCCCAGCTACCACATCCAACTCTTCTTCTTGTCATCATCATTACCCCCCCCCCGTATTTTTTAATGTATGTGGGTATTTTGTCTGCATAGGTGCCTGTGCACCACGTGCTTGCTTGCCTTGGAGGCCAGAAGAGGGAGCTGGATCTCATGGGACTGGGGTTTACAGATGGTTGTGAGCTGCCATTTCGGTGATGGGAGTTGAAACTGTGTTCTCTTAAAGTAGACTTTAACCACTCTTTATTTACTTATTTTTATTTACACTTTTTTTTTTTTTTTTTTACTTTCCAGCCCTTCTCATTTACCAATGAGGAGCAACTTAGCCATGCTAATTCTAATTATTGCTTAATATTATCTTGACCAGAAAAAAAAAAGGAATGTTATTAGGGAAAACTTACTATAAAATTAGCTAGTAATTTTATACCTTTGGCATGGTAGTGCATACCTTTAATCCCAGGAAAGGCAGGCAGATGATAGTGAGTTCAAGGCCAGCCTGGTCTACAAAGTGAGTCCAGGACAGCCAAGACTACACAGAGAAACCTTGTCTCGAAAAACCAAAAAAAAGTAACCAGGCGAGGTACTGCAAGCCTATAATCCCAGCCCTTGGAAGGTAAACTGAAAAAATTATGGATTTATGGCCAGCCTGGGATAGTAAGACACCCCTTAGCCTCTACTTCATATGTATTTAAAAAAAAAAAAAAAAGGAAAAGAAAGAAAGAAAGAAAGAAAAGGCAGAGCTTGGGGAGCTGGCTCAGTGGGTAAAGTGCTTGCTGTTCAGGTGTGAGGTCCTGAGTGAGTTTAGTTCTGTAACACTAGTGTTTTGGGGCTGGTGGAGATGGATCCCAGGAGCTTGATGGCTATCCAGTATAGCTGAAACAGAGCTGTAGGCTCAGTGAGATACGGTCTCAAACAATATATGGAGAGCAATAGAAGACACACAACTTGATCTCTCTCTCTCTACATGCATGTACACCACACACACACACAGCATACACAAATAAAACATTAAAAGTGGTCTTTATATCTCTTCCCAGTTACAAAACAAAAATGAAAAGAAAATGCAATAGGTAGGTAGAAAATATAGAAATAATGGAGGAAATGACCAATAAACATTTGAAATATTCTTTAACTTCAGCAACAATCGGGAAAACTAAAGCAATAAGAGCAGTTTATATAAATAGATTGGAAGAAATGAAGACATGTGGCAATATAATATAAAGAAGTAGGCGCTTCTTTCATTTCTGGTGATAATGTTAATTGGAAAACTCACTATAGAAAATAATTGGTGACCTATTATAAGCAATACTGCTGGTAGACAGTTATCCTACTCCAACTATTTTCAAGCTTTAATGTGCATAAGAATTGCCTATAGGGCTGTTGAAATTGTTGGACTCCACTCCTATAGTTTCTGATTAAGTAGGAATTGGGTGGAGACTGATAATTTGCTTTTTAAGTCCCAGTTAATGCTGATCTCAACCCCAGAATCCCATTTTGAGATTCAACTTTTTTCCTAGAGGAGTGGTTCTCAACCTTCGGAACACCGTGACCTCATGTTGTGGTTACCCCCAATCATAAAATTATTTTGTTGCTGTTTCATAACTGTAAGTTTGCTACTGTTATGAATTATAATATAAATATCTGGTAAATCACCCACAAATGTATCAGCGCCCCTAAGTTGAGAACCACTGCCCTAGAGGAATGTGTGAATATGTGAACTAAGAAGCACAAATTTAAGAATACTTACTGAGGCCAGGAAGTGGTGGCACGTGCTTTTAATCCCAGCACTTAGGAGGCAGAGACAGGTGGAACTTTGAGTTCAAGGCCAGCCTGGTGTACAGAGTGAGTTCCAGGACAGCCAGAGCTACACAGAGAAACCCTGTTTCAAAAAACAAACAAACAAAAACAAAAAAACAAAAAAGGAAGAAAAGACAAAAAAGACAAAGAAAGAAACCCTGTCTCAAACATCCCCCCATACAAATGTAAAAATTCAGACATTCATTAGGAGAATAAATATATAATTTGGTATGTAATTATTAGTGGTATATGTAATTACAGAACACAAAACTAGTTCATGTAGATTAGAAATACAAGCCAGGAAAAAAGGCCATGTATTTGAAAGAGAGTAGAGGCGTTGGGTACATGAGAGGTGTTGGATGCAAAACCAATGCAAGTATACAGTTAGCATGGGAGCCTGCAAAAGGATTGTATTGATAAAATGTTAAAGAAAAAATGCCACCAGGTGGTGGTGGTGCATGCCTTTAATCCCAGCACTTGGGAGGCAGAAACCATGTCTCGAGAAAAAAAAAAAATGTTGTTTGTTTTGTTTTTGAAAGATGACCATTTTAGCCTGGAAGTTAATCTTTAATGGATTATTTATTTGGTAGTTTCATGGAAATGAAATACTGTCCAGGGGATAAAAGTTTTTACTACTTTTTTTAAAAAATAAAAACCTTTTGTCTTAAAAAAAAAAAAGTTGGGGCTGGAGAGGTGGCTCAGAGGTTAAGAGCACTGTCTGTTCTTCCAAAGGTCCTGAGTTCAATTCCCAGCAACCACATGGTGGCCCACAACCATCTATAATGAGATCTGGTGCCCATTTCTGGGGTGCAGGCACACACTTGGGCAGAATACTATATACATAATAAATAAATAAATCTTTAAAAAAAAAAGAATCTGACTAAAATAATAAAGTTGTATGGAAGAAACTGTTGATTCTTTTGTTTTGTCTTGTTTTGTTTTTTCAAGACAGGGTTCCTCTGTGTAGCTTTGGCTGTCCTAGACTCTCCTTGTTGATCAGGCTGGCCTTGAACTCACAGAGGTCTGTCTGCCTCTGCCTCCCTGAGCGCTGGGATTAAAGGTGTGCACAACCACACCCAGATAATTGTTGGTTCTTTTGTGCTTAGATTTTATATCTATTTATTATTGTTCTAATACATTAGCTGGGGCCTTCCATATAGATGGTCATAAATAATAATGGTCATCTTTGTTTTTCCTTTCTTAGAAATGCGTCTTGGGGCTGGAGAAATGGCTCAGGGGTTGAGAGCATTGGCTGCTCTTCTAGAGGACCTAGGTTCAATTCCCAGCATCCACATGGTAGCTCACAACTGTCTATAACTTCAGTTCAGAGGATCCATCACACCAGGCATGCATATGGTGCACATATCTGTGTGTGCAGGCAAAATACCCATACCCATAAAATAAAATAAACAAGTCTTTTTAAAAATGTGCCTATTATTCTTAGTGACTTATAAACTTCTTATAGATACTCTATGTGAAGTGTAAGAGTTTCTTGATTTGTAGTTTGCGGCAAAGGTCTTCTGAATCATACATGGGCATTGAAATCCCTGCCCCGCCCGCATGTTATTGAGGTTTCTCAGCTGTGGATGTAAGTGATTTCATTAGTAGACATCATACTTTCGACTAATTCTTAAGTGACTGTATATATTTTATCACACAATTTTAATTCATTGTTGAATTTGTCTGCCTTTGTGATTTTAATCTTTCTAAAGTTAGCTTTTTTTTGTACTGTTCTCTCCCAGTTTTGGAGATCAGGAGGGATATATAGTAAAATATTAATGCTATGTTATTAGTATCAATATATTATGCATTAATTATATATTAATATATGTTCATATTATTAGAGCTGATAACCCTTTTAAATCTGCATCTGTCTATATCTTGTGCAGTTTTTTTTTTTCCCCAAGGCAGAGTTTTTCTGAGTGGCCCTTGGCTATCCCGGAACTCACTCTGTAGACTAGGCTGGCTTCAGACTCACAGAGATCCACCTGTCTCTGCCTCCAGAGTGCTGGGATTAAAGGTGTGCACCACCAACTAGCTCTTTTACACTTTGTTAGGCTAGAAAATGTTTCCTTTTTGGTCTCCCTATATAGGTGTGGGTGGCTGGCCTGGAACTCACTATGAGGGCCAGGCTGCCCTTAAACTCACAGAAATATCCTTCTGCCTTTTAAGGGCTGGGAATAAAGGCATTCGCCATCTTTGTTTCTTGACTGTTCAGTGGGCTTTAAAAGTAAGTAACCTCTGAGCCTACCCTTTTTTTTTCGGTGTGTGTGTGTGTGTGTGTGTGTGTGTGTGTGTGAGAGAGAGAGAGACAGAGAGAGAGACAGAGAGAGAGAGAGACACAGACACAGACACAGAGAGAGTGCACACGTGCACAAACATGCCGGAAGGCAGGAATATGATGCTGCAGAAGCCATAAAGGAGGACTGCCTACTGGCTTGATTAGCCGGGAGTGGCACCCCCACAGTGAACTGGTCCCTCCCACATCAGTCAAGAAAATGTACTACAGGCTTGCCCACAGGCCAGTCTGGTAGTAGTGCTTTATCAGTTGAGGTTCCTCTTCCAGAATGACTCTAGCCTTGTGTCTAATTGATTAAAATAAAAAATAAAAAGCCCACTCAGGCAGTTGTGAGTCCCTTAGTGTTGGTACCAGGAAGCAAACTCAAGTCCTCTGGAAGAGCAATAAGTGCACCTAACTGCTAAGCTCAAATGAAAGGAAATTTTGTTTGTTTTGTGTGTATAGTGTTTTGTATGTGTATGTTAAGGGCGGGGGGTGGGGGGGGGAGTAGGAGGAGTGGGGGAGAGAGAGAGAGATCGAGAGCGCATATGCTATGATGCACACCTGAATGTCAAAAGGACTACTGGACTAGCTAGCAAGTGTGGTTTCTGTCCTTCCATCATGGTAGGTAGCAGGGATTGAACCCAAGTTAATCAAGTTTTGCAAAGAGTGCCTTTACCTGCTGAGCCTTTTGAAATAACTTTCTTCTCTTCCAATGGTTTTGAGTCACGCCATTCATTCAGAAGGATGGAGAATCCACCCAGGGAAGAGATAAGTGAGACTTCATATAAAATTTGACTTCAGATAGATTACTATTTAATGATTTGATGCTTATTTTCAGCCATCCATCCATCCATCCATCCATCTATCTATCCACCTACTACCTACCTACCTACTATCTGGCAGTTTTTTGGTTTTTTTTTTTTTTTTTTTCTTTTTTTACTTTGTAGCTTAGTCTGACATTGATGAACTCTGCCTCAGCCTTGAGAATGCTGGGACTGTGGGCCTATGCCATCATATCAGACTTCTGAATTTATTAACTTTAAATTTTTATTGTGTGTGTGACTGTGTGGGTGGGCAAGCCATGATGTGCATGTGAAAGTTGGAGGGCAACTTTGTGGAATCAGTTCTCTCTTTCCACCTTTTTGTGGGTCCTAGGGATTGAACTCATGTCACCAGGCTTGCACAGCAAGAGGTAAGCGCTTTTGAGCTTTCTAGCCAGCCCCATTAACATTGTATTTATTTTTTAAAGCTTAGTTCTGGGACCAGTACCAAAGTCATTTGCTGTCAAATCTGACAACTTGAGAATTCAGTCTCTGGGTCCAGAAGGAAAGAACAGATTCCAAAAATTTGCCCTCTGATTTCCCCCAAAAATAATAAATAAACAAATTTAAATAATAATAATAATGATAATAATAATTATTATTATTATTATTATTATTATTATTATTATTATTATGTTTATCCTTGGGCCATGGTATATGTTGTTGGGTTTTTTTAAAAAATAAATCTGTATTGCATAAATATCCCAGTGAGTAAGTTATACTTTTAATAGAAACCAGAAGTGTCATGGGCTCTTAAAGAGCCATGTTTTCTTAGATTCTATTAATAAACTTGTGCGGGTAGAGTTGTGGGAAATAATAATAGGCTCACTTTACACATATACTGTATTAGTTACATTCCTTATTGGGGTTATTAAAATGCCTAACAGAAGCAGTTTAAGACTGGGACATACTAATAATGCATACCTTTAATCCCAGCACTTGGAGGCAGGTCTCTTCCTGGGTTACTAAAGCCAGCCCTGAATTCCTGGACTCAAACTTTCTTCCCACCTGGAACTATAGACATGGACGACCATGTCTGTCTTAATCTTACTGTGCTGAGATCGCTCACAAGGTTTCCTCCAAGAACCGAAAAGCCATAGTAGAAAGAGCAGCACAGCTGGCCATCAGAATCACCAATCCCAACGCCAGGCTGCACAGCGAAGAAAATGAATAAATGGCTTGAATGCATGTTTTATTTGTGTTTAAATAAAACCACAAAAACTGCCAAAAAATAAATAAATTTCTCTTAACAATAAATCTAAAAGAGTGTGCACATTCTACATCTAAAGAATTACTAGCTTCTTTTTAAAAAATATTCCGTATGTGGCTGCGTACCTGCGAGTGCCATGTGCGCATGTGCTGCGAGCATGTGCGCATGTGCGTGCGCGCATATGCTGAGAGCATGTACGCATGTGCATGCGAGCATGCGTGTGAGCGCTCATGTGTGGAGGTCGGGAGTTCAACTTTTTGGCGCTCCATATCTTGCGACCTTGTTTTTGAGGTAAGATTTCTTTTGTTACTGTCACCGCTTCCAGCCAATTCTCTTATCTTGCCATAGAAGTGCTGGAATTACGGACAGGAGCCTCTCAACGTGAATTCTGGGGCCGAATTCATCTAGTCAGGCTTGTACAGCAAGTATTCGGGAACGTGCTGCAAGCCATTTCACATTTCACCAGCCTTAGCGTCATTTTTTTTTTTTTTGTCTTATTTTGTTTTTAAGATTTATTATTTATACAGCATTCTGCCTGCATGCCATTAGCGAGCACCAGATCTCACTGTGAGCTGCCATGTGGCTTCTGAGGATTGAACTCAGGACCTTTGCAAGAGCAAGCAGTCAGGCTCTTAACTCTGAGCCCTCTCTCCAGCCCTCCTATATACTCTCTTGACAAGAAAAAATAATCTCTCTTTTAATCTTTACTTAAGGGTCACCACTGCTCTCCAGTCTCAGAGTTGTAGATTTACATGCAATGACTCTTGTTCCTTTCTTTTTCTGTCACTATATTTCTCTTTCTTCTTGGTCACGTTTGTTTAAATGACATGACTTAGGTGTACCATGTTTCAGTGACAGATACCATCTGCTTAGGTTTTTATTTTTTTATATTTAATAATTTGATTATCTGTACTTAAAATTTATTTCAATGCTGAGTCATACTTTACTCTTACTGGAAGTATTTTAAAGTTGCAAATAACCTGAACATTTGGGGTTTTTTTTTGTTTTGTTTTGTTTTTGTTTTGGGGAATTTTTTTGTTTTGGTTTTTTTTTTGTTTTTGTTTTGTTTTTTTGTTTTTTAACCTGAACATTTGTAATGCCTTTCGTAATGGAACAGTTAAATAACAACATGAGAATCCTTTCTTACTTTGGATTTGTTTATTAGAGTTTTGCGTGTTGTATTTTCAAGGCTGGATCTTGCTACAGAGTACAGCCTGGCCTCAAACTGGTGATGTTCCTGCTTCTACTTCCTGAGTTCTGGGATTACAGGCAGGTATCACCAACTCTAGTTAGACTTACACACATAGACAATGACTATGTTAACTGTAAAATATATTCTAAATCTGACCACATTATGTGAAGAGCATCAGAATTAAGAACATTTTATTTCTAAGCTTTCACATTATTTGTTGTTGTTGTTAATTTATTTATTTATTCACTTTATATTCTGGCTGTAGCCTCCTCACCCTTCTCCTTCCAGTTCCACCCTTGCTCTCCCATTCCCCTTCCCCTATTCCTCAGAAAAGGGGAGTCCCCCTACCCACCCACCCCAGCATATCAAGTCTCATCAGGACTGAGTTCCTCCTCTTCCCCTGTGGCCTGGCATCATGCCGCACACCTTTAATCTCAGTACTAGGGAGGCAGAGGTAGGCAGATTTCTGTGAGTTCGAGGCCAGCCTGGTCTACAAATAGAGTTCAGGACAGCCAGGGCTCTGTGTAACAGAGAAACCCTGTCTTGAAAAACAAAAACAAAGACAAAAACAAAAACAAAAAGAAAAAAGCAGGTAACAGAGTACGTGTCGGAGACAGCCTCTGTTCCCCTTACCAGTGGACCCACTTGAAACCTGAGCTGCCCATCAGCTACATCTTTGCTACAAGGACATTTGCTCACATTTCTATTTTTAAAAACTTAGATCTCCTACTTAATTCCAGCTTTGTATATCTAGCTTAAAAAAAAAAAAGTGTTGGTTTTGGTTGTTTACCATGTCTCCTCCTATATGTGTAAAATAAAATTTATTTTTCTTTCTTTCCCTCTTTCTTTCTTTTTCCGGTTGTTATTCTGCATCTTGTGTCCCAACACCATTGGTACTTCTTCATGCTTTCAGCTTTTGGCTCTTTATCATACATCACATCTAATTTATCACAAAAGCATAAGGATTCTACCTTTATAATATATCCAGGTCTGAGCCATCTTACCACTTCTGTCTGTATTAATTTGGTGAGTGCTATCATTTGGCAGTGATTTTTCCATCTTTCGTTAGACATTTCTTGGCTGTTTTTGACATATATTCATTGTTCCCACTATGATCAACTTTCTAGAGAACAGCTTTAATGCTTTAAAAACTTTTGTCGGGGGCTGCAGGTGTGGTGGCACATGCCTTGGAGGCATAGGCGAGCCGATCTCAGGGTTCTAGGACAGTTCGACACAGAGAAACCTTGTGTTGAAAATTAGTAAATAAGTAAATAAATATAAATAAACAAATGCCCAAACCAAGAATAATATTTTTTTAATGGCAAGAGAGGGTGCTCATAAAAATTTCCCATTTAAATTGTACAGTTCAGGCAGGACTTGGGAGATGCCTCAATGGATTAAGCACTTGCTGGCACAAATATGAGAGAGCACCAGAGTTTGGATTCTCAGAACCCACATAAAGCCTAGTGGGGTAGCAGACATCTATAATCCTAGTGTGCCTGCAGCAAGATGGCAGATAAGTGACATGTGCTGTGGCATGACCATACTCATACATGAATATGCATACAGACTACACATAATGTACACACATGAAAATAGTGTACAATTAGGAGGCTTTGTTCTATTCCAATAGACATAATATATATGGACACACACGAAGCTCTTAAGGTACTATTTACCAGGCTGTGTTTCCATCAGTGTTTGATGGCAGCCATCAATGGCAATAAACAGGTAATGCTAGCAGTAATCCTTCAGTGTCACAGAGCCAGTACAGGCCTTATAAGCTCTTTTGTAGGCCTGGAAAGTTGGGACTTCTTAGTCCTTAAGCTTGGTCAGTGTTACAACTCTTGGTCCCTGATATTTGACACTCTTGGGCCTAAAGATTTGATAGCTCTCTAAAACATTTCTGGTGACTGTGGTGTCCGGTTCTCATCTTTGGCTCCTTACAGTCACTTGCCCTTCTTTAGCCTCATGCCTCTGCCTTCCAGTGCCTGTCTTCCTGCCCTAGCCGTTCTTGACTGTTCAGTTCTGCAGTTCAGCAGTGGGCTGGATGCCTTCCCACTTTGACAGCTTCACTGTTGTTGCCACTGCTGCTCCACTGCCTCCACCATGCTCCTATCTTCTCTGTTTCTTTATGTTACCAGCTCAGCCCACACAACTAAAATTGGGCAGGAAAGACCAGAGAAAGCTTTTTATTGGACCTAATGTTGCCTCCTCTGAGGCAGGGAGGCAGCTCAGCAGAATGTCCCAGATTACTGATGGATCAGGTTTGAGAAACCTGCTTATGTAGCTTGACAAATGGGTAATTGGTCTATCACAGACTTCCCTTGTAGCACAATCAAAGCCATCAAGAATTACTTAAACTATAGCAGCCGTCTATTGTAGCACCAATTGTAAAACAGCCACTGAGAGGTTTGTGTTTGGAGCCAGTCACAAGCCTTGTGTCTTTAGAACCAGTTACAGCAGCCCTTCTGCTAGGCCATGAAGAGAAATGTTTCCCTTTCAGCTAGATGAAAATGATTTTCAGGTTATGTCCTGTTCACCAAAGCACGTGTGCGCGAGCGCACGTGTGTGTGTGTGTGTGTGTGTGTGTGTGTGTGTGTGTGTGTGTGTAAAATGGCTAGTGTAAATCATGTCACATAGTTCAAGCTAGTTAAGGCTGCCCCTTCATGATTCTGGGCGACCAGTTGTGATCATTTTGAAGTTTTTTTCAAAATGTCCAGATGGCTGGTAGTAGCTGAGGATAATCCTGCTGGTTATCTATTTGACTGATAGTTTTTCACTCAAGGCAACCAGAGCAGCAAAAGAAAAAACATAAATCTTTATAGTCATATTGTCCCATTCTCCCAAAGAAGAACACCAAGAATGCCTACAGTATGAACTTAAAGAACATAACGCTAGCAGTAACAGTTATTTTAACAGTGCTTCATGTCTGCTAAATGCCCCAGGGAAGGCTGGCCTCTCCTCTTTCTCACCATCATCAAATTTAACTTAAATATTTTGATTACCCCTAAATGCTTGGCCATTCTCCCTTAATCCCTCTATTCCTTCGATTCTTGATCAACTAAGTAATTTATTAATATATTTCTTCCTCTGTAGACTTCTCTATTATGAACAATTTCCTTGCTAGCTTTTTTTTACTTGGTACACTATTTTCAAGGTTAGTTTATGTTACAGTACATATTTGTGTCTTCATAGATTATTTCCTTTTCATAACATAAATTTGTATTTGATGGGTTTACTACATTTTACTTATTTGTTAGCAAGTGAACATTTGGGTTCTTTTCACTGGGCATCTGAGTTCAGGTCCCTGTGCTTGTCCCTGGCAAGAACTTCACCAACTGAACCACTTCCTCACCTCCACCGCCTTTTTGTTAAGATAGGGCCTCAAGTAGCCCAGTCTGTCCTTGAACTGAGTGAGTGATTGATTGATTGATTTATAAAAGATTTATTTAATGTATATGAGGTACTGTGTGTGTGCTTGCACACCAGAAGAGGATCAGATCACATTCTAAATGGTTGTGAGCCACCATGTAGTTCCTGGGAATTGAACTCAGGGCCTCTGGAAGAGCAGCCATCTCTCCAGCCCCCTTGAACTGATGGTTTATTATATAGCAGAGGCTGGTTTAACCTCCTAGTCCTCCTGCCTATATCTCCCAAGTGTTGGGATTACAGGTATGCATAACAGTATCCATGGTGTTTTCACATTTTGGCTATTAGGAATCTTACATTAGGAGCATTGACATGTACTTTATGTGTTCTGTTGCATATTTGCATACAATATATTTTCTATTATATAATAAACCACCCTAAAGCCTAGCACTTAAAATAACCATTCTTTTCCGTTGTAGAAGCATGCTATTGTGAACTACGCTAATGTTGGCTGAGTTCAAATCATTTACCTGTGACCAATTGGTGGTTCTAGATAGCTAACTACTCTAGTATAGCCTTAAGTGGCAGAACATGGTGCTAGTAGGCTAGCTGAGGCATGTTCTGAGAGCAGAGCAGAGGCGAAAGAGCAAGCAAAGTTCAGTTGTGCAAGATAGCAAGAAGTAGTTCATATTTGTATTTCAAAATGCTGCTTGGGTCATGTTTGCTTATACCATGCTGAAAGATATAACAAGAATAACCAAGTCTCTGAAGAAGCCCAGGATCAGAGTGGAAGTTACAGACTGAAAGGTGTGCCTATTAGAAAGCCATTTATTGGGGGCATTAATGCAGTCAGCCTTTCACACACAAACCAATCTTTTCCTTATCCTAATGTTTTTTCTTTTTTTTTTTTTTTTTTTTTTTTTTTTTTCCTCCTCCTCTGTTTTACTGGCTTTCTCTTTCATAAGTGCGTTCTGAGATTGCTCTCCTTCCTTCAGGTCTTCAAATTAACTAATGCCCACCCATTGGTATACTGGTCTCCAGCTCACTTGTTTTCTGTTTGTTTGTTCTGCTTTTTAACCACAGTCTGACATATGTTATGTTTGTTTAATGCTTGACTTTATCCATCTAGAATGTGTACTTCATGAGGCCAAGGACTAAAACCAAGATACTCATTGAATTGTTGGGAGGAATTGTTGGTAATTGAATGAACCTAATAGAGACAAGTATATAAGCGTGCCTGATACAAAGTAAGCCCTGTATCAAGTTAGTGTGCTACCTGCTGCACAGTATTCGCAGCACCTACTTGTGTGAAGTATATGGAGCAAGTTAAGTGGAAAACTGGAGAGTTTACTATTAGAATTACAAAATCTAAAACACTTTTAGAAGATGAAAAGCCACGTATAGTAAATGAGCCAGACACTAGTTTCTTTACATTTATTTATTTTATTTAATGTATATGAGTAATTTGCCTATAAGTATGTGTATGTGTTATGTATGTATGTATGTTCACTATGGGTGGTTGTGAGCCACCATGTAGGTGCTTGGAACCATGACTTACTTGCCCTGTGTTAGTGACTCCAGTTTATTTTTGACATATTTGAACATAGTTCAACCTTGGGAAAGGGTTTCTGGTGACAGTTATCACACTAAAGCTTAGGACATCACTGTATTGAAACTCTTGAAAAGTACCTGTGTGACCTCTTTCAGAAGAATAGGTTCTATTAACTGAGAAACAATGATCAGGAGTCTGGAAAGAGTCTGGGATAAGCATAATAGTCTAGGGAATTCAAGTGAGGCCTGGCCCTATAGGTAGCAAAGGTCACCAGGTTATGAATGACACCCATTTCCAGCTTTGTGAGCAGAATCGGATATAAATTCCTTCTGTTGAAAAGAAAAAGCCAGCTTGTGTGTTTCCCTAGTGCTGTCTGTGAATACTAGGGAACCTCATGCCCTCCACATGAGAGGAAGATGTTAGGCCTGGGCCACAAATGACTTAACTCAGTGACCTGTGTCATTGGTCCTGCCTTGGTTTTTGAGACAAAGCGTTTGACTGGGATCTGGAGTTGTGCAATTACACTAGGCTGATTGACCCGCAAGATCTGTCTTTAAATTTCTTAGAATTGTCTATGCCCATTAACTCATTGAAATGTGTAGACTGTTGAAATTAGAAGTGTTATAAAACATTTTGTGAATTGAAGGACAAGATAGCCCAATGGGTAAAGGCATGGAGTTTCAAGCCTGATTCATGTACACCTGTGTGACAGAAGAGAGCATCAGATCCCAGTATAGATGGTTGTGAGCCACCATGTGGTTGCTGGGAATTGCACTCAGGACCTCTGGAAGAGCACTGAATCATCTCTCCAGCCCCCTGATAACTGATTTTGATCCCCTAAGCCCACATGGTGGAAGGAGAGAACTGACTTTCACACGTTGCCCTCTGACTACTACGTGTAGTCACCTACATGTGCACATGTGTGTACACACACATACCACATGAATAGATGTGATTTTTAAAAAAATTAAAATCATGAACTGAATGTTTATATGACTGCTAAAAGGAAGTAAAAATACACATACGATTGGAAGGGATCTAAAAAATTACCCATATAGAAGACATTTGCATGTGTTTTATGTATGTCCTTTATGAGTAAAAAGGGAACAGTAAAGGAGCCTTACTGTTTAATTGCTTTTCTCACTGATGTGACAAGATCTTGGACCAATAAATATAACTTGAGGAGACTTTTCTTCGGCTTATAGCTTAAAAGAAGATAGGCTCCATTATTAGTGGGAAGATGTGGCTGCAGGAAGACAAGGCATCAGAAGCAGGAGGCAGCCAATCACAGTGTCCCTAGGAAGAGAGAAATGAATGCTGGGGCTCAGTTTGCTTCCTCCTTTTTATTCAGTCTAGGACCTCAGGTTATGGAATGGAGTAGGTTTTTCCTTCCATTAAATTTCTTTGGAAATACCCTCACAGACTCTCCTAGAGATGTTTGTCCTAGGTGATTTTTCTTTGTTTTTTGAGACAGAATTTCTCTGTGTAGTCTGGCTGTTCTGGAACTCATTCTGTAGACCAGGCTACCCTCAAACTCAGAACTGCCTGCCTCTGCCTCCTGAGTGCTGGGATTACAGGTGTGTAGCACCGCCATCCAGCCAATCTATTCGTTCATAAAATTAATAGTCAAAATCCAGTCAGATTCACACTGAAGATTAGCCATCACAGTAAACAAACTCTAAGAGCATTTGCTTTCTGGTGGGGAGCCCCAAGTTTGATAGAAGATAAAAATAGATTTTCATGGTTTATTCTGTTTGTATATGTACATAATATATGTATAAAATTTTATTTTTAATGTTTTATTAATTTATTCATATTACATCTAAATTGTTATTAGAAATTTATTTTTTATTTAATTTTTATGAAGGACACTGACTTTATTCATCTAAACATTTTTATAAGGAGAGTGACTGTTTTTGCCATACAAAAAAAGCAAAAAAGGAGCCAAAGGGCATCTAACATCCAAAGGCATAAAAGGATGGAGAAAGGGGCCAAGAATCCCTTCAGGAAAGCTGGTAGCTGTTGCCATAAAACTGCGGGGGGGGGGGGGGGGGAGTAAGGGCAAGGCATGCAAGGGCAAGAATTCCAAACAAGGTTGAAATGCTGAGGGGAGACAACTTCCAAAAGACCCTGGAGTTCATAGGAGGTGAGTGTGACCGCTGCAGACTTCCTTCATGGAGGACAGGGAGGAGGCCCACCTGGCTGCAGACTCTGGAGACTATGCTGAAGCTGGGGGGTTGAGGGGTGCCCAGAGACTATTAAAGCGAAGTATCACACCATTCTCAAAAGCACCCGAAGCAGTCCTGGGACTGCTTGGCATTGGCACCACATGTGTCTTTCAGCCATTCTCAGAAGAGGTCTTCATCTTTCTTTAGCAACAGAAACTGGCCAAGGACCACATAAGCCATGTCAGAGGCTCTTTCCTCCAGCTTCTTGTCTGGGACATCCATCCAGTCCATCCTCCCCACTGGCTTTCCCCCACGGGCTCTGCCTCGAACGGTTGTTGTCTTGATCAGGTTTAACCTGTAGCTCCAGCTCTGGCTCCTCCTGCCACTTGGCTGCTCCCGCTGATACCTCAAGTTACTAGAATGTTCTTCAACTTTTCTGTGTAGCCTTCACTGTCCTGAACTTGCTTCATAGACCAGGCTGGCCTTGACTCAAAAGATTCTGCCTCTGCCTCCCTAAGTGCTGGGATTACAGGGGTGTACCACCATACTCGGCTGCTATTTGTGTTTCTAAGTCTGACTTATTTTACTTAATAAAGCAGTTACTTAATAAAGCCAGTTTTGATTGTTCCAAACACTTGGGTATTATTTGGATCTCTTATAGGTAAAGATATATTACTAATATAGAAAAAAAAGGTTAACATGGTTATTATTTTTGTTTGTTTTCGAGACAGGGTTTCTCTGTATAGCCTTGGCTGTCCTGGACTGCTTTGTAGGCTGGGCTGGCCTTGAACTTAGAGATTCACCTGCTTCTGCCTCTCAGAGTGCTGGGATTACAGGCATATACCATTACACCTGGCTAACACAGTTATTAATACTCATAAAACTCCACTAAATTGTCTAAAGTCTTGAGAATACTGATAGTTACTGCATTCTATTAATCTGCATTACAATATTTTTTATTCATATGCTAAGTGATCTATTAATTTTTTAAAACTTTTTTTAGGTGTGGAATATCAAGCAAATGATTAAGTTGACACAGGAACATATAGAGGCCCTCTTGGACAAATTTGGTGGGGAGCATAATCCACCATCAATATACTTAGAGGTAAGTTTTTGAGTATTGCTTTATAGTAATTTTTAGGGGGAAATGTATAAAAAAATTTTATAGTTGTAGTTTTGGTTATTTTAGAGAGCAGAATTAGAAACATTGAAAGAATTAGCTTTGCCTATTTTTTTTCTCCCTTGGTCTTGCTTTCTTTTACTTGCTGCAATCCATATGTGTTAGGTTTACTTGGAAAATGTCAAAACCAAAAGGGATCTCCCCTATAAACTTTGAAATATTGCCTCAATTAATAGTAATTTTAAAAAAGGGTTGTTAAAAAGAGAGAGAAAGCACACTGTTTTGGTAGTCAGCAGAATGAGTTACTATATTGGGAAAGTGGAGCAGTTTTATAAAGTATTTTTTTTTTCAGAATAAGTTCCCCATAGTTGGTTTCTACTTTCTTACAGATACAATTTATGGTCTTAGAATGGCCTAGCATTGCTCAGTCTTACTGCTTAATGAAGCCTTGGGACCGGCCTTGAGTGAGATTATAAATCTGTGGTTAGCCATTGTCCTTAAGGCAGTAGGTACTATGTAATCACAGATGACCCTTCTCGTCCTTAGTGTCCCTCTCAAAGTCATCCTTCGCAAGCAAGCTGTTGTGGAGTCTGGGCAACCAGCACTGCTTGCCACACTTCCTACTGCCTTCCTCCATAAACTCTTGCTCACCTATAATCACACACAAAGATAACCCTAAATTTTAAAAGACCAGAGCCAGGCATGGTGGTATACCCCTTTAGTCCCAGCATTTAGGAGGCAGAAGCAGACAAATATCTTTGAGTTTGAGGTCAGCCTGGGCTACATAGTAAGTTCCAAGACAGCCAGGGCTACACAGTAAGACTCTGTCTCAAAACCAAAAACCAAACCAAAGTCCAAGGTAACATTTGGCTTCAAATACCAGAAAATTTAAAGCATGGTTTGAACAGCTCTAACTCAGTTTTCTAATTTAGCAATCTAATTACTTTTTAAAGGACAAATTAAGTCTTCATTATTTTATGAGAAAGTTGTTTGTGTTTATAAAACACGTCTTGGAACTTTGGAAACACGAACTAAACTGTGCTTTGTCTTCCTCATATGATTTACTCCAGCTCATAACTGCTGCTTATGCTATCAATGCCAGGACTAGAATTATTTGTGGTTTTTTGTTTGTTTGTTTGTTTTCTTTTCTTTTGTTTCGTTTGAGCTCTGGAAACCAAGCTGGCCTCAAACTCACAGAGATTCACCTGCCTTTGCCTACCAAGTGCTGGGATCAAAGGCATGCACCACAACGCCTGGCTCAGGACCAGAATTCTACCTCCAGATACAATTAGTGTACTTTTACTTGTGCAGTGTAGGAGGCTAAGCAGGGAAGTAAGAAGTAGGTATGTAGTCTTAGTGAAACTGATCATTTTTGTCTATCAGTTACACAATATAAGCAATAGTCTGTCTTCCTATATTGGAAGACTTTGCCACCTTTGAATCAATGAACATGTCTTTTTTCGGTCACGATAGATTGCTTTAGCCAAACGCATACTCTTCAGACATTTGAATACTTAAGATTGACTAATAAAAAGCATTTGTGCTTATTCTTATTCTGTGCCGTGAACTGTGTTAAATACTTTTATTAATACTTATGGGCCTGCATAGGTATTTTATTTCCATTTTACAGGCTAAATAGAGAGCTTAAGTAACGTATCTCAAGTGAAATTATTGATAAAGGGAAGAAGGCATGTATCTGTGATACTGATCAATGCCTTATTCTACTGTTTGCCTATCCTGCTGTGTCTCTGCCCTTACTCTACCAACAGGCAGCTCTTATTTGGGCTAAACACTTCTGATTTCATTATCCATTCTTTGTGATAAAAGTTTTGGACCTTTTTTTTTTTTTTTTTTTAGATGTATTGTATTTGCTTGGTTTCTTTTTAGAATTAGGTAAACAAACTTGAAACATATATTCAAGGTAAGTGTTAACATCAGCAAAATTCAATGGATTATAGTATTAGTATGTGACAAAATAGATTCTTTTTTTTTTCTTTTGTTTTTTGGTTTGTTTGTTTGTTTTAAAGATTTATTTATTATATATAAAGTGTTCTGCCTGCATGTGCACCTGCATGACAGAAGAAAGCATTAGCTCACATTATAGATGGTTGTGAGCCACCATGTGGTTGCTGGGAATTGAACTCAGGTCCTTTGGAAGAACAGTCAATGCTCTTAACCTCTGAGCCATCGCTCCAGCCCCCAAGTAGTGGATTCTTATTCTCATGGACTAATACCACACAATATAGATGTATTGAGTATTTATGAAATATTTTAGGAAAAAATGAAAATAGTATTACATGTAATAATTTAAGAGTTGAGTTTACAGTTATAAAATAGCATAGTTCCTGACATGTAGTAAGTGTTCCACAGGTAGGGATATTCACTGAATACCTACTAACGTTTGTATTGTAATGTGTATATATATTTAAGAGCCAAAAATATGTATCTTCAAATAGATTGTGTTTCAGAAGGGGAAGCAAAGTGTAGACAACAGACATATAAAGGAGTCAGAATATTGCTCTTATTTAGCACTTTATATAACATGAGGAAGATGACAGGATGCTTACCTGTGGAAAGCTGACCAGCCCAACAGAAAGGCCAGTTCTACTTATGACCCACTGGACACACTATTCTTCTGGTTTTCAGTTTTACTCCTTAAGAATCCTTAACATTTTTTTTCTTAGAATAAAACATACATAGAATTTACCACTTTAAAAACTATATTTTTGCCAGGTGATGTTGGCATACACCTGTAATCCCAGCACTCAGGAGGCAGAGGCAGGCTGATCTCTGTGAGTTTGAGGCCAGTCTAGTCTACAGAGTGAGTCTAGGGCAGCCAAAACCACACAGAAAAACCCAGTCTTGAAAAAACAAAAAGTAACAACAAATTTTTTTTTCATGATGTTATCAAATTCATTTTATTTTGTAGCCATCAACACAATCATCTCTAGAAACTTTGTCATCTAAGACTGATCTTTTTTATTTTACATATTAACTACCAAATTCACATTTTTCTTCTCACCATAATCTACAGTAACAACTATTTACTCCTGAGTCTGTGAAGTTGACTGTTTTAGTAGCTCACATAATTTGTCCATTTCTGACTGGCTTATTTTATTTAGCATGTTTTCAAGGCTTATACGTGTTTCAGTGTGGATAGATATGTGTAAAAACTCTCCTTCCTTGCCAGGGGTAATACTTGTGGTAGAGTACTTGTCTATTTGCAGATGCTTGGATTGCAAAAAATGCTGAATGGCCATGGCTGAAAGATAATTGAATTCTTGCTGCCCTCACCCAGCTGTAGTCTTAACTGTCAATGAATGCACAAGGACTCTACTTTTGCAGTATCCTCACCAACACTGAGTAGCTTTGATAATAGGCTTTTGTTGTTCTTGTTTTTGTTTTTCAGGACAGGGTTTCTCTCTATAGCTGTGGCTGTTCTGGAACTTACTCTATAGACCAGACTGGCCTAGAACTCAGAGATCAGCCTGCCTCTGCCTTCAAAGTGTGATAATAGCTGTTTTAATTAATGTAAAGTGGTAGTCTATTGTGGCTCTGTTTTTTATTTCCCTAATGACTATGGTGTTGGCATCTTTTTACAGTTTATTGTTTATTTGGACATACTCTTTAAAGAAACATCTGTGTTGTTTGGGTTTTAGCCACTTAGTTGCAAGTTTTTTTTTTAAATTAGTAATTTATTTTTTTCATTCATACATGTGTGGGCCAGAGGACAATTTTCAAGAATTTTTCCTCTCTTTCCAACCATGTTGGCCCTGGGGATGAAACTTAGGTTGCCAGGCGTGGTGGGAAGTGCCTTTACTCACTGAACCACCCTGCCTGCCTCTCTGTATCTTCTTCTCCATGCCTGAGAAAAGAGGTGGCGTTTTTATTCAAACCACTCCATCCCATCCCTAGCAAATAAGCTTATGGCCACATAATAATGCAGACTTTATTTAGTTCCAGCCAAGTCCAAGTCTCTTCTGAGACTCCAGGTCACCTCATAATTGTAACCCTCTATAAAATCAAAAAGCAAATTATATGCTTCCAATGTATATTGGCACAGGATTTATATTACCATTCCACAAGGGCAGAATGGAGGCATAGCGAGAAAATTCAGCTCTGTGCCACTTTGTTGCCTGTAACACACATCTCTCTCTTGGCCTGATTCTACTCCCAGTATGCAACTCTCCTTGGCGGATAGCTCACAGCTCTGCCTTCTCCAACATAATTGGGATCTCCAGTGTAACTCAGGCTTCACTTTCATTACATCACACAATTTGAAATTTATCTTGTTTGTTGATCTATGGTTTACTCAATGGTTTACTCATCAATGACTTTAATCCTAAAGGAAGAAAAAAATGTGCTTGCCCCTGAAAATTGTTTCCAGGATTTCTTCTGTTTCTCGTATTTTCTTGTTTATATTCAATTAATGAATTTAAGTATCTTTTCTGTGGAAAATAGAGTGTTGATGCTTAAAAAAAAATGTTTATAAAAATAAAAATTAAAAAACTAAAAATTGTTTATGCAGGCCGGGGGTGGTGGCACTTGCCTTTAATCCCAGCACATGGGAGGCAGAAGCAGGTGGATTGCCGTGAGTTCGAGGCCAGCCTGGTGTACAAAGCGAGTCCAGGACAGCCAAGGCTACACAGAGAAACCCTGTTTCAGAAAAAAAAAAGTCTATGCTTTTTTATATGTGTGTCTGTGCCCGTACATACAGATGTCTGTACATGTGCACACAAATGTCTGTGCGTGGATATGTACTGTGTTGTGTGTATAGAGACCAGAAGACAGTTGGCAGGAGTCAGTTCTCTCCTTTTATCCTGTGGCCCCGGGGACTGGACTCAGGCTGTCAGGCTTGGTGGCATGTGCCCTAAGTGGGGAGCTGTCTTGCTAGCCATAGTTGCTTCCCTACTTGTTTCTGTACCTGATATATGGTATCCAGAGTACTGCTTCATGGCAGCAAAGAAGCAAAGAAAAAAAAATGAAAAGGAGCCAGAATTCAGTATTTTCTTCAGAGGTCAGCCGAGGCAGTCTGTAGGCTCCAGATGAGCCAGGGCTACATTCTTGAAACCCCACCTCAAAGAAGAAATGTCCCTAATAATCTAACTTCTGTACACTAGGCCTTGCCTCCTACAGGTTTTACCACAATAGTAAGGGCCATGCCTTTTACATGTAGCCTTTGGGAGGCATTTTAGAGCCAAACAAAAACAGTCAACACAATATTCTTACATAACATAACGCTTGTTATTTCTCATTTTGTTTTTATTGTAACCATCGTAGTAGGTATGCATTAGTATCTCGGTTTGGTTGGCAGCTCACTAGAACGAATTGGTTTTAAGCATCTTCTATGTACTAGATATTTGTGTATCTTCTAAGAATTATCTATTCAGATCCTTTACTCCTATTCTGTCCTGTCCTGTTCTGTTCTTTGGGACATGGTCTTTGTTCATATCCCTGCATGTCCTGGAGCTCACTATGTAGACCAGGATGCCCTGGAACTCATATTCCCGCTGCCTATTTCCTGAGTACTGGGATTAAAGGCACCACCACACCCAGCAACCACCCTTCTTTTGATTTTTTAACTTTGAGACAAGGTCTAACCTAAGTTGTATAGGCTGGCTTTGAATTCCTTCTGTAGCTTAATGCTTATTTGATAGCATTGATCTTCAGAATAAATTTGAACAGAATGTTGTTTTTTAAATGAATTAAATGTTAGATTTGGGGATTCTGGGAAAAATAGAAACAGCTAAAATAAATATTATAAAGAATGTGGCATGTTGTTTTTTCAGTTTGGGGGGTTTTTGGCTTTTTGTTTTTGTTTGTTGTTTGTTTTTTTCAAGACAGGGCTTCTCTGTGTAGCCCTGGCTGTCCTGGACTCACTTCGTAGAAGAGGTTGGCCTCAAACTCACAGAAGATCCACCTGCCTCTGCTCCCCAAGTGTTGTGGTTACTGGTGTGTGCCACTGTGCCCAGCTGATATGTTATTTTTTTAAAAGATTTATTTATTTGTTATTATGTGTACAGTGCTTTGCCTGCGTGTACACCTGCAGGCCAGAAAAGGGCATCAGATCACATTATAGATGATTGTGAGCCACCATGTAGTTGCTAGGAATTGAACTCATAATCTCTGGAAGAGCAGCCAGTGCTCTTAACTTCTGAGCCATCTCTCCAGCCCCCTGATATGTTATTTTTAAACATTATTCAGGGGCTAGGGGTGCTGGTACACTCTTTTAATCCCAGCACTCAGGAGGCAGAGGCAGGTGGAGCTCTTAAGTTTGAGACCAGACTAGTCTACAGTGAGTTTCAAGGACAGCCAGGGCTACACAGAGAAGCCCTGTCTTGAAAAAACAACAACAACAACAAAAAAAAACCCCAAAAACAACAACAACAAAAACCAACAATAAAAAGCTGTTCAGATGGTAGTTTGAAAAATCAGGCAATTTTAAGTTTTGTGACTAGATGATGGAACTAACTGGTAGCCTGGTTTTATTATTTTCTCCAGCAGTGGTTAGTAATGGGGGGGGTGGGGAATGGGAGTGGTTGAATAGTCAACTTTTCCAAAAATTGGAATTTAGCAGTCTTATCAAGAAAAAACAACAATTAGCTAAAGAATCAAAGATACAGTTGATGTTGATGTTGGAATAATAAAACACAAATATGGTAAAGAACACAGTAAGGACCCAAGTCTGGGAAGATGTTATTCCCAGGTATTGATGTTGACCTGAACCTATTCATGTGCTAGTGAGATGTAAAGTCTAGGTGGAGTAGTGCTCATTCAAGGGTGTGAACATTCCAAAGTGAGATCCTGGCATCATTTCAGTTTTCTGTGTGAGCAAGTGTTTCTGGGTCTTGAAGACAGAATGAAAATAAATGCCTTTAGAGATGAGATAGAGGATTTTCTAAGGCAAGGATATTAGAAAAATAATTGGATTCAACAGTTAGGATTGCTATGGCTATGATGAAACACCATGACCAAGCAATTTGAAGAGGCAGGGTTTATTTGGCCTACATACCCTGAATCAGGTCATTGAGGGAAGCCAAGGCAGGAACTCAATGAGCAAGAAGGAAGAGGCAGGACCTGATGCAGAAACTATGAAGGAGTGCTGCTTACCAGCTTGCTCCTCATGGCTTGCCCACCCTACTTCCTTTTATTTTAAGCCCCTTTTTATTGAAAATAGATTTGTTTCTCAAACTGTATCCTGATTACGGTTTCCCCACCCTCTGCTCCTCCCGGATCTTCTCCATATCCCCTCCCATCTGGCTCCACTCCCCTTCTGTCTCTCATTAGAACACACACAGGCTTCTAAAGGAATAATAATAATTAATGTAATATAATATAACATAACATAACATAATATAATGTGATAAAACAAGAACTAGCATGCCGGGATAGAACAAAACAGACAGACAGAAGGAAAAGAGGCCAGAAGGGCAAAAGAAACAAATATAGATGCAGACTCAGGAATCCCATAAAAACCTTAAACTGGAAACTGATATATGTTCAAACGATCTATATGGTAAAAAGAGAGAAAATATAAATAAGATAAATACAGATAAAAGATCAGATAAATCTAAAAGAGGGGATGTCAACACGACATTATGAGACAAGGAACCTCCAGAGATGCTGCTGAGTTTGTTTTCTGTTGGTCATCTGCTGGACAGGCAGCTGTCCTGGAGAGAAGTTTTATTTCCTGCATGAACCTCCCTTGGAGAAAACTAAGTTTTCATTTTTAGCCTGCTTTTTTATGGCATCCAAGACCACCAGGTCAGGGGTGGCACCACCTACAATGCTCTGGGCCCTTCTACATTAATCACTAAGTAAGAAAATGCCCTACAGACTTGCCTACAGCCTGATCTTAAGGAAGCATTTTCTCAGTTGAGACTCCCTCCTCTCAGATGACTCCGGCTTGTCAAGCTGACTTAAAACCGGCCAGTACAACACTGAATGCAGCTGAAGTAACTTGTTAGATTGGACTGTGAGGATGAAAAAGAGCTATTGATAATGTAGTGAAATAATACTTTATAGTCTATGATAGAGTAGGTATATTTTCAAAATTTTAACATTAATACTTTGATAAGGAAAGAGCATTTGGAAAATTCATTGTCTCCATTCATTCCTTTTTTTATAAGGCTTACTTCATATAATAAATATGCTTGCCTAGACTTCAGTAAATAAGACTATTTGATCTATGTAAGAAAGAATGTGTCTCCCAGATAGCATGTATGTAAACTTCAAGGGTAAGAATTGTCAATCTTGTCTGTTTTTGTAGTCTGCGCATAATCAGTAGCAGTATAGAGATGAACAATAAGTGTTTATTGAGTAGCTAAGGACTTAATAAATGAAACATTGAGAAAGGCACCCTTACTAATTAGCCACTGGATATGAAAGCTAAACAGAGTCTCAGCTCCGACAGATTCAAATTGATTTGATGGTAATGGTCTGTTCTGTTTGTGACAGTTCTGGACCAGGATTGGGCAACTAGCAAATGGTAAAAGAGGAATTTTTTCTTAGCATTTAGGCTCCTTACCTCAGTACTTTTATCATATTTTCTCCTTCAAAAGTTGTTCAGTAAGATATGAATACAGTATATCAGAGTGCTGTACCCTTTATTGAAATGAAATTGCTCTTTTATTCTCCCCTACCTTAGATAATTCTATATGCTTATGAAATTCCAATTTCCTAGCATGGCCTAAACATTCTACAATCTGATCCCTTGCCCATTTCCTCAATCTTACTGTTTTCTTGTGTACCTGTTCTTCATTTAAATTATACAGATCTATACCAACTTCTTGCGGTTTCCTACATATTACATAGCATTCAGTTTAGGAATATATGCCCCCCCCCTTCTTACTTTGTTATCAGATTCTTCTGTACACAAGTCTCTCTTCCTTTTTATTTTTCACCCATTCATGTAACTGCCTTCCTCTCTAAGCCCCATCTCATTCTACATTATTGCCTGTTAGCAGGAATGTAATTTCTTTTTTAAATATTTATTTATTTTATGTATATGAGTGCTCTGTTTTCATGGACAGCAGAAGAGGGAATCAGATTCCATTACAGATGGTTGTGAGCCACCATGTGGTTGCTGGGAATCAAACTCAGGACCTCTGGAAGAGCAGCCAGAGCTCTTAACCACTGAGCCATCTCTCCAGCCCAGGAATGCAAATTCCTATGCATAATACACAAGTAAAATTACATTCACCAGTTTCTTTATAATCCAATAATTATTTAAAATTTTTATTTAGAGTATTGTGTTATGATACACTCATGTGGCAGGAGCGTGCACATGCATGTGGATGTCAGAAGACAGCTTTGAGGAATTGGTTCTTTCCTTTTATTGTGGGTTCTAGGGATCAAACCAAGTCTTCAGGCTTACTCAGCTAGCTCTTTTACCTGCTGAGCCATCTTTCTAGCCCAGAAAACTGCTGAGAAAAGGAAAATGCCATATTAAAATCTTTGAATCTTTCTTATAGACTTTCATAAATGTTTGTGGTACTGCATCATTTGGCATGGTAGAGATGCAATAGGGTTAAATTGCTCTGGGCTGAAGGGGTTTCTACTGTCTGAAAGAACTGTGCCCAGTTACATTCTAATTAGTTCTACCTTTTACTTTCAGCATCATTCTCTTCCTTTAGAACTTGGTATTTAATATGGTAGGTCATTTGACTTTATAGCTTTTGTCAAATGGGATATACTGATAGTGGCCCAGAGTTTCCTGAGGTTGTAGGGTATCAAATTCTCACTTGCTAAGCACCATTTGTTGGGGAAAGAGATAATTGAGAACGCCACTAAAGAGAACATTGATGTCCGTGATCACGGCTGCTGCAGGATCCCGGAATGATGTCCTTGGTCCTTGCTGCCATCAGAGGCAGTGTGAAAGTCCATGATCATGTTGCTGCTACTGGAGACCATGTGACAGTCCAGTATTCATGCTGCCACTGGTGCTGTGGACAGGGAAGCTTCTTTTGCAGTGGTATCAATAACTGCAGACTCACAACTGAGAATCAGAGACATTGAAGGCTCCTGTTACAACCCCCGACCCCAGTAAAAATATAAATCCAGACAGGAAACTGTGGAAGAGAGTCTTTAAGATTTGTGATAAGGATGCTGAAGTGTAGCCCTTCACAGTTGATGACTTCTCTCAGAGGTGTGAGGAAGGACTCAGTTTTCTTTCTTTTTTTTGTTTTTTGTTTTTTGTTTTTGTTTTTGTTTTTGTTTGTCGAGACAGGGTCTCTCTGTGTAGCCTTGGCTGTCCTGGAATCACTTTGTAGACCAGGCTGGCCTCGAACTCGGACTCAGTTTTCTTTAAGGGGCTGGCCACTGGGAGTGTGCCCATACTTCATATATGAGCAACACAAATTGAACTTGGTGGAGTTTTTTTCTTTCTTTTTCTTTTTCTTTTTCAGCTTTTGGTGGGGTGGTGATGATGGTGGAAAGGGTAAGAGGGGGTGGACCTGGGAAGAATAGAAAGCAAGTATTACTGGGGTACATTGTATGAAATTTCCAAATAATTAATAAAAAGATATTATCTTGGGGGGAAGGAATCTATAATGAGAAAGTATTTTTTAAAAGAATAGACTATTTTAACTAATAACTATAGTTATTTCAGAAAGAAGATAGTAACTACAAATCTCTAAGCCTCACCGAGGTTCTGTTGTTGACAGTGAGACAGTAATCTGGCACTATGTAACTCACTCTTGAATTTTAACATTTATCTCTAATAACCTCTCCCCTTACATCCTCCCTCCCTCTCTCTATGTGTGTGTGCTCACATGTATGCAAATATGCATATTCAGATTCATACAAATGGAATCATCCATTTCAAATAAGTATAGCAATGATTGTTTGCTACCAAAGTCTATGAGACTTGGTATGCGTACAACTTTTCTGAAAAATAAAATTAGATAGAGGAAGAGACACCTACCTGTCCTTGATACAATGTATTATAACATATTTTGTCTTATGCTAAACTTGTGATTTGGAAAGTAAAATACTCTTTGGCCAGAAAGTTGGGAAATACCATGGTTTTTTTTGTTTTTGCTTTTTTGAGACAGGGTTTCCCTACGTAGCCTTGACTGTCCTGGACTCGTTTTTGTAGACCAGGCTGGCCTCAAACTCACAGCTATCTACCTGCCTCTGGCTCCCAAGTGTTGGGATTAAAGGCATGCACCACCACCATCCAGCCAACATAATAAACTAATGTCCTATAATAGATACTTTTTTCCATTTAAAAGTGAGAATATTTGTAGTATTTTCATATTACGTTGTAACTTATAGCTTAAAACCCTGTCTTAAATTATAAAGTTGTATTCAGAAACTGAATTCATATTGATATTTTCTTTTGTGAATGTCAGAGCAAAGTCCAGATGCAATGTGAGTCTTCTTTATTTTATAGGCCTATGAAGAGTACACCAGCAAGCTAGATGCACTTCAGCAAAGAGAGCAACAGCTATTGGAATCCCTGGGGAATGGAACTGATTTTTCTGTTTCTAGCTCTGCATCAATGGACACCGTTACATCCTCTTCTTCTTCTAGCCTTTCAGTGCTACCTTCATCTCTTTCAGTTTTTCAAACTCCCACAGATGTATCACGAAACAACCCCAAGTCACCACAAAAACCTATCGTTAGAGTCTTCCTGCCCAACAAACAGAGGACTGTGGTGAGTCACTGTTTATTGCCATTGTTTTGCTCTTTTCTTGTGTTAAACATTATCATTGCATATTGAGAGCCATGCAAATGGACTCATCCATTTTAAACAAGGATAGGAAAGACAGAAGCGTTTTGTGTCAAGTCTACATAGTTAGCAGATTTCTTTTTAATTAGTTGTTTTTGTTTGTTTGTTTGTTTGTTTGTTTGTTTTTTGAGACATGGTTTCACTTGTAGGCTTGGCTGGCCTATACCTCACTAAGTTGACCAGGCTGGTCTCTGACTAACAGAGATCTGCCTCTCAAAAGCCTGGCAACCTGTCAGACTGCATTGGCATTTAAAGTACCAGTTAAGAGTTAGTCAGGAGGGGCTGGAGAGGTGGGTGAGAGGTTAAGAGCACCGGCTGCTCTTCCAAAGGTCCTGAGTTCAATTTCCAGCAACCACATGGTGGCTCACAATCATCTATAATGGATCTGGTGCCCTCTTCTGGCGCGCAGGTGTACATGCAGGCAGAGCACTGTATACATAATAATAAATTTTTTTAAAAAAGTCAGAAAGCTGGGCGTAGTAGCACACACCTTTAATCTCCAACATTCAAGAGGCAGAGGCAGGTGGATAGATGTGAGTGCGAGAACAGCCTGGTCCAGGACAGCCAAGGCTACACAGAGAGACCCTGTCTCAAAGGAAAAAGAAAGAAAGAAAGAAAGAAAGAAAGAAAGAAAGAAAGAAAGAAAGAAAGAAAGAAAGAAAGAAATGATTTGAAAGAAAACCTCCTTCTCTTTACTTCTTACATGCATTTATATTGTAGGTACCCGCCCGATGTGGTGTTACGGTCCGAGACAGTTTGAAGAAGGCACTGATGATGAGAGGCCTCATCCCAGAGTGCTGTGCTGTCTACAGAATTCAGGATGGGTATGGTTTGTATGTCTCCAGCCCTGTTTTGTAGTCTTTATCCAAATCTAAGGAACTGAAAAATAATACAGGGACTGGTAACATTGGCTGCTCTTTTAGAGGACCTGGGTTCAATTCCCAGTACCCACATGGCAGCTCCTAGCCATCTATACCTCGTTCCAGGAGATTTATCGCTATTATGTCTCCTCAGGCATGCATGAGGTGCAGAGGCTTACATGCAGGCAAAACAACAATACATATTAAAAAGAGAGACAGAGAGAGAAAATACGTTTTACTAAAAGATTTAGAATATCAACTTTAAAATATTGTACTAATACTACTCTTAAAGAAATCTTAAGAGGCCATGATAATGTGTGTTGTTGTACTATTTATTCCTTTATTAGAGTTTATAGTTTCTATAATTTGTAAACCATTAGAACAGCAGCTCTCAACCTGGGGTCGAATTAGCCTTTCACAGGGGTTGCCTAAGAGCATTGGAATACACAAACGTGTATGTTTACAGTTCAGTTCATAAGAGTAGCAAAATTACAGTTATCAGTAGCAATGAAAATAATTTTATTGTGGGGATAACCACAATATAAGTAACAATATTAAAGGGTCACATCACAGCATTAGATAGATCCAGAACCACTGCATTAGGATGTGATTTGTTTAGACAATGTACATTTCTTCAGTCCTCCTTTTTAAATACAAGCTCATAGTTCCACAAAAAATCTACCAAGATTTATGGTTTATATTGAAGTATTTTTTCATAAAGTAATATTGTTCCAAGATAGTTATATTTTAATCTACATCTTCAGGCATGTTGTACCTTGAATGCTCTTTTTTCTGTTGGTAGATAAGACCATATTTGTGGCTTTTGTTGGTTCGTGGTTTGTTTTTTAAACCCTAGTAGCAATTCGGTTTTGACTGTTGTCGCTTTTTCGGGACCATCTTAGAGTGAGTATCCTGATACTGCTCTTCATCTAAGAGTAGTAGTTTACTAAAGTTAAACTTAAAAATTAACACTTAAATTTCTAATATGAAAACAGGGAGCCAAACCTCAGTGTTAGCTGCTCTGTAACTATTTTCATATCTTAGCATGATGTTTATATATATTTTGGGGTACGATAATCAAGAAAGGTTTTTGCCTACATTTTTTTCAGAGAGAAGAAGCCAATTGGCTGGGACACGGATATTTCCTGGCTCACTGGGGAGGAGCTGCATGTAGAAGTACTAGAGAATGTTCCGCTCACAACACACAACTTTGTATGTACCTTTCATATTCATGAGCTGTCAAAAATGGTCAGTTTCTTTTTCTGTTTTTGGTTTTTCGAGACAGGGTTTCTCTGTGTAGCCTTGGCTGTCCTGATATTCACTCTGTAGACCAGGCTGGCCTCAAACTCACAGGTATTTATTTACAGTACAGTTCATAACAGTAGCAAACTTGCCTCTTCCTCCCAAGTGCTGGAATCTGTGCCACCACACCCAGCGGTCAGTTTATTGAATGTTTTTTTTTCTTTTCTTTCCTTCTTTCTCTCTTTCTTTCTTTTCTTTTTTTTCTTTTTTCTTTTTAGGGAATATGAAAAACAGATAATATGATTGATAATTTTCCTAAGTTCTTTTCTTTAAAATCTTGTATCTAAAAAGTTTTGTTAACTCTTTCTATATAATTTTAAAAACATGTACTGTATCTCTTAAAAGAAGAACAAATAAATCCAGCACTCGTGCCACATGGCTTTAATCCCTGCACTCAGGGGGCAGAGACAGGTGGTTCTCTGTGAATTCAAGGCTAGCCTGGCCTACATAGTTAAGTTCCAGGACAGCCAGTACTTCTCAGAAAAATCTTGTCTCAAAAAATGCAAATAAAACAAAACAAAAGAAGAATTAGTATGATGTAAAAATCTATCTAGTAAAGTAAGATTTTTGTAAAAGTCATCATTTGTATAGATGAATAGGAAATTGTAGTTTTCTGTGTACACAAATGCATGTCAGTAAGCACAGTTTACCTGTTTTTTCTCTTCATTGCTTTCCATTCCTCTCTCTTTTTTAAGTGAAAACTGGGGTCATGCTGTGTGATATTCTTTTTTTTTCTTCTTCTTCTAAATTTTCTCATCAATAGGATTGTGAGCATTGTTCTGTTTCAGTATATGTAGCTTTATTCTTGGAATGATTGCCTAGTAGCCCATAAGTGTAAAAATCTGGTATCTTTCCTCTATTAATAGAAACATAAATTTTTATTTTTACGGAATATTATGTGCAGAGTTAGACTTCCTATATTTTGACACACACACATTGTTTCTGAAAAATAAGGTAATGGATGGGAAGTTAGAGTAGTTGAGTATTAAACTCTCTTTGAGACTTTTTCTTGTGTTTTTTGCATTTGGTAAAACCTAGCTTAAGTTTGTCACCAGTGTGCAGTAGCCTCTTAACTGCACATCCCACTCCCTAACTTGCCACATATCTTTAGATAGGCTTAGGTGACCCAGAAGAAATAGTGGGCCTTTTTTGGTTCATCTTTATTCACAAAGGGATCGTTCGGACATGGTTTGTGTAAAATCCATCTGCAGTCATCCACTGCCTTTGCCCTCAGACGCTCGCTCTTTTCTCTATTTCCCGTCCTTTCCTCCACCCCCAACATATGCACATGCGTATGAGCGTGTGTGTAAAGCAATAGATGCACATGAGTGGCAGCAAGAAAGCACTAGGTAGGCAGATGAGGGACAGTCAGCCTTCGTTAAACGACACGTTGTCTGTGAGATTTATTTGAGTGGTTGGCAAAAAGTCAGATGATATTCATGTGTTTGTTTGTAGCGGTACTAAAGATATTTAGCTTGGCAATTAAACTTCAAAGGAGGTAGTTTTCCTTTCTGTATAATCACAGGCAAATGGAAAAGGAGAAAAGCTAGAAACAAGCATTTTCTTTTTTCACATGCTTTCTCAAGTAATGGGGAAACTGAAGAAAGCAGATCCCTCTATGTAAAGGTTCTTGAAAGGCCAGAATGGATTATTTGCCAGACTATAATTTTCAGTAACTGTTTATTAAATAAATATTTTTTGAAAATAGAACTTTGAGCCAGGTACAGTGGCTCATGCCCATAATCCCAGCACTTGGGAGGCAGAGGCAGGCAGATCTCTGTGAGTGCATGGCCAGCCTGATCTACAAAGAATCCAGGAGAGCAAAGGCTACATAGAGAAACCCTGTCTCAAAAAAAACCCAAGAAGGAAAGAAAGAAAAGAAAAAGGAAAGGGTAGGAAAGGAAAGGAAAGGGAAAAGAAAAGAAAATAGAACTTTGAACTTGGTATTCTGGCACACACCTCAATCCTAGCACTGGGAAGCAGTGACAGGCAAATGACTGGGAATTGAAGGACAGCCTGGTCTACACAGTAAGGCCCTATCTCCAAAAAATAAAAGAAAGTTTCAGAGCAGATGTGCTTTTCACACCTGGGAGGCAGAAACAAGAGTCTGCTTGAAAGTTCAAGACCATTTAAACTGAAAGGGAGATGAATTTGGTGTTACATTAAATGTATCATAAAAAGCATTTATATGTAATGAAGAGTATAAAATTCTAAGTTATACTTGAGCTAAATACTGCTGTGTAAGTTCAAGTATATATTGGATTATAATAAAAATACATTTATTACTTTGGAGTTTTTAAAAAATGAAAACCAAGATGATTGAAAACAAAGAGGCTGGAGAGATGGCTCAGTGGTTAAGAGCACTGGCTGTTCTTCCAAAGGTCCTGAGTTCAATTCTCAGCAACCACATTCTATGATAAAAACCTAATGCCCTCTTCTGGCCTGCAGAGGTGTACATGCAGGCAGAACACTATATACATAATTTATATAATAAATAAATCTTCTTTTTTTTTTTTTTAAGAAAATACACAGCAAAGAATGAAGTCATCCTTGCTATCAATATTCTGAAGTAGCCATTGTTAAGAGTTCTGTTACAGCCAGGCAGCTCTGTAATCTCAGACCAGGAGGCAGAAGCAGGTAGAGAGCTATGAGTTCTGCCTCTTATTTACTACACTATATACACATTTTTATATAATTTCTCCCTTTGGGAACAAAGGGTTCCCTTAGTACAGTGTAGTTTCTTTAATCCATGTAGTAACCAAAAGTTACTGATAATTTTTTTAAAGAAATTTGAATATTTATTTATTCTGTTATATGAAGAAAGAAGTTCATCTGAAAGCATAAACTAAAAATAAGTCCACACCAGACATTCTTCTAGAGGTGTCTAAACAGTATGTTGAAGTTTGAGGGGAGAAATTTCCTTCCCTATTATCCACATTTCAGAGCTAAACTCTAAGAAGTTGCTGAATGTGTCGGGTGGTGCTAGCGCACATCTTTACTACCAGCACTTGGGAGGCAGAGGCAGGCTGATGTCTGTGAATTTGAGGCTACCTGGTCTCCCGAGTGAGTTCCAGGACAACCAGGACTATACAGAGAAGCCCTGTCCCACAAAACCAAAAAAGAAGTTGCTGAATTCAATAATACTATATCTTGTGTTACAAACAATTGAGTTCATAATTCTTTGGTTAGATAAAATAATCCCTACTACACCTTAATAAAATTACAGTGTAGATTTCATGAAGCCATTGATAATTTTTAATAGTTTCTGTTAAGCTCTTGGTAATTATTTTCTATTACTAGATATCTTTTAGCCACGATTTCCTGCTTTATCAACCTTAGACATAGTATGCTGTTAGGAATGGCTCATTTGCGGTGTCACAGCCTTCTCCCCATCCTCTCCTCATCTTGTTGTTGTTTGATACCTATGAGAGTTTAAAGACGTCTGTCTTTGTTTCTTGTGCTGTCAGCACCAGCATCCATTTACTTTGCTTACTTCTTGTATAGTAACTAAAAAATAACTTTGCTTTTCCTTCCTTTGCCTCTATCTCTCCTTTTTCTACTTGTACCTTTTATCTTGTTAAGCTTAAAATTGGTTATTCCTTTTAATTCAGATTTTTTAATTTTTTGAGAATTTCATGTATGAGTCTCTGTAAATGTTGCTTGTGACTGACCACTAGGGATTAGCTAACATACCAGGCTCAATTCTTTTATTTTTGTACCGTCTTGATTTCTGAGTTAGGATGAGATAGGATTTCAATACCCATGGTTTTTAATGTTGTGTTTTGGTGTGTCACTTTTTATGATATAAATATATTAAATTGTTCTTTTAAGTAAGAAAGTAAATATAATATGTTGGCTTATAAAAAGGATTCTTGCAAGTAATTGAAACCCTTTATGATTTTTCACTTTACAGGTACGGAAAACTTTTTTCACCCTAGCATTTTGTGACTTTTGTCGAAAGCTGCTTTTCCAGGGTTTCCGCTGTCAAACCTGTGGTTATAAGTTTCACCAGCGTTGTAGTACAGAGGTTCCACTGATGTGTGTTAATTATGACCAACTTGAGTAAGTAATCCACAAAGAACCTCTTTGCTTCTACTTTATAGTTAAATTTTCATAATTTAAAATTAGTATACATTGAAAATCATGAGGGATGTTCTGCCCAATGCAGTTGTTACAGAATTGTAGAAGTAACAAATACTACAGGCAACTCCTCTCTCAGACAAATGAGCACTGGGTCCGCTGCACATAAAGCTTATGTTTCATGCTAGTAACATGTTTATGTAACACCTACTAGTCCTTAGAAATCACTTTTATATAGTTTGGGGCTGGATATAGAATAGTGTTTGAATTAACTTGACTATTGCCTTTTTGGACAATGAGTCTGATTCTGTGATCTGTTTAACCAGTTATGTTGGTAATCTTCCCACACTCTTCACCTCATGCTTGTCTGTCTAGTTCACCTTAGCACTTTCCCTTTATTTAAGGGAATAATTACACACAATTTTCTTTCTTTCTAATTTTTTTTCCTTTATTCTGTAGTATGCCTAAAAAATTGATGCAGTCTGTTGTAATCTTTTGCTGCTGCTAAAATGGAGTTTGACTTAAAATAGATCATGATGTCACATCTAACCTAGCAGCTACTTGGAGGGCAGAGACAGATGGATCTTTGCGAGTTCAAGGGCAGCCTGGGCTACACAGTGAATCCATCTTAGAAGATATAAAAAGGATAATCTAACTTAGTGCTAGATATTTTTCTTCTAATTTTTAAAACACCAAGCCTGATTTTCCCCCTGTAATATATAGAAGTTGACTGAAAAGAACAATTAGTTTTAGATCTGAGTGTGCCCTTGAAAGTATAATTTTTTAAAAAGAAACCTGTAGACAAAAATACACTTAATTGGGTTTTAACAGTCCTTTCTGAAAGTAAAACTTGATTTCATATTTTCTCATTACCTCTGTGTTCTTGTATATTGAAGCTTCTGGGTTTTGCACAAGTTAGGTTTGTTTTGTTTTGTTTTGTTTTTGCCTCACAGTTTGCTGTTTGTCTCCAAGTTCTTTGGGCATCACCCAGTACCACAGGAGGAGGCCTCCTTAGCAGAGACTGCCCTGACATCGGGATCCCCTTCTGCACCCCCTTCAGACTCTATTGGGTATGATGTTATTCCTGCTGTTTAATGACATGCTATTTGAACTGTCTTCCTTTGGATCTTTTAGGTAATTGTAAACCTTTCCAACACTGGAACTGTTAAATTATACATATTTTTCTCCAATAATGTATTTTATCACAGCATTCAAGCATTTATATGCATTTGGTACAGAATGGGATTAAAAGCCTGGTATGGTGGCTCACTTCTTTAATCCCAGCAGTCGGGAGGCAGAAGCAGGCGGATCTCTGTGAGTTGGAGGCTGACTTGGTCTACACAGTGAGTTATTGTCTCAAAAAATAACACGCACACACACAGAGTCATCAATCAGTGGCATTAAAGCTAGTGTAGGCTATATTTTAAGATCAATTGTGAAAAAAAAAACAAACATAAAATTCTTATGGCCAGCCTTTGTATTTTGTTTTTTGCTTTGTTTCTTTGTTTGTTTGTTTTTCTCTTCAGGACAGAATTTCTCTGTGAGGCCCTACCTGTCTTGGACTTTACTTTGTAGAATAGGCTGGCCTGTGTAGCCTTGGCTGTCATAGACTCGCCTTGTAGACCAGGCTGGCTTTGAACTCAGTGATCTACCGCCCTCTGCCTCCTAAATGCTGGGATTAAAGGCATGTGCCACCATGCCTGACGATTTTTTTAAAAGTATAAATCATAATAGAGTATATTTGACTTTGTAATAAGAACATAAATAATTTATATTTATAGAATGCAAGAAGATAGAATGTACTCAAGAAAGTTTAATGGACATGTACTTTGAACTAGTCTTTACAGCCAGGTCTGTTACAGAGACAGAGACAGAGAGATTGAGAGATTGATTGATTCTGACCTAGAATATTTCAGAAATATTTAGTGGACAGGTATTTGTCTTAATATTACCTTCTCCTATTCTTCACAATATGTTATTTCTTTAGACTTTAAAAACATTCATTTATTTACTTACTGTCTGAGCAGTACTATGTAGATGTTTGTGCAGGTATGATATGCTCTGGTGCATATGTAGACGTCAGGGAACAACTTTCTGGAGTCTTTTCTCTCCTTCCACTGTAGAACCAGGGATCAGTCTTTCATGACAATCATATATACAGCCAATTGGCCGGCCCTTATTTCTTTACACTCATACCTTTAAGAATGATAACGATAAGTTGGTACTTTTTTAACAGATCTTCAATTTTTATGAAGCCAACCTTCCTGAGGTTTCACAAGTTAAAAGTTTATCAAAAAAAATTTTTTTTTCTCTAGGAATGATGGCTCATTTCTATAATCTCAGCATTTGGGAGGCTGAGGCAGGAGGATTGCAATGAATTTGAGGTCCTCCTGGGTTAAAGAGAGACCTCATCTCTGAAATAAATTGAAGGTTAGATGTGTAGCTCAGTCAGCAGAGTATTTGTCTAGCACACACAGCCCTGAATTTGTTCCCAGCACTTGGGACATAGAAGAAGGGGAATCAGAAGTTCAGGGTCATCCTCAGGAAGTGTGAGGCCAGCCCGAGACACACAGTGTAGGGAGGGAGGCTGGAGAGTTGGCTCCGCAGTTAAGCTCTGCAGGAGAGAAGTATAAAGTTCCTAGCACCCCCATAGCAGCCCAGGCATGGTCCCATGCACACCTGTAATGCTAGCACTAAGAGGGTTAGAGACAGGAGGATTGCTGGGACTGGCTGGCTTGCAATCTAGTTGAAAAGATTTGATTTCCAGGATCAAGGAGAGACCCTTCCTCAAATAAGACAAAAAGTAATAGAGACCGCTACCCTCTTTGTTCTGACGTAACACATAACATAGCACATTGTTCCACGCACACAGAATTGAGATGGCTCAGTCACTAAAAGTGCTTGCCATAGGGCTATGAAATTTGACAAAGGCCAAATGTGATACATCTGTAATCCTAGCACCCCTACAACAGGATGGGAGATAGAAGCAAGAACATCAGCAGAAGTCTACACAGCATAGCAGTAACAAGAGACTATCCCTCAAAAATAGGTAGGAAGAGAACTAACTCCAGAAAATTGGTTCTCTTGCCTCCTTCTGTGCATCATGGCATTTGCACACCTGTAAAAACACACACACACACACACACACACACACACACACACACACACACACACAAATAAATTCTAAATATAAAAAAGATTTTATTTTAAATAATATATTATCTTTCTATCTCTAGGAAATGCACTTTATGTAGTGTTGTCAGATTATAAGTTGTTTATGTTGGCTCTGCCAATTAGTCGTATGTTTTTTAGATTATCAAGTCAAAATGTTGTTTGGGACTTTAATTAATCCTTTGGCTATGGCAGTTCCTCCTAACAGAATCTATAGACCTGTGGTACTTTTCTAATGGCAGGTCCCAGTTCTGTGAGCCGAGTTGCAGAATATAATAAAATTAGCTTGGCCTCTCTAAAGGATCATAATAGTAACAATACAGTTTGTCTTCTAGTGAAGGAATGCTGTTTTACAATTCAGAAACCATTTGCCTCTGCCACATGTATTTTTCCTTAACTAGAGTGAAATGGATTCTAGTCTTAAAGTACATATTTCTCTACAAGTTAATTTCCTAATGCTTTTGTGTCACCATGTAAAATAACCTTTATAAAGATAGAAGCCAGTGTTCTCTAGAGAACAGAATTTATATACTGAACTTAGAGGCAGAGACACAGAGAGAAAGTGTGTGTAGCTAGAGCAACAATGGCTGTCTGCTAACGGAAGGTCCAACAATCAAGTAAAAGTTCAGCCTAGGAGGCTGACTGTTCCTATGGTCTTCAGTATACTCCAGAATCCTGAAGAAGTGGGCTCTAATGCCAGTGAAGGCATGGACTTGCTAGCGAGAGCAAGCTTCTTTCTTCTGTGTTCTTTTATTTAAGCTGCCAGCAGAAGGTGTGGCCCAGATTAAAGATGGATCCCCACCTCAGAAAATCTGGATTAGAGGTGGATCTTTCTGCCTCAACGATCCAGATTAGATTAGGTCTTCCCACTTCAAATGGTTTA
The DNA here is from genome assembly GCA_907169655.1 of Acomys percivali. NCBI lineage: Eukaryota > Metazoa > Chordata > Mammalia > Rodentia > Muridae > Acomys > Acomys percivali. Next base: position 81,418,500 of record OU015744.1, read on the forward strand.
ATTGAGAAAAAAAACGTCCCTCATAGCGTGCACAGCCATTTGAGCTTTAGTTAATTCCAGATGTAGTCAAGTTGACAACCAAAAATAGCATCATAGCAATTATGTTCAGTATCATGATATGGCATTTGTTATTAGTGCTAATAAATATAACAGTCCTGAAACAAGTATGGGCATACCAAGGAATTCTGAAAAGTTAATGCATTGGCCAGCATAGACCACAAAGAGATCACTACCTCCTTTTTGTCTATCACTGAGCAGAAACAGTCACTTTGCTTAAAAAAAAAAAAAAAAACTGAAGTCTAAACTATTAGCAATTTTCTAGAGTGTTAGAATTAAAAAGGTTTGTGGGAGGACCAGTACAATTATATACCACTGGGAGAAAGCCAATTAGATGGTATCCAAGGCCCTTCATAGATAGGTTAGATATGTATTACCTTGTTTCAAGGAAAGATTCTACAGGATACAAATGCAGTTGTATCAGTTTTCTAAAATGATGAGAATTAGGAATATACTGGTTTATATTAAACAAAATCAGAACAGACTAAATGTGAATATACCTGTCACCTAATACAGACTTGTGCTGCATGGCCCCCAACTTCTTTGAGAAGATATTGAGAAGCCAAATTATAATTAAAGGATTGTTTTTGTTAAGCATTGAATTAAAATGTTGTACAGGTGGGTATAAGAATAAAATATTGTCCACAGTTATCATGTACTTGCCTTAAAGGCTAGAAAAGTTAGCTTTAAACCAAGACATACTTTCTCCTTCCAAATGGTAAGAGTCCATCACATTGGCTTTGCTTAACAGGCCCTCGTTTTTTACCACAGTGAGTGCAGGGTTTGACTCTCCTTGCTTCTGATCACTGTCCTTTATAACAGAGTTCTGGTTTGTTATCCAGCACATATTTCTGTCATAGTCCTTACTCAGTAAGTTTCAGGAATAATGTATTGCCTTTCCACCTGTGCTAGCTCACATACTATATTAACTAGGCCATTCTCACAGGTCTGTTTAATTCAGGCTTTCCCAGTGTTTAGTCCTGAATTAGAGGGCACTATTGTCCTAAGACTAAGTAGCATTAACAGTTTGCGCTTCTCAATACTTACTAACAAATAGCTGTTTGAAATTTCCTTAGCAAAGGCTGTACTTAGCTTTATAAAGCAAGAGAAGAGACCGCTTTTTAACACAAACTGAGATTTTTTGAGAACTAAATGAAACATGATAAATTTCCCAAAACCCAGTGTTTAATATTATATGGTTCTTTTCTTGTTTGCTTGTTTCTGGTGTTAATAATTAGACATAAAAATTTTTGAAAAATAAAAGATAACTGGCACCATACAGATTATCTTCTGAAATTTTGGAAATGACCTTTTGATATGATAGAAATTTCATTCAACACTGGCATTGAGCAGCAGTTAAATTTTTGGGCTCCTGAAATACACAGGTATATTCTCAAAATTATTTGTAATTTCATAACTATATCCTTCAAATTTTCATTTGAGTAACATCAGATTATGAGGAATGGTATATAGGAAACAAAGCCTATTTTATGGAGCATTTATTTCTATTTATAATTTTAAAGGGTAAGGGCCTCTTCTACTGATTAACCACAGGTAATTTCTAGCCATTTGTAGACTCCTCTGGAGTTTTCTGGATCAGAACGATTGCTCTTATCGTTGGTAGTCCCTGGAAGGTCTCCTTTTGAGCAAAGCTTTGGCAGTACTGGTTGTAGGTATGTTTTTTTAAACTAATGCTTTTGTAAAGCCACTACTACTGGAATTTTGTTTCTTTAAAGCTTATCATTTTTTATACAAAATCTTATAACTTTCATTTTAAGTATTATTATTAACATAATTGCTCCAAATCTTATCTTCCCAATGACTTGGTTTTTCCAGGTCCCAAATCCTCACCAGTCCATCTCCTTCAAAATCCATTCCAATTCCACAGCCCTTCCGACCAGCAGATGAAGATCATCGAAATCAGTTTGGGCAACGAGACCGGTCCTCCTCAGCTCCCAATGTTCACATAAACACAATTGAACCTGTCAATATTGATGTAAGTACTAGCATTGCTAGAACTAAACTATTCAAGTGTGTTTCTTTGGATTTCTGTTATACATTTAATATAGATTGGAAGTAAATGCCACTGTTCATTTATCATTTTAATGCTAGGCTCATAAGTTATAGATCCAAAAAGTTTATCATCTTCTCTGATTATATTAAGCACTTCTATTGCCAAGTTACAGTTAAATTTCATTTTTTCTATCATACTGTCTCTGTAAAAGTTTAAATTAAAATGATTTTATTTTAACTTAAATTTAAGAATTTGAATATAAGAATTAATAGAAGCCCTTGAGGGAATTTATGAGTCATCTAAGATTTTTATGCAATTTATGTGTTATAAAAATGACATAAAATTTTATGTTTGATCTGTCATGAGTTTGGCATTATAACCAACAAAAACAGTTCTATGTTTATATTTTAAATCTTATAGTTGGAACTATAACTTAAATTATGAACTTTTGAAATACTTTATTATAAATTTTAATTTAAATATCAAAGTAAAATCACAAGTAACAGATTATAAAATCAGACTTTCTACTTTTTATTAAACACCACTCCCCCCCCCCATATTTTAGAGAATAAGTTCATTTAAGTGGCCTTTCTCTATGTAGACCTGCATACACAGGAAAAGAGAAGTGGGAGAAAAAGAGATCGAAGGAAGGAGCTTGGAAAATAAGGAGTCAAACCATATTGTAGGTTAGCTGTGTTCAAGCTTGTAACCTTCGTCTTTATTTGAAAACAAACAACTTTTGAAACGATTTCCCATTTTCTCTGCTTGTGACTGTCCTTCTGGCTCCTTGGCCTTGGCTATTTGAAGAATCATTTTATATCATACTCTTTTATTTTTTTCATGACTTAGATTGTTCTGACTTATTGATACCACCATTTGATTCTATATTTCTTCATTCAAACAACTTACTGCCCTTTTTCCTACCATTAATTTTTCTTTATCCATTTCCATCCTTGCGCTCTCACCAAAACAATCGTTTATAACACTTATCTGTTCCCTAGTTTGAAAGCTTTTAATGACAACATTTTTATTCATGCTCAGTCACTTCTTATTATCTGAGAAAAAAGACCTCTAACTCTAGGCTCAGCACCTAGGGATTTAGGATGAATTAAAAATACACCATTTTTCCCCTCTGTGATGTCGCAGTTTAGTGCATGAATCAGATATACAAATAACCACCAAAATATATGTTAGTTCACAGAAGGGGTGTTATAACTCTGTCTGCTTGGATGTAGGAATATTTAGCAGAAAAGAGATGATGTTAAAGCCACTTGGTAAAAGATGAAGGTATTTATTAAGTACACTGTATAAGGAATTATTTTAAGAGGTATTTGTTCAGGAAATAGTATGTACAAGATTGTGGAGTTGTCTTTACATGGAAGGAATTATTTATTGATATCATGGCTTTCAGGAGAAGGCTGAAAATGGTGGCAAGTGAAAGTAGGAAGTGTTGGTATTGACTGATTCTTATATTACTCTAATGTAGAGGTGGGAGTTCTAAAACACATCAGGAGAGAGCTACAACTTACAATATAGCCCAAAGCAGTCTTGAACTTGCTCCCTACCTTACTGTCTTTTGTAAGTGGGCTGGTAAAACACGTCTGACTGAAAACACGTTTTGAGCATGTTATGTCATCTCAGTGTTTCAGAATACTCTTGGGAGCTGTCTGGAAGATGGATCAAATGGATAGCATATGTAAGGCAGGACCGTCAGCAGTGTGGGGTTTGCTTCCAAGAGGATACTGTAAATGTTTGAGCTCAAGTAGCAGTAGTGGCAAGAGAGAGAATGTGTTGAGGGAGTGAAGCCTGTGGTATTCAGATGTTTTCTTGGCCATGCTTCCTGAGAAATTTATCATCTTTATCTTATTCAGAAGGATATTCAGTTTATAGAGTCAAGAAACCAACCCATGATCACATAGCTAATAAATGACTGAAATGGCGTTAAGCTGTGTAAGCCTGGCTTTCTTTTCTTGTACTTAGCCACTGTATATCAGCAGAGGAGAAAGGTTAAAGAGAAGGAGAAGAGCAGTTGGCTTTCTGGCATATAGATACTTGGCTATAGACCTGAGCAGGGTCTATAGAAACCTGTAGAAAAATGACAATTTTTGCTTTTACCCAAGTGACTTTAGAATATCTATGCGAGTATTGTGACCTCAAATGGAAATATAGCTTGAGGAAAACTAGTGTGTTTGTGTCAACCAAAGCCATGGCCATTAATTATGAAGAGTATATAAAATTTTAAAGAGGGGCTGGAGAGATGGCTCAGTGGTTAAGAGCACTTGACTGCTCTTCCAGAGGTCCTGAGTTCAATTCCCAGCAACCACATGGTGGCTCACAACCATCTGCAGTGGGATCTGATTGCGTCTTCTGGTGTGCATGAAGACAGAACACTCATACATAAAATGCAAGAATAAATAAGTATTTTTAAAAAATAAAAAATAAAATAAAATTGTAAAGAGTAGAAAATGCAACCCTGAAGGAAACAGAAACCACAACTGGTAACTCTTAACATTGTAGCAGATGCCGTTATTTTTCTGTTAGCCTTCATGAGCTCTTTGCAAGTGTACTGCAGAGACCAAGCAAGTGGGCTTCAAAAATGCTGATAGAGGATGCCACTTACCACTCATATTCACCTGAGATAAGGACTAAAATGAGTTTTGTTTTTCACAATGCAATACGTGGGGGCAGGGGCTGGCAAGTAGACTAGGAGGAGCAGGAGAGGAGGCTGATTCTCGGTTACATAGGCATGGCAAACGAGCTGACGCCTAGTGCAAACCTGAGTACTAGTGCTTTTCAAACCTCATTTTCAGCATATTTTGTAACTGGAGAGAAAAAAGCTAATGAAAAGAGTGAGGTTAGAGATAGTAAGTAGAGAACTTGAAAATGATGCTTTGCAGAGGCTACAACAAGCTAAAGGTAGATACAGCTCTTTATACACTGCATGATATTGGGCAAATTTCTTAACACTGTGGCTAATATAAATTTTCAAGACAGTTTCTCTGTGTAGCTCTGGCTGTCCTGGAAATTTCTTTGTAGACCAGGCTGGCCTTGAACTCACAGATCCACCTGCCTCTGCCTCCCCCAGTGCTAGGATTACAGGTGTGAGCCACCGAGCCTGGCTATGGGGACCATTCTTATTCAAACATACTGAAAAAAGTACATAGAAGCCAACCAAAGCATTGCAGTATGCACTTTAGTCTTGTCACTGAGAGCTAAAGGCACTAGAGGATCAGGAGTTGGAGGCTAGCCTGTGACACATGACGCCCTGGAGAGAGAAGGAGAAAGAGGAGAATGGATGAACTTAGAAATCACAGCTGGTGCTACTGTACAGGGGTCCATAGATAAGAAAGATATTACCAGAATTTCTTTGGTTTGTTTCGTCTGTGATGCTGAGTCATAGGGGTGAGAGACAAGGGACTAGAAGAGACTGGGGAACAGTTGAAATCATTTTAGAATGCTAGAGTATCCTATTTAAACTAGATCAAGTAGATAGATCAACAGGGAGCATTAAAAACACGCATGAAATTGGAAAGTGTAATTGGGACTGGCAGTAGTCTCTAAGAGTGGAGAAAGCCACATTTGGCCAGTCTATAGGTATGAGGAGTTTCAGAGCTAGGATAGTAAAAAAAGGGATATAACCTTTCACCCGTGGATCCTTCTGTCTAGAAAGTCCTTTGCTTTTCCACATGCCTGTCTGTTCCTCACAGCCCCGCCTCAGATCTCTTCCGTTGCTTCACCAATGCCAAGTCCTAGTGTCAGTTTTTTTGTTCCATGGTTACCAATTCTCACAGATCTAGAAGCTGGAAGGAAACCCAGTATCGGGATTGCCAAATCATCTTAGTCTTAATGCGTATCAATAAAAGTCTTGTCAATACTACCACTTTTAAATGGTAGTAAATTAGCAACAAACTGATCTAGCTCTCTTTTAAACTGTTATTATTTTTCATATCTCCACATCTCCTAATGTGTTTGTAAGCTCTCAAAACCACAGAGAGTTAGTGAAACCACCAAGGTTTTTATGTGTTAAAGGTTTTATATAATACACTGAACATGGTAGAAATGTATCCGTAAAGAATTCATTCTTTAATCAGTAAGCAAAATGGTGCCTGTTTGCAACTAACCTTTTTAGAGACATTTGGGGCCATTTCAATACCTCACTCTTAGGTTAAACTGAGTAAACTAATCCAGGTTCTGCCAACTAGAATCTAAATTTCATGACATATAGAATTCCCACTACTAGCAGCACTACTGTAAAAGCTCTATTTTCAACAATGGAGACCAATTTAAACAAAATCCTTATTTGAGCTATTTTGATCTGCCTTCGTTTTTAATGTTTCTTGTACATCCACGTTTTTATGATAGTATTCAGTATAATTTTCATTATATTTTTTATTATATGTAAATAGGTTTCATGTTTTAAGTTTCATAATTGTTTGGTAACTGCATACAACTTCATTAAATTGATACACCATAACCATAAAGTGTCAAAATGCCGATCATAGGGAAATAATTATTTCTGATTTTTTTTTGGTGTGATGGATAATGCTGCACTAAACATCTTTGTGCATATCATTTTTTTTCTTCTGAATTATTTCCTTAGGAAAAATTCCCAGAAGTGGAATTACAGGACCAAAGGGTATGGACATTTTTATGGCTCTTAATATGTGCCAGTAGAGTTTTCTTTAAGGATTGACGAAGCCACCGAGTGGGCTGAAATGGATTTCAGCATTAGATCAGGACTAATAATCCTTTCACGTAGGTCTAGGTTGTCACGTGCTTCAGACTTTATGCTGTTTGTCATGTACACTAGCTAATTTAATAGTCTTTGTTTTGTGACATAATTATAAGACAGGTATTGTTTTGAATTAACCCTTCTGCTAATGCATAGTGAAAATTTATTGTGATACATTTTTTGCTGTGTGCTTTGAATAAACATACTTTACTGTTTGTTTGTAGGATTTGATTAGAGACCAGGGGTTTCGTAGTGATGGAGGTAAGTAGTGATTTTAGAGTTTTGTTTTGTTTTTTCAGGCAAAAATGCAATTGCTTTGCTGCTTGTTCCTTTTATGGTTGCTTTTTCATGAAACAGACACAGAGAAAAATGGGTAGAGAAAGCCAAATGGGTTTTTGTTTTGTTTTTATAGTAATCGTTTGCTGGTAGCAGAATTTAAAATTATCCATAACAAGTAGAGAAAATGAGAAGACATAAAGAGCGTCTTCATGCCCCGCCTACTGAGGAGAGACCCTTAGCTGTTTCCTCCACTTTTTATTTCTGCTGCCTCCAAAACTGGAGTCCCTAAATTTCTTTGTACCTACACCAAAGATAGAGCTTAGAATCACATTAAATCATTCTTTGAGATTGCCTGCCACATCTCTTCAGTTTGTTAGACTTTATGAAACATTTCCTGCCAACTTTCTGGACCTATTTGAAATATACATTTATTTCATGGAATGGACCCATAATGGAAAAATTCACTTACTCCCTTAGTGGTATGTTAAAAAATTATATCCAAATGAGAGATTACATTAAGACTTTTTACAGAATTTCCATCTAGCCTTTCCTCTAGTAAAGATAATATTGTTTAAGAAAATGTTCTGAGCCAAGTATGATAGCACATACCTACCTGTGCTTCCAGCTGAAGCAGGAGGGGCATGAGTTTGAGGCTAGCCTAGTCTACATAGCGTGACTCGCTGAAAATCAAAGCAGGAGAACTCTGTAATAATGTATTCCATATGTTTCCTAAGAGAGGGCATTTGAGACGGTCCTGACATTTTCTTGCAAGAGCTCCTCTGTGCTTGCCTTCTCGGCTGCCTTAACTGCACATCATGCCTAGAGCTGGCTTCTTCAAATAGGTCCAAGCCCAGACTCTATTTTATTCTAGTAAACCATGTACCCCTGTGAAGATACCAAATATCAAGCCTGAATTGTACTTAATATTAACTGTATCACATGGTTATTCAGGAGTTTTTGTTGTTTGTTATGCTGTGAGCCTGCCAATTAATGTTGCTGCCAGTTTGACTTTCATATGTCTTAGTAACTGTGGCTGCTGATAATTTTGCCAAATACATCCAGCATTTAAATGTTTCCATCATGTTAGCATCACAGTTAACTCAGTAGTAAACAGCCTGCTTAGTACCTAACATCAAGTGGCATTTCTTATCCTTGTTATGAGTCACTTTCTAAAAAATTCATTGGGGTTTTTGTGAAAATATAAGCAGATTTTTTTTTTAACGTCCAGAATTATTTTGTGAAGCAGGCTTCAGTGCATCTAATTTATTCCCCATGACTTCTTTCATTTCTTCTGTGTGTCTGTCTTCCTGTGTCTGCCTGCCCCTCTCTTTCTCTTCTAACAGCCCCCTTGAACCAGCTGATGCGCTGTCTTCGGAAATACCAATCCCGGACTCCCAGCCCCCTCCTACATTCTGTCCCCAGTGAAATAGTGTTTGATTTTGAGCCTGGCCCAGTGTTCAGAGGTAGTTGGGCTCTTCTTTCTTGTTTTCACCCAAGCAAACTAAATATAAACTACAGATTCTGTTTGTGCCTCACCCTCACAGCGTGTGTTTGTAAGTGTGAGAGTTTTAAGTACGAAATTTCTGCTTGGCCTGGCTGGAATGCTCTGAATGTGCTTTTCACACACACTCACTACTGCAAGCTTTCTGTATGCTGCCTATTATAAATTTAAAAGCAAAAACAATGTGAGTTGGGATTTCCATCTTGCTTAGTGTTGTCTTATTTCTGCTTGGTCTTGATAACTTCTTAATTTCTGGGAGACATGGGCAGGATTCTTTTTACTTTAGTCCATTAGCAGATGATAGCTTTGGTTAAGTAATGTTAATGTTGTTTAAGAAAATAAAAATGTAAATGGACACCCCTATGACACAGATCTTATGCTGAGCACAGTGACTCCCATCTGTAGCCTCAGCACCGGGGAAGCAGAGGCAGGAGGGAATCACTGCAGGCTTTAGGTGAAGGAGTGTTTATGAGACTTTCCCTAGTTTTTTGAGATTTTGTAATATTAGTAATTTTTTTGTTCTTTCTTTCTGCTAACTGGAAGTTTACATATCAGAAACGTTGCATTTTTGCTAAGGCTAGCTGACTCCACTTATAAGGCTCACTTGGCTTGTAAAATATTCATATATATCTGAAATATGGTTGAGATGCCATAGCAGTTACTTGCTCACCTTTATAATAACAAGTTTTTTCAGAAAGTCTTGAAAGCGCACTTAGTGGGGCTGGAGAGATGGCTCATCAGTTAAGAGCTCCTCCAAAGGCCTTAGGTTCAGTTCCCAACACCCACATAGCAGCTCACCACTGTCTATAACTCTAGCCCAGTAATTCTGACTCCTCACACAGATATACATGCAGGCAAAACAGCAATGCATATAAAATAAGTAAATATTTGTTAAAAAAAAGAAAGTCTCCTTAGCTTTTTATATTAACTTTTCAATAAAGGTAACAATCTATACTTAATAGAAAAAACTCTAGGAAGCACTGGCACTGCCCAACATAGTTTGATATCTTATATAAATTTAGGGCTAATATAAAAGAAATATTTTAACAGTAAGGCCATTAAAAATGTTTCAGTTCTGATTACATGTTTTTGAGATAGTGAGGCTACTGAAATAATACAAAATATTTTGTAGGCTTTTGCATTGATTTTGTTGTTTGGTTTTTGTTTTGTTAGTTTTTGTTTGTTTGTTTGTTTGTTTGTTTGAGACAGAGTCTCTGTGTTATGTGACTCTGGCTGTCCTGGAACTCTCTCTGTAGCCCAGGCTGGCCTCAAACTCACACAGATCTACCTGCCTCTGCCTGCCAAGTGCTAGGGTTAAAGGTGTGTGACACCAGGCCTGTGCATTGGTTTCGATATTTAATTTTTTATCAAAGGCACAGGAACTTGGGGGTAAATTTTAGGAATTCTGCCTTGGTTTAGAGATTGTGTTTTTCTAGACGTGTTTATTATTATCTAACTTAAGGATCTTTAAATTGACACACACATACATACACACATAAACACAAATATTACATCTTTTGGCCTACTCTTTGTAACAGGCCAATATTTAAACATACACTGTATTTTAAAGTAAATCTTGATCTCCCCATTTTCTGCCCCTGTTAAGTGAACGTCCTTGCTCCTTCTTAATGTAGATCATTTTCCCTCTCTCTAACTTAGGATCAACCACAGGCTTGTCCGCCACCCCGCCTGCCTCATTGCCTGGCTCACTCACTAACGTGAAAGCCTTACAGAAATCTCCAGGACCTCAGCGGGAAAGGAAATCATCATCGTCCTCAGAAGACAGAAATCGAATGGTAAGGATATGTAGTATGTTTTTCCTATAATCATGGCCAAATTTAATTGTACCATTTAGATGTACTTGAGCTGTGTTAATAGTTTTTTGCATAAAGTATATCCACACAAAACTGATTTTTGCTCTGGTTTTTGAGGCCATTTTGAAAGGGAAATAATGATGTTCTGTTTCTAAAATAAGGAGAATGAGAATAAGTATTTAGAAAGCATAATTAAGTATATTTGTTCTAAAATCTATTTCAGAATTCTATATTCAAAAATTAATTTTCTGCTACTTTTACCTTACCAAAGTAACTAGTATGCTGTTTTCTTTCTTTCTTTCTTTCTTTCTTTCTTTCTTTCTTTCTTTCTTTCTCTCTCTCACTTTCTTTCTTTGATGACCAAAATCAGTTAAGTTTTATAAGGAAATCTAGCACCAACAATTATACGTGTTAGCTTAAATTTTTAAGAACTTGAAGCCAAAACTAGCCACAAATATATAGTTGTTATCTTGACTCTCTAGGCAACCAAATAGTTAAAAAGCCATTTTATTTTTATTTTAAAAATAGCAATATATATTTCTACACATAATTATTTTTATTCAAATTTTTAATTAGCATTTTATTATTTTGTGTATATGGGTGTTCGACTGCATGTATAAGTATAACATGTACATACCTAGTGGTGAAGGAGGCCAGGAAGTAACGGATCCCTTGGAACTAGAGTTATGGATGGTGGTGAGCTGCCATGTGGGTGCTGGGACTCCAGCCTGGGTCCTCTGGAAGAGTAGCCACTGCTCCTAACTTCTGAAATATCTCTCCAGCCCCAGTTATTTCTGTTTTTGAGTAATTTTTCCATCCTCATACTGACTTATTTTGTATTTTGTGTCATTATTATAACTATTGCTCCTTCAACATGGGTATTTTGTCTTTCTTTCTTTCTTTCTTTCTTTCTTTCTTTCTTTCTTTCTTTCAAGAAGATCTTGCTCTTTTCCTAACTTCCTGTCAGGCAGCTCAAATATTTAGCATGAAATATAAAGTTTTTCCTCTTTTGTTTGGCTTGGCTTGACTTTTGCACTATATTTTTCGAGAAAACGCTTGGTAGACGAGATTCAAGTGATGATTGGGAGATTCCCGATGGACAGATTACAGTGGGACAAAGAATTGGATCTGGGTCATTTGGAACTGTCTACAAGGGAAAGTGGCATGGTATGTATGTAATATAGTGCCATTGGTGCAAGTAGGATATATTTTTGTCTTTGTTTTTTAAAGAACTTTTATTCTAAAAAGCCAAACCAAAGCTGAGTGTCGTGGCACATACTAAGAATTTAAAAATATCCCATCAGGGGCTGGAAAGATGGCTTGGAGATTAAGAGCACTGGCCACTCCTCCAAAGGTCCGGAGTTCAATTCCCAGCAACCATGTGGTGGCTCACAACCATCTATAATGTGATCTGACTCCCTCTTCTGGCCTGCAAGTGTACATGCAGACAGAGCACTGTATACCTAATAATAAATAAATAAATCTTTAAAAAATAACCCATCAGGCTGGGCAGTGGCAGTGCACACGTTTAATCCCAGCACTCAATAGGCAGAGGCAGGCAGATTTCTAAGTTCAAGGCTAGCCTGGTCCACAAAGCAAGTTCAAAACAAACAGAGCTATACAGAGAAACCTATTTTAGGGTTGAGGCCGGGGGAACAGACATAACACGCTCCTGTGTTCCCAGTACTTAGGAGGTATAAGTATGAGAATTAATAGTTCGAAGGCATCCTTATCAATGTTGAAAGTTCAAGGCCAGCTTCAGTGACAAGAGATTGTCTCAAAAACAAATATGAAGTTAAAGTATTCAGTTTACATCATTAAATGTCTTTCATCAAGTGCAGAAGTCCTCCATAGACTTTGAACAGAAGTGAGGGAACATAAAAACTGGCCTCATAGTAGCTGATGTTAGAACGTCACAGTAGTGATTCATAAAGATGAAGACCATCAAGCTCTGAGTCCCAAAGGAAGCTTGTTTTTATTTTAGAATAGTTTCTTTTGATAATTTTGTGGATATTATAAATCACAAATAAATATAAAAAGTGTCGGCCTAAGAATTCTAAGAATTACAAATTCAAAAGGTAGAAATCACGACTTACCTTCCTAATGAACATAGATTTTCTTTTTAGTTGATCATGTGTAGGCTGTGATTTATAATTCTGCCTATTCCCCCTTGCTAGTGGGGAAATATGTAAGTTTGGCAGTGGGTACATTGAGCCTAAGCAAGTAATTAGACAGCAGTAACAGGTTGCTATTTGGGAAAGTGTACTCACCAGAGGTAGAGTAATAATGGAAAATGAATGTAAATTTGAGTACTCACTAGTGGGAGGTTCTATTAACACATCTATGTATGGTTATATAAGAGTCAAAACTACATAAGAAACCTACATTGATTTTGGAAAGGTGTCTAATAAAAGTTGTTTGAAACAACAATACCTTCATATTAATGATCTTCATAAAAATACATTTAACAGTATAAAACTGCTATCAGAATCTCTCACAGGGTTATTATTTCGTATGTGTCGTAAGTCATTAAGTATTTATACTGCATGCATTTATAAGCTTAGTAGGATATATACATGCATACATACATATAGAAATAGAAACGTATGCATGCATACGTACATACGTACATACATAATTCATTACAAGGGTTATTTCCGAGTGCCATGCTTTCATGAAACATTTAAGTAATAAGCAGTATTGAGTGGTATAGCTGATAGAATGAAAACTATATTACTTTAGTAGTTAAGAAAAATCAAGATATATAGTGGTTATAGTAAAATGTCTGTGAGTGTTCAGATAATTAAAACTTGCCAAGTGAATATATTTGTGATTAGTTAGTATAACATTATTAGCATTCTAGAAGCTCTCCACATGCGGTCTTCATTCGCTCACCCTGCAAAATTATCTAATATCCTGGCTTCAATAGAATATAAGATGTAATCTTATGTGTGGTTCCTTTCTCTCAGCATTGTAAGATCCATTGATGATGTTGGGTGTGTTTGTGTGTCATTCATCCTCTAGCTAGTATTCCATTGTGTGACTGTAACGTGACTTCTTCCATCTGCTCCATAATACTCATTTCAGTACTTTCCACTTTGCTGCTATTCTGAGTGATACTGCTGTGTATATTCTTAGTATATGCCTTTTGAAGAACATATGTGTATATTTTTACTGGCTATATGCCTAGGAGAAAATTATGGAACTATACCATATGCATACTTACAGTTTTGTATATACTCCCATCATTGCTGCCAAGTGATTGCACCAGTTTACACATCCACTAGACGTGTTTGTTAAATTTAAACTATGGTTCTAATTTTAATCATTTTCCAGTCAATATCGTAAGTAAGCCATAACTTTAAAGAAAAAATTCAGACTTTTATTTTAAGCCAAGTTGCACTGAACCTGTTGTCCATGGTTTCAGCACTCACTTAGTAGGTAACACGTCAGCCAACATTGTTAAATGGTTAGGAGGAGTCTCTTGAGTACTTAGTTGCCTAAACTGTATTACCAGCTGGAAAGTGTTCACTATATTTTAGCATAAATATATTTTGGTTTGTTTTTTTTTTGTTTTTTGTTTTTTTTTTGTTTTTTGTTTTTGAGACAAGGTTTCTCTTTGTAGTCCTGGCTGTCCTGGACACGTTTTGTAGACCAGGCTGGTCTTGAACTCACAGAGATCATTCTGCCTCTGCCTCCCTAGTGCTGGGATTAAAGGCGTGTGCCACTGTTCCCTGCTTAGCTTATATTTTGAAATGGTAGTGTAAGAGTATCATTGTTAGTTGCTTTGTGTGAGATTGGAGGATATGTGTGCCCCATAGTATATGTTTTTTAAAAAAAAAAGAAGGAAAGTACAGTTTATTATTAGGTGTTAATTATAATTTATTTATAGTTTAATAATGATGGATTTTAATTGAAAATTAGAAAAAAGAATAAATTACAATTTGAGATTTTGTGATAACAATTTTCTTTCAGGCGATGTGGCAGTAAAAATGTTGAATGTGACAGCACCCACACCTCAGCAGTTACAGGCCTTCAAAAATGAAGTAGGAGTACTCAGGTGAGCTCAGAGATCATGTTTTGCCAGTGGGTTTACTTAAAGTAGAGAAACATAATGTGTCTACTTAGAATTTGTGTTTTTTAAAATGTCTGATTGTGTGTAATAATAGTTTCATTTAGGAAAGTAATACTTTACAAATTCTACATGTGTCAAATCACATTTAAAATTGCATTTAGTTCTGGGCCCTAGGACTTGAGGAACATTGATAAATGAGAGTAAATCTAAGATAAGAAAACATTGGGAAGGTTCTGGAGTTAGAATTTAGTGTAAGGGAAATGCTCAACAAAACTGAAATTTTAATCCAGAAAAAGCTATTGTATTCAAGAGACTGCTTCATTACTCTTATATTGCAGAGCAGAACAAGGAAGTTAGTTATTTGAGTGATATATTTCTAAACAGAGTTGGTTTGACTAGATAATTAGTTTAATCTTGTTTTGTTTCTGGTACTTTTTACTAAGAGCATCTTATTAGTAAACTGATTTGTTATTCATTGTCACCTTTCTTTTTTTGTAGGAAAACACGACATGTGAACATCCTACTTTTCATGGGCTATTCTACAAAGCCACAACTGGCTATCGTTACCCAGTGGTGTGAGGGCTCCAGCTTATATCACCATCTCCATATCATTGAGACTAAATTTGAGATGATCAAGCTTATAGATATTGCACGGCAGACTGCACAGGGCATGGAGTAAGTCTAGTTCTGTTAAATCTTTGTATATGACTTTTGAAAATCATTTATGGATACCCTAAAGGCCCTAATGATAACTCTTATGGGTTGCATATTAATTTTTTGTGCAAGGATACTAACTACTAGATAGCACTAGGATATTTTTTTTTAAGTGTTTGTCTATTTAGCCTTTAAAGTATACAAGAAATGAGGTATTTGATGAGAAGTTTGTAATTGCAGTGATGACTAGCAGTGGTGATTTATGTGAACAGTGGAAGTACAGAAGAGCAGGACCTCCTCCAAAAAAAGAAAAAGAAAACCCAGTACCAATTATAAAAGCCATTAATAGTTAATAGAAAAATCTGTGACTAGCTGGATGTGGTGGCTCACCTCTATAATCCCAGCACTCAGGGAGACAGAGGCAGGTGACTCTCTGTGAGTTCGAGGCCAGCCTGGTCTACAAAGTGAGTCTAGGACAGCCAAGGCTACTCAGAGAAACTCTGTCTCAGAAAAAGAAAATCTGTGACTATTATTTGTTCTTTCCAAACATTTTCTCTTACATGCCTGCATTTTCTACCATAAAGTGACCAGTTAATAAAATTTTAAATGAATATCTATGTTATGATCCTTGTGTCAACTTCAAGTTGAAGCATCTATATCTACTGAATTTTGCTTTGTAACTCAAAAACACATGTTATATGTGCTAAAATGAACTGTGGCCCAGTATGTAATCCCAGCATTCAAAAAGCAGGCAATTCTCTGTGAGTTGAAGGATAGGCAAGACTACATAAAGAAACTGCATCTCAAAAAGCAGCAAAAAAAGAACTGGCTTAAGAAAAAAAATTGCATAACACCCTTTAAGTGGAATTAAACAGTTAGAAGGAAAAATTGAAGCCTTCAGAAGTAGTTTAGTAGTAGAGCATCATACCCAAACCCTTTGGTCAATCCCCAGCACAAAACAAAAAGGGGAAAGCAAAGTTTAAAAGTGCTTAGCTGAAATCAGGCCTTAGTAATGCATGCCTTTAATTCCAGCATTCAAGAGGTAGAGGCAGATGCATCTCTGAATTGCAGAACTAAATAGACTCTGTCTCACAAAAAACAAAATAAACAAACAAAAAAGTACTTAGTTGAAAAACAATAAATTGTAAATTTGGAAGTTCTATAAATCGTTTAAAAGTGTGTTTTAATTAGTATGTAAATTGGTTCTGTGTAAATGGATTGCTATGTCACTTAGTCTTTAAAATATTATAAAGTAGATATTTTAATTTCCCTTTTACAGGTAAGGAAACAGGCTTTTAGTGTAAGTAACATATTAGGTCACATATTTAACAAAGTTACTTTAAAACCTCTCATGCTACTTTTGCATTATCAAATTGGAGTAAAAGGATAAAAGTGAATATATGTCCTAACACCTACAACTCTTTTATGTATACAGTGTTCTGCCTGCAGGCCAAAAGAGGGCACCAGATCTCATAGATAGTTGTGGGCCACCATGTGGTTGCTGAGAATTGAACTCGGGACCTCTAGAAGAACAGCCTCTCCAGCCCACACCTACAACTCTTATCTCAAGATCAGTTACAGGAAATAAATATGAAGCCAGAGCCCCAAACCATATGTGGTTTTTCAACTTATCACCTGATCTCCTTCAAAACTAGGCAATAACTTACAAGCCTATGTTCAACCAAAATGCTGTTATCACTTTAGTCAGTGTTCTGTTGCTATGAAGAGACAGCATGGTCAAGACAACTCTTATAAAAGAAAGCATTTAATTGGGAGCTTGCTTATAATTTCAGATGTTTAGTCCATTAGCATCACGGCAGGACACATGACATCAGGCATGGCACTGCAGAAGTAGTTGAGAGCTACATCTGTGGGCAGAAAGAAACAGCCTGGGCCTGGCATGGGTTTTTGAAACCTCAGAGCCCACCGCCAATGACACACTTCCTCTAAAAAGGTCACACCTGCTCTGACAAGGCCACACCTCCTAATCCTTCTAGTCCTTTCAAATAGTGCTGCTCTCTGGTCACTAGGCATTCAAGTTTATGAGTGGATTCTTATTCAAACCACCACACACACACAGCAATTATCTTATTCAATAACATCTGTAACTTATCTACTGACAAAACAATCTCAGCCTTCCAACAAAGGGAGAATTTAATCTACCCAAATCTAAAACAGTGAATTAAAATCTTGGGAAAAATCCCTGGCAGAAACTGTCAACAAAGAAAAGCAAAGCTTATTCTCTTTCTCCCCACTGGTCTCTACTGCTTCTGCAGTGGGCTGAGCAGTCTTCTCGCTCAGCATCTCTGTATTTGCCCTTTCTTCTTTGGAATACTTGTACCAAAAATACTTTTATTTCTGTTCTCTGTTTTCAAATATATCCTTTTAAGATTGTCTTTCTGATCGCTGTATATAACTATAGTGTCCACAGCCCATCTTACCACGTTCTATATGCTGACAGATAAGTTCTCTGTTGCCCCCACTAGATACAAACTGGGTAAGAGCAAGGGCTTTGTTTTGTTCATTGATTTATGGTTGCTATCTGGACTAAGTCCTGGACTATAGTGGATATTCAGTATCTTACCAGTCAATTGAAAAAAAAGGAAGAAAGGCAAGCAGACAGACAGACAAGAGAAAACATAAATTCATAATTACACAAAACCGTGTGTTAGTTAGCTGAGATGCATCTAACCCATTCTCTTCTTGACTCCCAGAAGCTAGCAGCCAACCCTGGCTTTTCCTACAAGACAGTCTTAAGAGCTTCTCTAGAGAATTTTACCAGACCAGGAAGAAGAAAGTGCAGGGATTCCTGTCTGTATCATGTGCAGTTCACAAACAATAAGCCAGACAATTTACTGTCCCCCACTTAGTCTGAGTAGGACTATCTGTGAATCACCACACATTAGAAGTTGATAGAAATGAAAGATCAGAACACACAGGGGTGGGCTGCATGGGGAGAAACAGATGCCACAATAGAAGAGAGTGCCACTCTCACCACGAGAAAATGTATTAGTTTCCTTGGGAGATTAAAAAAATAAATAAAAAGACTGCTAGGTGTAGTGGTGCGTGCCTTTAATCCCAGCACTGGGAAGGCAAAGACAGGTAGATCCTTGAGTTCAAGGCCAGCCTGGTCTATAGAGGGAGTTCCAGAAAAGCCAGGACTACACTGAGAAGCCCTATCTGTAAAACAAACAAACAAACAAACAAATAAATAAATAAATGACTTTTTCATTAAGCAAAATGCTTTGTAAAAAAAAACTGTCGCTAGGCATGGTGTCACATGCTTCTGACCCCAATATTTGGGAGACAGGCAAGAGGATCATCTCATCTACATTGGATATGCCAGACAAGCCAAAGCCTAAAAATCATTGCCATTGAATATTAAAATGTTGTTTAAATGTTGATACTTGTAGCATATTAGAAATTGGGTCCTTTTCAATTATTTTAACCTTTAGATGTTAATTTAAAATGGCGCACGCCTTTAATCCCAGCACTCGGGAGGCAGAGGCAGGCGGATCACTGTGAGTTCGAGGCCAGCCTGGACTACAAAGCGAGTCTTGGACAGCCAAGGCTACACAGAGAAACCCTGTCTCGAAAAGAAAAAAAAAAAATTTACAAGGAATCATATAGTTTGTTAGGACTCATTTGAACTGTTTTCAGCAAAACAAGTTTAAAACTATTATGCAAAATACTATTTTGCTGGTTGCAGTTAGCACTTGGGAGCTGGAGACAGGAAGCTCAGAGTTGGGATGGTTTGTTTTAATTTCAAAATAAATTTATTATAAAGTAATAGAAAATCATTTGAAAAAATGAAAACACAAATACATGCATTTGGTGGTTTAATGTGTGTTTTGTGTCCTTCACAATTTTGTATGTTTACACCACATAATGGTTTTGTTACTATTTTGTAATGATAGCATCAGGATTTGCCTTCCTTTTTACTCTTTGCACATCATTGCTGGTTAATGAATAATACATTCTGGTCCCAGCTCTGTTGTGTACTATTTATTAACTAGCTCCCTCATTTTTTTTAATGCCAAATATTTTGGTAGTATTTCAATACAGTATTTATGTATTAGCAATTATATATATGCACTTATAATATATCATGCTTCTGACCCCAATACTTGGGGTGCATATATATATATGCACTATAATATATCAGACATTATTCTGTGCTTCCTCACTCCTCAATAACCAATATGGTTAATGTATATAGAAATGCAGCCCTTTGAGCCTTGTACTGTTACTTCTCCAAAAGTGCAGTTTCCCCAACCCCAGCCCTCAATGTTCTAGCAGCTCACTTCATTTACTCATCCTCTCTCAAGACGCTGCCATAGCTGTCCTCAGGCCCCCAGACCTATCGTCTAACGATCCTGCTTACCATTTCATTAAGGAAGTGGTGGTGTGCATTACATTCCTGGCCTGGGCCATAGACTGAGACTTTGCCTTTTAAAAAGAAAAAAAAAAAAAAGTGGGGGCTGGAGAGATGGCTCAGAGGTTAAGAGCACTGGCTGCTCTTCCAGAGGTCCTGAGTTCAATTCCCAGCAACCACATGGTGGCTCACCATCATCTGTAATGTGATCTGGTGCCCTCTTCTGGCCTGCAGGTGTACAAGCAAGCAGAACACTGGGTACATAATAATAAATAAATAATAAATCTAAAAAAAAAAAGTTTTTTTTTTAAAGAAAGAAAAGTTCCTTCTGCTTCTGTGCCACTAGATCCAGTGGTTACATTCTTTGTCCTCAGCTTACTATGATCTGTTAGAAACCTAGGGTGCAGCCACTCTCGCTCTTCCTGGAGGAGGTTCTTTGTTCTTTGCTTAATCATATTCTTAATCTCTTGTTAGTCCAACTTTGGTCAGAATAGCACCTACCTGGGAACCCTTAGAAATGCTGAAATGTAGACACTACCTCAGATCTTCTGAATTGAATCTCCGTTTTAACATGATCTACAAATGATTCACAAGTGAATAGAGGTTGAAGAAATCTACATCAAAGCATAGTCTTCTCACAGGGCATGGTGGCATACCCCTTTAATTCCAGCACTGGGAGGCAGACAGATCGTCGTGAGTTCGAGCCCGGCCTGGTCTACAAAGTGAATACAGGACAGCCAGGGCTACACAGAGAAACCCTGGTGGGGGGCAGGGTGCATAGTCTTCTGGTTGTCCTATTGGTAGCTGATCCTCAGCCGGGTCATCATCTACCCTTCTGGGATCTCAGTTGGTTTCATGGTATGAAAAAAAAAAAAAAAAAACTTCAAAATCAGTTCTATACCAACCTCCAGCTTCTTCATTTCATTTGTACTTAAGACTCAGCACACTGTCTGCTCAGCATGTCTGCTTGATTGTCTGATGGCTCTCCTGCTCAGTAGCTCTACCACGCAGCTGCTGCTCTCTGCTCTAGCCTGTGCATCAGCACTGCTCTTCTTTCAGCTGCTTAGCTCAAGTGTTACACGGGGATCCTCGAGCCCTCTCCTTCCTTCATGCCACACAGCTAATTTATCAACAACTCTCTTTGTGTCTTTTATGTTGTTGCATTATTTCTTATTTATTTATTTTTGATGAGGCAGGGTCTCTTTGCATAATCCTGGCTGTCCTGATACTCACTATATAGACCTGTCTAGCCTTGAACGTACAGCGATCTGCCTGCCTCCCTCAGTCCCCAGACTGCTCGGATTAAAGGTGTGCACTGCCACACCCAGCACTCATTGTATCTATTTTTAAAGTAAACCCAGAGCTTATAACTTCTTATCACTTATTTAGGTTATCAGCCTCTTCAAACTCTCATTCTCATACCTGAATTATTTCCTATCTCCATGCCTCCACACTTGAGTACCTCAATTTAGTTTCAACACAACAGCTTATTTAAGGCCCTGTTAAGACAGATCGAGTTGTTAATTCTTAGTGTCCATATTTTACCCATAATGAAAACTGAAGTTCTGTGCAGGAAGAATAAAGTTTCTACAACTAGGTCTTTCTCAGTGTGTCTCCACAGCTACGCCCCACTCATTCCCTTCCCACTGCTGTTTTGTTACTGCGCAGGTCATCTGTGTTTTCCCTACAGTGGACGCTGCCACACTTCGCCTCCTTGATGATCTGTGTGTATGGGACTCCTACATCTGCCGTAGGGCTCTGCCCTTTTTTCCTTGCCCTTGGTATAGTTTCTTCTCTTAATAATATACACTAGCTTACCTCCTCAGAGTCTTTACTCAAAATATCCTTAGCCTAAAATTATAGCCCCTGCAGCTCACCATTGCCTGAGGCTCCGCCATACACCTGGCTCAGTTAACAGTGTATGGTACACTGTATATCTTGCTGATTTATCTTTTATTTTCCATTTTCTGCACTAGTGCTAAGGACCTAGCTTTATGTCCAAGGCTAGTTGTTGGTTAGCACATAGTAAGTTTTTATTAAACATATAAATAAGTCAGGCGGGGTGGCACACACCTGTAATTCCACCTCTCAGGGAGCCAGAGACAGGCAGATCTCTGAGTTCGAGGCCAGCCTGGTCAACAAAGTGAGTTCCAGGACAGCCAGGGCTGTTACACAGAGAAACCTTGTCTTGAAAACAAACAAACAAAAAAAAAAAGAATACATCAAAATAAACATCATTTCTGTGTTACAGATTAATAGTTGAAAGTTAGATTATAAATGTTCCTAAAGTGAGTGACTCAGATGAAGTGTAAAGCAAATCTGAGTGCTCAGACCCTCTCCTCTTCTCCTGTCTCCTTGGTCACTTCACTTATGTTCTCTAGTTTCCTCTCTGCATAGATAGAATTCTTGTCCCTTCACCTGCCTAACAAAGGAACATAAAAGTTATGCAACTAGATTATATAAAAATATTCTGGCCAAGCATGGTGGCACACGCCTTTCATCCCAGCACTCGGGAGGCAGAGGCAGGCAGATAGCTGTGAGTTCAAGGCCAGCTTGGTCTACAAAGTAAGTCCAGGACGGGCCAGGTCTATACAGAGAAGCCCTGTCTCGAAAAACCAAAAGCAAAGCAAAACAAAATTTCTAGTTCTAGTGCTAGTTCTTCATTTTCTTATAAAAACGTATCATTTTTGCTTCTACATTTAGGTCTTTGGTCTACTTCTGATGGCTTGTGTCTGAGGTAGCAGTTGAGGCCTTCTCTTTTTCCCCATATGGCAGCCTGTGTTGGAAAGACCATCCTTTCCCCCATTTAGTTACCTTGTTTATAATTAGTATGCCTCTGGTTCTGTTTCAGATGGTGGGTGTTTGATACAGATTACAAAATCAAAGAATAGTATGCTTTTTTCTTTCCCACCAATATTATGGAAACATATATACTTATATTTGTGTGTGAGTGTATATATGTATGTTGTTCAGGCTGGGGTTCTACTTATTAGAAGTTACTAAAGTATTTTCTAACGGGGCATTTACTACCCTCTCTAATGCATGTCCCAATAGGAACTGAAAGAGATACAAAAGTATCATATTGGTGCATTAGAAAATAGTTAATCCACTTCAAAGAAACATTCATTTTGTGTCATCTAACACTTAATGGTTTAGTTTTTTAAAATTTAGTTGGAGATTTCAAATTTTACAACAAGACCACAGTAATCAAGACAGTGTGGCATTTGTGTAACTACAACACAGAAATCATTATGGAAGAATGGGAACCTTAGGTACAGCTCTAATTTACGATTCTCTTGTTTTGATTTTCCTTAACCAAGGTACTAATGCAATTCATGAATACAGTTCTTCAACAAACATTGCTATAACAGCTAGATATTCACAGGGAAAAACTAAAGCATTATCTATTAGATGGCACAGAACAAACATTTCTTTGCAGTGAATTAAAGACAAAATCTAATATTTTAAGTAACGAAGGAGAAAATCCATGTAGCATAAAGATAAGCACCGATTTCTTAGAACACAAAAGATAAGGGAAATAAAGAAAATAAATGGTTTGAAGTACATCGAATTTAAAATTAGTTTTCTTCCAAAGAGACTGTTAAAAAAACAAAAATACGGAGAATGAGAGCATACAAGGGATGGGATAACAATTTAGATGTAATATGAATAAATTAATAAAATATATTTTTAAAAATATGCCTGGGGATATATAACTCATTGATAGGGCACTGCCTAGCCTGCATGAGTTCTTGGGATCAATCTCCAGTATGGCAGGAAAAGAGATGAACTCAAGAAAAGGAAAAGACAAGGCTTAAAGGAAATGTTTGAAAATATATCTGGCTAGGCGTGGTGGCACATGCCTTCAGTATCAGCACTCGGGAGGCAAAGGCAGGCAGATCACTGTGAGTTCGAGGCCAGCCTGGTCTACAAAGTGAGTCTAGGACAGCCAAGGCTACACAGAGAAACCCTGTCTCGAACCACCCTGCCTCCCCACCCCCCAAAAAAGAAAAAAGAACAAAAAACAAAATAGCTATTTTCCCTTTTAAGGAATTTATTGAGATGACTCACCAGCTAAGAGCACTGGCTGTGCTTGGAGAAACCTGAGTTCAATTCACAGCACTCATGGTGGCTCACAACCATCTTTAACTCCAGTTTCAGGGGCTCTGATGCCCCTTCTTGCCTCTGCAGTCATAAGGCAGCAACATTGTGCACAGAAATACATTATGTGCATAACTCTCACACACATTTAGAATTTACTGAGTTATTGATATGTAAACCATAATGCACCAACTTTAAGTGCTTAATGACTAGCCAAATCAAGATAAAGAACACCCTCAAAGGGCTTTTCATAGGCAGGCAAGATGGGACAGTGGGTAAAGCAGCCTGCAGCTGAGCCTGACAGTTGCCATCCATTCTTCATGACCTACATTGTGAAGGAAGAGCGTCAACTACCCCTAGATCTCCTCTGACTGCTGCATAGCCATGGGGTACACATACCTATCAAAAATAAATAAATGCACTAAAAGTTTAAGAAGGCGTTTCTTCATTCTTACAATTAATATATACCCTTAGACTTGGGTAACTACTGAAAATGTTTTTTCAGTATGGCTTAGTTTTGCCTTCACTTGAATTTGAAGAGGTACTTATTTACTTTTGCTCAGCCTAAGGACTATAACATCCACATGATGGATGTGTGTATGGTATGAATATACCATTATTTATCCACTTATTAGTTGGAATATGTGTTGTTTTTGTGTTTTGGCACTTATGTATAAGCCTTTGTTGTTGATTCCTGTCGTTGTTTCTTTTGGGTTAGGCAGGATTAGAGCTGCTAATATGCTAAATTTAACATTAGAAGAAATTATCACTGTTTCCCCAAATCTTACCAGTAAGGTATGAGTTTTTGCTGATCTTTATCCTTGCCAAGACTGGTATACTGCAGGTTTGGAACATGAGCATTCTAGTGGTGATGTGCTAGCTCACATTCTAATCTGAATGAGTCTTCTCCTGGTGTCTTGTGTGTTAAATGTCCGCATGTTCTTACTGGCCATTCATATAGTGCCTTTAAGAAAGTGTTTTGTACCCCTACTTCTCCATCCTTTTTCTGGGGCAGGATCTCTATACTCCTGAGATGGACTTGAACTCTTGGTCCTCTTTCCTTGGCTTCTGAAGTGCAGGATTACAAGTGCCATACATTCAGTTTCTGTAGCTCATTGAGTAATATGTTATTGCTATTATTTTGTATATAGGTGTTTTCCTGCATGTATGTCTGTGTTCCATGTGTATGCCTAGTGTTTGAAGAGGCCAGAAAAGGGTTTCAGATACCCTGGACTAGAGTTAACAGATAGTTGTGGGTGCCTGGAACTAAACCTGGGTCCTCTGGAAGATCAGTTTTGTTTGTTTTGTTTTTTTTTAAGATTTATTTATTTATTAGATATACAGTGCTCTGCCTGCATGTACACCTGCATGGCAGGAGAGGGCATCAGATCCCAATATAGATGCTTGTGAGCCATCATGTAGTTGTTGGAATTGAACTCAGGACCTCTGGAAGATAGTCAGTGCTCTTTGGTCCCTATGTTTTATTATTGACTTTAACAGTTCTTCATATACTTTGAAGACTTTGTAATCAGATGTATTTTCTTTGTTTTGCCTTCCGAGTGCCGGGATTAAAGGTGTGCACCACACCCTTGGCTGTTGAAAAAAAATTTTTTAAAGATTTATTTATTTATTTAATATATATGAGCACTCTATCTGTATGTACACTTGCAGGCCAGAAGAGGTCATCAGATAATATCATATATACGTGGTTTTAAGCCACCATCTATATATGTAGGTGCTGGGAATTGAACTCGGGACCTCTGGAAGAGCAGACAGTGCTCTTAACCACTGAGCCATCTCTCTAGCCCTTTGTTTTTGTGTTTCAAGGCTTTCTCGGTGTAGCTTTAGCTGTCCTGTAGACCAGGCTGGCCTCAAACTCAGGGGTCCACCTGGCTCTGCCTCCCAGTGCTGGGATTAAAGGCATGCACCACCATGCCAGGGGAAAGCAGCTACTTTTTAAATAAAAATAAAAATAGAATTTAGGCTAGCACAAATGAGAAATACACAGACTACCCATTAGGAATTTAAATTGTTTTTTAAGTGGTAAATTGTTGCTAACCGAGGTAACAGAATGTCATTCCCTTCAACTTTGTTTCCTTTCTACATTGATGTGATGGAAACAAGACTAAGCTGGCATTATGTCACCACTGTCACATCCATCAGTTCGGGCAGCTGCCAGATTCCACAGAGAGCTAGGAGTCAGAGGACAGAGTCTCAGCTTCCTACTTGAAGTCTGATGAACATCTGTGGGATTATGCAGTTAGGGGGGAAGAAGACTTTAAAGTGCAGGTGCCATAGCCGGCCAGAAATAGTTGGAAAATAAAATACTAACCAACTTAAATGAGCCACTAGAGGCTTTCCCAAATAGACTAATTGACTAGACTGGTTTGTCAGCCGGGTGGTGTACCCTAGTATTTTAGTTTCTTCAAAGCATTTGAGTGGTGTTTTTCATGGTATTCCTAAAGAAGCGAAACACAAGCAGCTGAGTGTAATTGTGTCAAGATTCAATGAATGGTGTGTACCTGAAGATAGCAACCTAGGAAGTTTCTGACTATATTCTTCTTAAATATGATGAACCTTTTTACCTTTTATTTTTATTTTATGTATATAGGTAATTTGTCTACATATACGTGCAATATGTGTGTGCAGTGCCTGCAGAGGCCAGAAGAGGGTGGTGGATCCTCTGGAACTGGAGCCCACAGGTGCTTATGAGTCTCCCTGTGGTGCTGAGAATCAAACCCAAGTTTCTTGGAAGAGCAGCCACCCTCAGCCCTCTCTTTGGCCCCTATGATGAGCTTTCTTAAAAGTAACTGATAGAGCTGGGCAGTGGTGGCACACGCCTTTGATCCCAAGAGGCAGAGGCAGTTGGATCTCTGTGAGTTCAAGGTCAACCTGGTCTACAAGAGCAAGTTCCAGGACAGCCAGGGCCACACAGAGAAACCCTGTCTCCAAAAATAAAAACAAAACAAAAAAAGGAACTGATAGCCAGGTCTGGCAACCAATCCATGCTTGTGTTTTCAGCACTAAGAATATTGAGGCAGGAGAATCAGCACAGGCTTGAGACCAATTTGAACTACATACTAAGTTCCTGGCCAGCCTGGGCTAAATGGATGAGATACAGCAAAAGAATAACAATAAAAATAAGAAAGGAACTGATGTAAGGAAGTTATTAACATTCTGACCTTTAAGGCTTTCTGTTTACCACCTAGCATGTTAGTGCACACCTGTAATCCCAGCACTAGGGAGATGAGGCAGGAGAATTGTAAGTTCAAAGCCAGCTTAGGAAGTAAAATTGTGTCTCAGAATATGAATAAATAAAAAACTGTTTTTGGTTTGAGGTTTGGGGGTTTTGTTGTTGTTGCTTGTGTTGGAACAGTTTTTTGTTTGTTGGTTTGTTGGTTTGTTTGTTTTGTTTTTATACACTGTATCACAGGCAGAGCTAATATTTAGCCTGGGTTGGCAGAGATCTTACTGCCTCAGCCTTTCAAGTGCTAGGATTACAGAGAGGGACCACCATGCCCAGCTGAAAACTAAATTTAATAAGTTAAAATTTTAGAGTATGTATTAAAAACAAAATCCTATCTAGCTACAAAGAAGAGAATATACAAACATAGGATCAAGAAAGTATTTTATAGAAGCAAGTCAAGAAAAATTATTGTGGGGTTGTAATTAAATATAGTCTTACAGGATTCTTAGAATCAATGTGACTCTTGATTATAAATTTTATGCCTACCACAAGAGAGAATCCCAGTCTAGTTTGTGTTGGTCAGATCGAGTCTAAAGCATCTTAATTGGGCATCATCTGGTGCTCTCCAAAGAATGTTGAAAAGGTAAATCCTGTGTAAAATTTTGAAAGACAGAACAAAGACAAACTTTATCAAGTGCTTTTGCAGATGTATGAGTAAATTTGGTAAACACACATTTTCTCCAAGGGAGGACACTAGCAAAAGAATCCTGTCAAGTGTGGTACTTATTTGATAGCACGCTTGTTCTTTCCTAATGTTAACATATGCGCGCGCGCACACACACACACACACACACACACACACACACACACGCACACACACAAATTGTACTGCTCTCCTAACATACTAAAAAGGGACAAAGGAATGGTCACCAAGATAGCTCAGTAGGTAAAGGCATTTCTCACCAGGCCAAACCACCTGAATTCAGTGCTCAGTACCAACATAGTGAGAAGAGAACTGTCTTCCGTAAGCTGACTTTGAATTCCACACCTAACAATGGTGGGTGCACATATGCATGCACTAAATTAAAGAAATGTATTTAGAAAGTAGGAAGGAAATCCATTGTAATTATCCTAAATAATGGATACACTTCAGTATTGTGTCATACTTTATTTAATGTTCTTCTCTTCTTTACTCCCAGCCAACTATGTATTTATTTGACATCTTCATTGTAATTACTCCAAGATTAGTGAGTTATGTTTTAGCAGTCATTTGTATAGAACTGTTTAGTGCAGTAATTACTTTGAAATATTATATGATGTAGGTATTGGGTGTGGCACTCGTCCCATTTTTTTGGCTAGGCAAATAGAGTTCCTTTTCCTTCCGGTCCTATTGTACAGTCCTATTGTACTCTTTTGCAGTTTTGGTTACAGAAAAGAAATACTAGATAAGAATTAGGAAGGCAGTTTGTACTATAAGGGATTGAAGCAGCTGCTGCAACTTTGGGCTCTGCTAGGTTTGCCGTAGGTCTCACTAACCAGTATGTCACTGATTAACAATCGGATGTATCTTGATCAATATCTATCAAGTTCCTGATGCTAAATTTTCTCTCTTCAACCCTTCAGTTAAACTTACTTGCTTTATTTTTGCTGTGTTCCTTTTGATCAGAGTTTTGAAAGTGTTTATGCCACCCATCAGGGAACACCTTTTTCTTCCCTTCTCTTCATCACGTCTCCATATTTTTGTATAGATATCCCATGTATTATTGGGGTGATTGGGACCTATGACCCCTCAACCCCTCCATGAAACAGTGCTGATGTAGACCAAATCTCATGCACATGCGGTGCAGATAATCAGCACACAGAAGTCAGTGTTCACACAGATCTTCTGGGTTTTTTTGTTTTTTGTTTTTTGTTTTTTTTTTCCTCCTTCGTCCTTGGTGGAGATGATGGAGATGTCCTGGTTATAGCTGAACACCAACAGTCATTCTCAGCACTTTGACCAGTTAGGAGTCTGCAGTAAATTACCACTGGCCCTCAACACCTGATCAGGTGCAAACAGCAGCACTTATCTTTGGCCATAAGCAGTTTAGAGTGTAGTTTAATGAGCACATCATGTCCATTCAGAAAAACAGCAGTAGCTTCCTCACTAGAAGGCCAATACTTTTGCTAGGTGTGGTTGCTTAAGCCTATAATTCCACCTCTTGGGAAGTAGGGGCAAGATTGCTGTGAGTTCAAGGCCAGTGTGAGCTGAAGAGTAAAGCCATGCCTCAAAAGAGAGAATGCTTTTGCTTTGTATTAGCTTCCATATCTACTTGAAGTCCTTCACTCCATTCCAGCACTCTCATTACACCACCTCCTCCCCCACCCCCGCATTTATTCAAGATCTTCCCACCCTAAAAAAGGTCTTTATTGGCACGGGTTTATCTTCACCTGTTCTTACCTTTTTATGACATTGCAAAAATTACAAAGCAGGATTAGCAAGATAGCAGTTAAGAATGCTTTGCTGGGCTGGTGAAATGGCTCAGCAGTTAAGAGCACCAGCTGCTTTTCCAGAGGTCCTGAGTTTAATTCCCAGCAACCACATGGTGGTCATCTATAATGTGATCTGATGCCCTCTTCTGGAATGCAGGTGTACATGCAGATAGAGCACTCATATATTCAAAATAAATTAATTAATTAATTAATTAATTTAAAAAACAAACAAACAAACAAAAAACGCTTTGCTGCTCCTCCAGAGGACCCAGGTTCAGTTCCCAAAACTTAAATTGGGTAGCTCATAACTGCCTGTTACTGTAGTTCCAAGGAACCTGTTTTCTCCAGCACCCTCTCTTGGCCTTTATAGTCATCTGCACATGTGTAGCTGGCAGATAGAGACATACACATACACATAAATAAGAAAAATAAATCTTTAAAAGTTTTAAAGCAGTTGAGACCTATAACTGACCTCTCGCTTTCTTTTGCTGTAAGACAAGTAGCTGTAATGATGTAGCAGAAGCACAGAGCGCAGAGTTAGGACAGGATCATTTAGGTTGTCATAGATGTTATGAGGGAGGTAGCATGGGGGAAGAGAGGAGTAGATAGAAAAGAGGTTACTGTGGATAAAGTAATTTAAAATGAAATTTTTGTTTAAAAAATAGTTGCAGATCTTAATGTCTTTCTGGAAGAATAAAGACATTCAATAAAGATAAGAAGTGCAAACAGTCTGAACTATTTATAAATCTCTATTTTTAATGATGCTCATGACATGACTTTGGTTTTATATCCTGGTTTTAAGTCAGAACTTAATGTGGTCACTGTTAGATTTCAAAGTCCTTTACATCTGTGTCTCCAGTAATAAGACAGATAACTTGAATCTGTTGTAGTTGCTTTGACAGGCATGTATTGAATACTTCACACCTGCCAGACCCTGTTCTATTCATTGGAAATAAAATCTAAAACTAAAGTAGCATTTAAGGATAATTTAGGAGAAACAGGCATGGTGGCGCACAACTTTAATCTCAACACTCTGGGAAGCAGAGGCAGGCGGATCGCTGTGAGTTCGAGGTCAGCCTGGTCTACAAAGTGAGTCCAGGACAGCCAAGGCTACACAGAGAAACTCTTTCTTGGAAAAACAAAAGAAAAGAAACAAAAACAAGACAAAAAAAGGAGAACTAAGTACAGATGACATAACATTGACTTTAAAATAATATGTTGGCAGGTGTGCCATAACTTTAATCCCAGAACTCAGGAGGCCAAGGTAGACAGATCTCTGTGAGTTCCAGGACAGCCAGAGATACATAGTGAGAACCTATCTCCAAAAAGATGACATCGTCATCATCATCATAGTGTAATATGATTATATTATAGAATAATATACTGTGGTCATTAAAAATATATTATGCCTCCTTTAAAATTAACTGTCTTTACCAAACTTCCATAAGATTGACGGAGTTTTTATTCTAAATGTAATGCAAGCCCTAGGCACATGAAAAACAAAGAAAAACAAGGATCAAGCTATTGCATTAATCACTGCATCATTGAACAATGAAAGATCACTTTCCATTGGGGTTCTTGTGAGAAGAGAATATTTGTTCATTTTAGAATATGAATAGGTGGAAAAGAGAATAGAAGCTGATTTGGGGACAGGTACAGGAGTGGAACATTGAAAGATTAAATATTAAGATTTGTCAAGGACATGAGTAAATAGACTTGACTGACTGAAAGGTTTGTATTTGTAACTAGCATAAGATAAAGCAGAGTCTTTATATACAACAGGATTTGGGTTGTATATAATAGTGAAATGTTTCTATAATCCTAAATTTACCATCAATTATTATGTAAAAAAGTTATCACAATATACCAATTTCAGTTGTATCATTATTTCTAAATAAGTCTTTACACCCCTAAGTATGTTCTGTAGATTTTGAGGCCAAAGTCCTACTCAGAGTCTTAACTTGGGTTAAAATGTTTTGTTTTTCAGTTACTTACACGCCAAGTCAATCATCCACAGAGACCTCAAGAGTAATAGTATCCTTCCTGAAATTGGTCTTCAAAGTCTGGAAGCACCCTGACTTTTTCTTCTGCATTTTGTCCTCATGTTATGAATCAATTTGCATAAGGGTATAGTAGAGCAGGGTACAACCTGACAGGTTTCTGAATGATGACTGGGCACTACAGGAAAGTCTGTAGAAGAGTTTGTCATAGTAGGGCTTTTTGTCTTGTTGTTTGCATTTTATGTGCCCTATAAGGTGAATATTTTGTGACAACTGCTTTAATTCATCAGTCTTGCTCAGTAGTAGCTAAGATTTGAAGGTTATGTAACAGTGACATGAGGAAAACAGGTTTTCTTTTGACTGAGCCTATGTAGCTTCCCCAGTGTTACAGGGCACCTTGGGCCATAGCAAGTTAGAAGTTCCAGATCTTACAGAGGCTCAGGAAGGCATCTTAGCCTTATGTTCACATATTTTGGGCCTGAGAAATCCATAAAGCAGGTCATATAAGCTAAATAAAATACTTCTTGTTTAAAATAGAGTTGTTGAATTTCCGAGGAAATATGAATTACTATATTTTAAAAAGAAAATATTACTACAGTATTATAGACATTATCTTTTTTACCTGAATTTTTCAGAATGCTTTCTCCAGAAGGAAAATGAGATCTATTTTTTTTTTTCCTTTACTTACTACACCTCAGATATATTTCTTCATGAAGACCTCACGGTAAAAATAGGTGACTTTGGTCTAGCCACAGTGAAGTCTCGATGGAGTGGGTCCCATCAGTTTGAGCAGTTATCTGGATCTATCCTGTGGATGGTAAGAACTGAGAATAGTTCTCAAGTGATCACATTCTTTAATCCTAAGCTAGTGACTGCTTACTAGAAAGTCACTGAAAGCTGGGCACACTGGTGCACATCTGTAATCCCAGCACTCAGGGAGGCAGAGGCAGGCGGATCACTGTGAGTTCGAGGCCAGCCTGGTCTACAAAGTGAGTCCAGGACAGCTAAGGCTATATAGAAAAACCCTGTCTCAAAAACAAAAACAAAACAAAAAACAAAAAAGTTTTTGCAAAATCAGTTTCAGTATATTTTTAAAAATACATATATGTTATAAAATGTTTAGACGTTAATTGAAAATTGTTTAAAATACTTTGTCTGCTGGGTTTGGTGGTTCACCTCTTTAGTCCCAGTACTGAGGAGGTAGAGGTAGGTGGATCTCTGTGAGCTGAGGCCAGCCAGACTTGGGTGAGATCCTGTCTGAAAATAAAACAAAGACAAAAAACAAAGCTTTATGTTCAAATGGTGTGTATATCCTGCTCTTTTTTTTAAAGTTTGCAGTTTAAGGCTTGTCTTAAGAGACCTATTCTGAGAGAGAGAGACCTATTCTTAACAGAAAGGCTGTTTCACACTTTTATTCAAGCCTAAATTGGAAACAGACCTTCTTCACACTAGAAAGAACTTTATAATTATGGGGCAGTTGGAAGAGGAAGACAAAAGAAAAAGATAGGAGGATATTTTTAGTCAGCCTGTGCTGACTGCACAGGTCTTTCTCTGCTTGTTTCTACTTTGAGGAAGGAGTTCTAAAAGATGAGAGCACAGCCACTGCAGTGGGCTATTAGAGTCATTTCTAGGAATCCTGCTGTGAGCCCACAGTAGTTACATGTAACCTTCCAGAGGGTCTTTCTTTGTGAAACCAGTTTTCCTCCTGTCCTTCAATCAAAATGCCACACTCCAGCTGATTGAATGTAAAAGCAAATACAAGATTCCAACTAGCTCCTGTTAAGGCAGATACTAGAGAGTTATAGCTCTATTGTCACTAGACTTTCTTTGTTTTTGAAAATAGTTTCCATTAAAAGTGGATATTCTCAGATGGGTGGTGGTGCACACCTTTAATCCCAGCACCCGGGAGGCAGAGGCAAATGGATTTCTGTGAGTTTGAGGCCAGCCTGGTCCACAGAAGTAGTCCATGTAGACACTCTGTGGGATCTTCCGTCATAATAGGCACCTTTAAGACATTTATTTACTTATTTATTTATTTATCCTTTTGGTTTTTCAATACAGAGTTTCTCTGTGTACTTCTGTGTTTTCTCCGTGAACTCACTTTGTAGACCAGGCTGACCTCAGATCTACCTACCTCTGCCTCCCAAGAGCTGGGATTAAAGGTTTGTGCCGCCACCACCTGGCTTATTTGGGTTTTTTAAATTTTTTATTTATTGAGATGGGATCTCATTATGTAGTTTTGACTGGCCTGGAACTCACAGTGATCCACCTGCTTCTGCCTCCCTGAGTGCTGGGATTAAAGGCCTGCGCACACTAACAAAGATGGCAGTGTGTCCCAAGGAGATAAAGGAAGGGCATTTTTGGTTCTGAAATTGTAGAAGCAAAAATTTAAGACAGATCATTCACATGCCTCAATAGTGTGTTTAGCAATACTGCAAGGGTTGGTCAAAGTCCAGGCTCTAGGTTTGCTCTTTTTCAAAAGCCTTAGTTTATGTAGTTTGTAGAGTATTAGACAAGGTGTTTTATATTTCCTTCTGATTATTTTTTTTGTTGAGACCCTGGATCAGTGGATTCATCTTTTATTCAACCATGCTGAATTTTAAGAGAACAAGAATAGCTAGTAATGTACTTCATTATCTTTCATTATGATAACTGCTTTCAGAAAAAAATAGGAGGAGCTGGAGAGATCGCTCAATTAAGAGCTCCAGCTGCTCTTTCAGAGGCCTTGGGTTTTAATTCCTCACACCCAAATGACAACCCCCAACTGTCTGTAAACTCCAGTTCCATTGAATCTGATGCCTTCTTCTGGCCTCCACCGTGGCACAGACATATATACAGGCAAAACACACACGCACACACACACACACACACACACACACACAAATTAAAATAAATAGGCTTGTTGTGGTGGCAGAGCCTTTAATCCCATAGGCAGAGGCAGGGAAACCTCTTTGACAGCCAGAGCTACATAATGAGTCCCTCCCTGTCTAAATAAATAAATAATTTTTTGAGGTATGGGATACCTATAACCTGAAATAATAATTTGATCATAAACCAGGTTATGTGGTCCTCTGAATTATTTACAGTGGTCTCTTCTACTTTTATTTATATCTTATGAGAGATAAATTTATATTAATTATTTTATAAATTAACAAGTTCAAGATCTGTCACGCATTTCATCTAAGTAGATGACATGTGACTTTTTGTCTAGCCATCTGCCAGCAGTGAAAGCAAACTAAATTTTAAAAACTGATCTAAACTCTATTCCTCCCCCACAAAAAAATTGTTATTTGTCCATCTTATCACACTTGTATGTGGTTCATTTTATACAGTATTATAAACATAGCAGCCGTGAACAAATTGCATGACAAAAACAAGTGGAAAAAACATTCTCCTCCACTGTTGTCCTCTGACTCCCTCCAGGGTCTCCATCAATCTTTCATCGGCATTTCTTAACTTTGGGTGGAAGGCAGGATCATGTGTGGAACTTTGAAACATAGCCATGTGTGGGTCCCACTCCTAGACCCTAATCTTCTGTATCACGGAGTATAGTTAGCACTGAGCAGGCTCAGAGCAGCACAGAGCAGGAGGTTCTGACTGCCTGCTGCAACTGAGCACTGTTACTCCTCAGGGTATACTGGCCTTGCCAAAAACAGGAGCTTGGTCTTCCTGCTATTTTTGCAACATTTCATTAATACCCTTTACCACTTCCTTAGTTCCTTTCACAAAATAGTATAAGAGATTCAAGGTGAAGAGAGAGACTCTAGTTCTTCCCTGATTAATTGTATTTCATATAAATAAGAAACTGAGTTGTACAGTACAGTGAATAAATTATGTTAAAATTTGGTAAATATGATTTGGTCTTTGCCCTAGAAGCAACAACTAAAATTTCTTTATATGATTTTCTCACAGGTTACCATGTTGTGTGTTTCTTTTGTTAATAAAGCACCTTTATACCATATATTTATGATAAAGCTTTTTTTGTTTGTTTGTTTGTTTGTTTTTTGTTTTTTGAGACAGGGTCTCCCTATGTAGCCTTGGCTGTCCTGGACTCGCTTTGTAGACCAGGCTGGCCTCGAACACACAGCGATCCGCCTGCCTCTGCCTCCCGAGTGCTGGGATTAAAGGCGTGCGCCACCACACCCGGCCCATATTTATGATATAGCTTAAAAGGATATTTGAATTTATTAGTCTCTAAATTCTACCATTATTGTCTCATATGTCCTGAGTTGAGGAAAGTCATTTATACCAGTGACAAGATTTAATTGCTTGTACCTACTCCTAAGCCTTTGTTGTTATTATTGTTGGGTTTTTTTATTGGTTGGTTGGTTGAGTTTTGGGGGGCAGTTTTTGTTGTTTTGGTTTTTGGGTGGTGTTGTTTTGGTTTTTCCTGAGACAGGGTTTCTCTGTATAGCATTGGCTGTCCTGGACTCGCTTTGTAGACCTCAAACTCCCAGAGATCTGCCTGCCTCTGCCTCCCTGAGTGCTGGGATTATAGGCCTGTGCCATCAGGCCCAGCCTCCCAAGCCTTATTGTAAGTGCAAATCTAGTATTTCTTTGCCAATCAAGAATAAGAAATAGAGACTAATTCTGATAAGATAGTCTTAAGAAATAGTAAGGTGGCAGTGATGGTGTTTGCTCAGAAATAGGGTTGCTGGTAAAATTATGGAATCTTAGTAAGCGGGGCAGTGGTGGAGCACGCCTTTAATCCCAGCACTCGGGAGACATAGGCAGGTGGATCGCTGTGAGTTCGAGGCCAGCCTGGTCTACAAAGTGAATCCAGGATAGCCAAGGCTACACAAAAACCCTGTCTCAAAAAAAAAAAAAAAAAAATCTTAGTAATGCCTCATACCAACTATTTCAGAATTTATACAGCAGAGTTTCCCTCTTTTATCTTAGTTGGTTTTATTTCTTTGACCATTAGTAGGAGAATTATATAGTAGAAGATTCCTTTTTTTTTTTTTTCAGACAGGGTTTCTCTGTGTAGCCTTGGCTGTCCTGGACTCGCTTTGTAGACCAGGCTGGCCTCGAACTCACAGTGATCTGCCTGCCTCTGCCTCCCAAGTCCTGGGATTAAAGGCGTGCGCCACCACGCCCGGCTGAAGATTTCTTTAAATAAGGTGTTATTCTGGGAATTATCATAGTTTGTATTTCAGTCTTTATTCAGCTGAAGTTAAGGATAAACTAGAATTTTTCTCTCTTCTAACAGGCACCAGAAGTAATCAGAATGCAAGACAAAAACCCGTATAGTTTTCAGTCAGATGTGTATGCATTTGGGATTGTTCTATATGAACTGATGACTGGCCAGCTACCTTATTCAAACATCAGCAACAGGGATCAGGTAAATATTCGTCATCTCTAGGAGCTACATTTCTCATAAGGCTCCGGGTCTACATCACAGGAAAGGAAGGCGACGGGAGTAAACATGGATGAAAAACTCTTGACCTTTGTGATCAACCTAGAAAATGCTTGTGTGCTTTTGACAGTTTTAAGGCTTTTGCTTGAAATGTTGGTCATAAATGTTGCAATGGAGTGATATCCTCAATTTTGTGACTAGAAATTAGAAGTATAACAATGGAGATAATGCCTGTGTCTTGGCATAGCTGAACTAAAGGTGCACACTAGAGCCTGTTGTGATGCTGTATGCCTTTAATCCCAGCACTTAGGTGGCAAAGGCAGACAGATCTCTGTGATTTGAGGTCAAGCTAGTGTAGCGTTCCAGGCCAGCCCAGTCTTTTAGGAATAGACTTTGCTGTGACCACAGGTATAGTTTTACTCTTTGTAACACAGGCTGGACTGTCAGTGCAGGCAGAGCTATGAGTATATATCAAATTCTACCAGGATTACTAAAATGTTGTTGGAAACAAAAACAAAGCATGAAAATCTGGGAGTTGTTTCACTGGCAATGTTTGCTATACAAGCATGAGGACATGGACATGGGTTCAGGTCCCCAGCACACATGAGAGGCTAGCTGTAGCCTTGCCTAAGACCACAGCGCTTGAATAAGGGGGCCAGTCTAACGGAAACATAAATTCCATGTTCACTCTGTCTCAAGAAAAACAGAAATAAAAACACAATGAGATGGAGGAGTGATGGAGGAAGATACCCTGATACACACTTCTGGCTTCATCATTCCTCCAGACTACTACAACCACGTGCATACACATGCACACCCCCCCCACAACAAAAGGGGGGGAAAGTATGAAATGTCTACTGCATCATGTTGTGGCTTTTTCTATAATGAGAATTCTACCAGAAGGGTAAATTTTCACTTCTTCCTTTCCTAAGTTCTTTTTAAGTTTTGTTTTTGTTTGTGGGTTGGTTTTGTTTTTTTGGTTTTTGTTTTTTGTTTTTTTTTTTTATGTACAGGAGTGCTTTATTTTCATGCACACCAAGAGAGGGAATCAGACACCATTACAGATAGTTGTAAGCTACCTATGGTTGCTGGGAATTGAACTCAGGACCTCTGGAAGAACAGCCAGTGCTCTTAACCTCTAAGCCTTCTTTCCAGCCCCTTTCCTAAGTTCTTATTCTCTGTTCCTTCCTTCCAAATGGTACCAGTGTCACCTACAAAGCTTTGTTGTTTAGTGTCTCACGATAAATTCCCTTAGGCTTTTCTCTCTTCCCTTCTCCCACTCTCTTTAACATTTTACAGAATAATATTCTATAATCCAGCCAGGACTTGAGATCTTGATTTTCCTGCCTTCATCTCTAGAATGTTGGGAATTACAGTTTGTGCCACCAGTTCCAGTTTACCAATGCAAAAAGTGAATGAATTATCCTTGCTAAAATCACCTTGGATGCTCCAACATTTTTTTACTGATTTTTTTTTCATTGATTAATTCATTTATTTACTTTACATCCTGATGGCAGCTTTCCCTTCCTCCTTCTTTCCCCCAGTCTCTGCCTCTCCCCTACCATTCCTCCATTCCTCCATTCCTCCATTCCTTCCTCTCTTCCTCCTCAGAGAAGGGGCAGCCTTGCTTGTCTATCGACCCAACCATTTCAACCCTTGGCATATCAGGAATCAGTAGAACTAGGCTTGTCTTCTCTTATTTGTGTGTGTGCGTGTGTGCGTGCATCTTCTCTTATGGAGGCTAGACACAGCAGCCCAGTTAGGGGAAAGGGATCCAAAGGCAGGCAGCAGAGTCAGAGACAACCCTGCTGCAGTTATTAGGGGACCCACATGAAGACCAAGCTGCACATTTTTTTAAAGTGTGTGTGTATGTGTATGTGAAGAGGAGAGTGATGACAATTAAACTCTTCATTAGAAGATGTTAGTTACCTAGCCGGCCATGATGGTGCATGCCTGTAATCCCAGCACTCAGGGAGGCAGAGGCAGACAGATCTCTGTGAGTTCAAGGCCAGCCTGGTCTACAAAGCGAGTTCAGGACAGCCAAGGCTGCACAGAGGAACCTTGTCTCAGGAAAGAAAAAAGAAAGTAAGTAAGTAAGTTACCTATGTAAGCAGTGATTAAAACATATTCATGCTATATGCTGTGGTTTACATCATAATCACATAAAAGACTAATTTAAAATGGAGATGCTCGGGACTGAAGAAATGGCTCAGCAGTTGAGTGTATTGCTCTTGCATAGAATCTGAGTTCAGTTCCCAGAACCCATAGTAGGTAACTCACAACCCATTCAGAGGGATATGACACCCTCTTCTTGCCTTCATGGGCAACTGCACATACATGCTCACACCCTCACGCAGATGCACATTCATGCATTTAATTTAAAATAAAAGTAATTATTTAAATGGAGATTCTAGAGCAGGTTGTGATTCAGTGGGGGTAGGGTCCAAGCTCCTGCACTTCTTTATGCTTCTGGAATAATTCTGGTGCATACCAAATGTCTTAGCTAGGATTTCTTTTGCTACAAAGAAACACCATGACCAAAACGCGAGTTGGAGAAGAAAGGCTTTATTCGGCTTACATTTCCACATTGCTGTTCATCACCAAAGGAAGCCAGGACAAGAACTGAAACAGGATAGAAACCTGGAGGCAGGAGCTGATGCAGAGGCCATGGAGGGGTGCTGCTTAGTGGCTTGCTTCCCATGGCTTGCTCAGCCTACTTTCTTATAGCACCCAGGACCACCAGCCCAGGGATACTACTGCCCACAGTGGGCTGGGCCCTCCCCCATTGAGCACTAATTAAGCAAATGCCGTACTGCTGAATCTCATGGGGTCATGTCCTCAACTGAGGTTCCTTTCTCTCTGATGACTTTAACTTGTGTCAAGTTGACACACAAAACCAAAGATGAGAATTATCATTCCAAATTGTAAAAGCAAGCATATGTGGAATACTTAAGTGTTTCATCGTGACTCCCAACCAAATAAAATGATATGTGTGTTCCTTCATTGAAAATATTTTTATTTATTTTTGGCATGTTTTTGGGGGGAGGGGTTGTTGATGTGTGTGTGTGTGTTTGCGCGCGCACATGTGGAGATCAGGATACAACTTTGTGGCATCAGTTCTCCCCTTCCACCTTTATATAGGTTCTAGAGATCCAAGTTAGCCTGTGCTTTATGTAAGGATTTGGTAAGGGCGCACACATCCAGAGATGTCAGTCTACTGTTCATAGCTTCATTGATTCTGGGCCCATACTAAAGCAGAACATTATGGCATCAAGAGCATGGTGAGGAGGAAAGTGTTTACCTCAGCAGATAAGAATACTGAATCCTTGTATGACCTTTACCCAACAAGGACAGTTTTCAGGAGTCAGTTCTCCTTCCACCATGTGAATCCCTAGGTCATCAGATGTGAGGACAGGCCTTTGCCCACTGAGATATCTTTGCCAGTCCAAGGTTTAAGCTCTTTTATTAAAGTCATGGTTCATTATGAATTAGTTTTTGTTCAGGATGAAAAATCTGAAGCATCCCAGAAATCTGTAGTCAGCTACTTCTTGGCATTTGAGGTGCTTTATCTTCCATGAGTATATAATAAGCAAAAGTCAAACACAAGTGTGTTCTCTCTGAGAGAAGTGAGCAACCAGCAGAAGGTCAAGGGCTTTATCGCTTAAGTCTTCTTGGCAGTATACTTGAAGTTCCTAGAATTTGTCAGTCTAAAGCCAAGTTCTGTGTTTGGTAAGGAAGAATAAGGAAAAAACTATAAATCTTCCATCCATTCTACTTGACTAGCCTGTGTACCCTGCTTTCTTCAAACTGTTCCCTTAGTGGGACACCCTATTTTGGAAGGATGCCTTTGGTCATCCTTAGTGCAACAGCACCTCCATCCCCTTCCTGTACCTTGATCTGCCAGGCTCTCAGAGTAGACATCTGCTTGACATCTGCTCTCTTTTACATGGGAAGTTAGGACAACTGCTTTTTTACTGTGCAGTATAGATACCATTTATTTGTACTGTCACCCTCCCATAGTGTGGGCTGTGTGTTTTGCATGAAAACTCAAAGCAAGGCTCCAGTAAAATGATATTGATGCAATGGCAGGCCTTGGCCTCAGTACGTGTATCAATTGGTCATCTTACTCCAAGGTTTGAGTTGTTTGTTTGTTTATTTAATCAATTATAAAAAGAGGGGATTGGATTTAAAAACTTGCAGTTAACAAAAGTCACAGAGGCTAGGAAAATGGCTCAGTCAGTCAAGAAGCATAAGGCCCTGAACTCCCTAGCCCTTTGCCTGCTGACTGATGGCTGTAATCCTAGCTCTGGGAGACAAAGACAGAAGAGTTTGTTGGCCAGCTAGCCTAGCCAAATCATGAGCTCAAGGTTCAATGAGAAACCCTATTTCAGAAAATAAGGTGAAAGTCAATTGAGAGAGACATCAACCTCAGCCTCAGGCTTCCACATGCACATACACCAGCATGCATATGCGCATACACCACACATAAAGACCTAAACTCAAAAATAGAAATCAGATTATATGTTAAAATAGGTCTCTTGACTCTCCAAGAGATAACCACTTCTGTGTTACTTTGTAGAAATTGGGGTTTTCGTTGTTTGGGTTGTGTCTGTGTCTCTGTGTGTGTTTCTCATTTGTTTTCATTAGTGCTGAAAGTCTGAGAAAAATTATTTCATTGTTTGTTTCAAAAGTTTTTTTAAAGCCAGGCAGTGGTGGTGCATTTCTTTAATCCCAGCACTCAGAGGCAGAGGGAGTTCCAGGACAGCACAGAGAAACCCTGTCTCAAAACAAAACCAACCAAACAAACAAAAACCCTCACCAAGTCTGGGGTGTGGCTTAGTAGCAGGGTGCTTGTCTAGTATATACACCATGTACATGCCTGCTATCCAGGGTCAGAAGACTACTATATGTTGTGGATGGTTGTGAGCCACCATGTGTACTGAGAGCGAAGCCCACCACTTAACCTGTGAGACATCACTACAGCCCCATTTGTTTCTTGTGGGGGGGGGGTTATTTGGTTTTGGTTTTGATCAGTCCATTGTTTCTTCCACTGCAGTTTCTTTACCAAATTAAGATTAATACTATAAATCAGACATGGCAATGCATGCCTTTAATCCCAGCACTCAGGCAGCAGAGGCAGACCAGTCTCTGTGAGTTCAAGGCCAGCCTGATCTACAAAAAGAATCCAGGATAGTCAAGGCTACACAGAAAAACCATGTCTCAGAAAGAAAGAGGGAGAGAGAGACTACTACATACCTCTGCACGTTTTTAGCTTGGCATATAAAATGTTTTCTTATATGTTAAGTAATTCAAAGAATGTCAATTTTAGTATGACTTGGTTAAGATTTAAAATACTGTTGGAATGTATCCAGTAAAATCTAAAATTCATCCCCTGTTTAAATATATAAAAGTTCTACATTGACATGGTTTCTTTTTTCTCTTCAAGCCATTTGTGATAGTCTCTAACCCCTCACAAATTCTTTCCTAATATAGCACACTTTTATGTATCTGCAAGGAAAAATATGATTGCAAGTTTACATTTGGAATTCTAAATATTTTTCTTATGACTTTAAACTCTGATGGGTTATTTTTATTTATTTATGGGTTGATTTCTGGGTTTGGTTTGGTTTGAGTTTGGGCTTTCGAGACAGTGTTTTTCTGTGTAGCCTTCGGCTGTCCTGAAACTAGCTCTGTAGACCAGGCTGGCCTTAAACTCAAAGATCGGCTTATCTCTGCCTCCTGAGCGCTGGGATTAAAGGTGTGCACTGCCACTACCCAGCCTAATAGGTTATTTTTAAATGCTGGGTTCTGCTATTGTTAACAGTTTTTAATATATAGCTGATAACTTTGATTACATAAAGGTAAATTTTTTATTGAAAGTTGTGTATGTATGTAGTTTTGTGTTTTTATTTGTTTTATTTTGGAGATAGAATCTGGCTGTGTAGGCCAGCCTGGCTGTGCACACCTGACCATCTTGCCTTTGCTCCCCAGTACTGGGATTACAAGCATGCCTGACTGTTTAACAGAAGTGTGTATTTGAGGAGAGGGTGGAGGCCAAAGGCGGTTTTAGCTTCCAGATGTCTTGTTTGTTTGTTTGCTTGCTTGTTTGTTTGTTTGTTTGTTTCGAGGCAGGGTTTCTGTCTGTAGCCCTGGCTGTCCTGGAACTCACTCTATAGACCAGGCTGGCCTCGAACTCACAGAGATCCACCTGCCTCTGCCTCCCCCCAAGTGCTGGGATTAAAGGCGTGCGCCACCATGCCTGACTCAGTTGTCTTGTCTTAGCAGAGTTATACACAGTGCTCTAAATTCTCCTAACAGGAATGTGTGACAATAATATGGAGTACTGCCAGCCAGGAAAGGTCTCTGAACCTCAGGGGCTAGAGAGATGGCTCCATGGTTAAGAGTGCTGCCTGCTCTCCCAAAGGTCCTCAGTTCAATTTCCAGCAACCACATGGTGGCTCACAACCATCTGTAATGTGATCTGATGCCCTCTTCTGCAGATCAAGTACTCATATACAATAAATAAATAAAATTTTAAAAATATTAGTCTCAGAGCCAGGCGCACTGGCACACACATGTAATCCCAGCACTAAGGGAGGCAGAGGCAGGTAGATCTCTGTGAGTTCGAGGCCAGCCTGGTCTACAAATTGAGTCCAGGACAGCCAAGGCTACACAAAGAAACCCTGTCTTGAAAAAGAAAAGAATTAGTCTCATAGACATGGCTGGCTGCTTATGGCTGATCTTAGTCTCCAGCTCCTCAAGAAGTTAGGTTGATGCTACATACCCCCAAACCCCTTTATATGACATACTGCTGGTAGCCCAGGGCTGACCCCAGATACCACACAGAACATCCTAAGTGAGGACTCAGTGATAGCCTCCCAGAAGCCAAAAGAAAAGGCCACCCTCTCTGGACAGAAGTCTTCCTTTACATCATACCATGTCATTCAGTTACTTGAACTCATTCCTATGCTATACCAAAAATTATATTATAACTTGTCGTTAAAAAGTATTTTACACTGGATGGTGGTGGTGCACACTTCTAATCCCAGCACTCAGAAGGCAGAGGC
Organism: Acomys percivali; assembly: GCA_907169655.1. Classification (NCBI taxonomy): domain Eukaryota; kingdom Metazoa; phylum Chordata; class Mammalia; order Rodentia; family Muridae; genus Acomys; species Acomys percivali. The sequence continues at coordinate 81,462,184 of OU015744.1, forward strand.
AGGCGGATCTCTGAGTTCAAGGCCAGCCTGGTCTACAAAGCGAGTCCAGGACAGGCAAGGCTACACACAGAGAAATCCTGCCTCCAAAAAAAATTTTCAATCAAAAAAAAAAAAAAAGTATTTCAATGATCAGCTGAAAATTTGGCTAGCTTTGTTGAAAGCAAAGAATTGGAAATGTTAAAAGGAGTTTTATAGTTCATTAGCACCTAGTTAGACATTCCTATTTGGAAATGTCTTCCTTTTTTGTTTGTTTTGTTTTTTGTTTGTTTGTTTGTTTTGGTTTTTTTTGTTTGTTTTTGGTTTTTTTTTTTTGAGACAGGGTTTCTCTGTGTAACAGAGCCCTAGCTGTTTGTCCTGGACCCACTTTGTAGACCAGGCTGGCCTCAAACTTAGAGATCAGCCTGCACCTCCTCTCAAGTGCTGGAATTAAAGGTGTGTGCCACTCCCGCCTGACTGAAAATGTCTTCTTGATGTCCCATATTTTTTGTAGCCTAGAATGATACTAGAGTCCATATTGTTAAAATATAAGACCTTTTCTAAGGTAGAGGTTAGATGCACCAGAAAAATTCCTGACACATACACCTAGGTGGTTCTTTGGCAAGTCAGTTATAATATTGCTTGTATTGCTGTGTACATACATGCATGTAAGTTCCTACAGAGGCCAGAGGGCATTGAGTTCCATGCAGCCAGAGTCACAGGTGTTTGTGAGCCATGGGATATGGGTGCTGGGGCCTGCACTTAGGTCCTCTGCAAGAGTAGCAAGTGTTCTTAGCTACTGAGCCATTTCTCCAGCCCCTAAATTTATTTTATATAAAAAATTTAAAAAGGACAGGCCAGCTGTGGTGGTGCACACCTTTGATCCCAGCACTCAGGAGGCAAAGGCAGTTGGATCTCTGTGAGTTCAAGGCCAGCCTGGTCTACAAAGTGAGTCTGGACAGCCAGGGCTACACAGAGAAACCCTGTCTCAGAAAGGAAAAAAAAAAAAAGAAGCGCATATGTGATAGAAAAAGCCTTTGTTTCCAGGGCCCACAGGTCTCCTTAGAGAATGTAGTTAAGACATATTCACAAATTTTAGTACTCTGATAAGGTAGTAAATGATCATTACAGCTGTTGGTGGAGGGAACATTATCATTTCTAGATGTGGAAATCTAGAAAAAAGACAGCTATGACGGGCAAGGTTAGAGTTCAGTTAGGCCTTGCTTCATCCAGGTTTCAGATAGCTGGAGGGGACACAGGAAGGCATCACAAGCGGAGCAGAAGAAAAGTTAAAAGGAGATTTGTAAATTTCCATGGTCTTCTCTCAGTTCTTTGCTGTCACTTTTGTAGATATATCATTTTGGGCAAGTCCCTTGGTTTTTGGCTTTTGAGCGCTGGGTTCTAATCTGTAACATGGGATCAATTCCTACTCCTTGGAGAATTCTTTCTAATACCAAAATAGATGATGTGTATAGTCCAAGAATCCGAAGTTTTTCAGGCTTCTTATACCTTTTCTGGGAACATGGACACGTCTGAACTGCTGTCGTATGTGAATGGCAGCCCAGGCTCTTCTCGACTCTGAGCCCTCCTTATGTCCTTCCCACGTTTTAGGGATCACTTATCTCTGCTGCTCCAGAGAAGTTTCAGGGTCTTTTCTTTAGCTTGTATCAGAGACTACATTGAAATTAAAGTTTACTGCAGGTTAATAAATGGGAGTCATTCTTCATGCTCGCCTCTAATCTGCCTCTCAGAATCCTCTCTCTTGGGCCCCCTCTTCCCTGATATGCAATACTCTTAACCTAGCTCTGCCCACGCTCAAAAGAGCCAAAAATTTAAAAGAATTTAGAAAAACTCTAGCTTTCTAATGAAGACAAGCCTTGTTACCTTCCAAGACAGGAGATTTTTAGCTTCAACTGTCCTGACCTCCTTTCTTCTGGAAGACGCATCGCCGCCACTGCTGCTGCTGCTGTAGTTAAATAGCCTAAGAGACTGTCTTCAGCACAAGTGCTTAACTACAGCTGCCTCGTGACTGCTATAACATTCTTTGTTTAGTTACTTTTATAAACCTGTGTTTGTTTCTCTCTTACCTAGCTATCACACAAATAATTGAGACTCATATTTGTTTAATAATAAGCTTCACAACACAATAACTAAGCAGTTAATACTCTATTCTTAACCCTCTAAGGTAATCTGGTTTCCTCCCAGTGTACCTCCCAGAGATACTTGCACTTTGTAGCTTTCCTACTCCAGCTCCTCCTGATGTCTCTTGGACCTCTAAAATGCCTGACTTCCTTACTTCCTCCTCTAACTCCTCCTCCCTGGCAGGCAGGAAGTCCAGCCCTATTTTCCCCCCTGCTCAGTGGTTGGCTGTAAGCTGCTTTGTTGGCATGCCAGAGAACAATTGGGGAGCAGTGTTTACACAACATTGAGACAGGAGGTTCTTAGAGCAAGGATTGCAACCAGATTGAGGGGGGAGTACAGAAACCACTATTTGAACTACACACTAACTTTATGCCAATAGTGCTTAACTGTTTTGTTCCCTGCTGCACATGCACAAAGGACTTACCAACCCTGGAGCCCAACAACAAATAGTATTCAATAATGTTTTGTAAAGAAAAAAAGAAGTTCTGTCTCATCTATATGTCTTTTTAAAGATTTATTTATTTATTATTATATATACAGTGTATATATAATACCTACAGGCTGGAAGAGAGCATCATATCACATTATAGATGGTTGTGAACCACCATGTGGTTGCTGGGAGTTGAACTCAGGACCTTTGGAAGAGCAGGCAGCACTCTTAACCACTGAGCCATCTCTCCAGACCTCATTTGCATGTCTTAGCATGTACCTTGTCAGTGGAAACACCACTAGGCAAGGAGTGACACAAGCACAGGAGGTATTAATTAGTTAGAGGGCTTTGCCACAGGCTTGAGGTGGGGGGGGGGGTCACAAAACAAGTTTTTTTCTTGTTGGTATGGGCTCCCTACAATCAGTGATGGATTGGGAAGCCAGATACTAGCATTGTTTTTTTTTTTTGTTTTTTTTTTGACTTACCAAACTTTAATGTACATACAGGAAAGTGTGAATGCCATAAGTATACAGTTTATTAAAATTTCATTGCTTATATATTTGAGTTTATTAATTATTAATAAGAATGTATGATTTGCCTATTTCCCTTCAGATAATTTTTATGGTGGGACGAGGATACCTATCTCCAGATCTCAGTAAGGTACGGAGTAACTGTCCAAAAGCCATGAAGAGATTAATGGCAGAGTGCCTCAAAAAGAAAAGAGACGAGAGACCACTCTTTCCCCAAGTAAGAAAAACTTCATGATACCCCAAAGTACCAACCAACCTTCATAAGCAGCTTTCGCATGATGAGGAAGTAGTGGGGCAGAGCTGGGGTTCTGCAGGCCAGATGAGCAGACAGGAAGGTGACTTGATGAAGGCTGAAAATACAAGCTATTCAGCAGTTTGTCCAGGATTTGTCCAGCAGTTCTCAAACTTTTAAAGAATTATTTTATCTTACATTATGTTGTGTATTGGTGTTTTACTTGCATGTGTATATGCACTACTTGTGCCTGGTGCCCGCCGAGGCTAGAAAGAAGTCAAATCCCCTAGAACTGGAGTTTTAGCAGCTGTGAGCCATTGTATGGTTTCTGGGAACTGAGTATCTCTTCAGCCCTAGTTCTCAAACTTTTTCATCTTGGAACGTATTTTAAAATAGTGAAAAATAGCATTTTTGAGTTTGTAAACAATGAAAAAAATTAGGAAGAAGAGTGGCGTTGATTTCGTTTTTTTTCCAATTGTTTTTACACAGCTAACACACTTGGATTCTCTGTTTCGTACTCACTGTGCTTTAGGGTCTTACACTCCTTAGCCTCTGACAGCTTACTTACAAAAATTCAACTCACTGGGCTGGAAAGATGGCTCAGAGGTTAAAAGCACTATCTGATCTTACAGAGGCCCTGAGTTCAATTCCCAGCAACTGCATGGTGCCTCACAACCATCTATAATGAGATCTGGTGCCCTCTTCTGGCTGGCTGGCAGGCAGGCATACATGCAGGCAAAACATTGTATACATAATAAATCTTTAAAAATAAATAAATAAAAATTCAGCTTACACCTTTGACCTGGTGGGTTTTTTAAATAATATTTTTATTTTTATTTTATGTATATTAGCATTTTTGACTGTATGTATGTCTGTGTGAGGGTGTCAGATCCCCTGAAATAGGAGTTACAGACAGATGCAAGCTGCCATGTCTGTGCTGAGAATTGAACCCAAGTCCTCTGGAAGAACAGCCAGTGCTCTTAACTACTGAGCCATCTCTCTGGCCCCTAACCAGGGGTTATTCTTGATGGTAAAATAAGTGGATTCTAAGTTTTCTGTTTACCTATGTTAGTTTTTAAATTTTTATTGATTGGTTTTGGTTTTTTGGTGGTCGTGGTGGTGGTGGTTGTTTCGAGACAGGGTTTCTCTGGGTAGCCTTGGCTGTCCTGCACTCACTATGTAGATCAGGCTGACCTCAAACTCAACATAGGTTCGCCTGCCTCTGCCTTCCTGAGTGCTGGGATTAAAGGCGTGCGCCACCACACCTGGCTATTATTTTAATATATTATATATTTATTATTTTAGTACATGCTAATATTATATATTATTAATTTCATTTTTATAGTATATTTTTACTATGACTATATACTATAATAGATTCTTACCTCAACTGACCTGGGACTCAGTATGTAGCCCAGGGTGGCCTGAAATTGGCAGATATCCACCTACCTCTGCCTCAGGGAGTGGTGGGATTAAAGGTGTACACACCTAGCTTGGACCTTCTTTAAAAACCATTTGTGAGTGTATGCTTGAGTGCACATGGCACATGTTTGGGAATGGCCAGGGAGGACAGAAGGCATTGGATCCCTTAGATCCAGAGTTTCAGGTTTATAATTAGTTTTAAGTTTTTATGTACCATTCATTTCTTTTTTTTTTTTTTTTTTTTTTTTTAAGATTTATTATTTATTTATTATCATGTATACTGTGCTCTGCCGGCATGTACACTTTCAGGCCAGAAGAGGGCATTAGATCACATTACAGATGGTTGTGAGCCACCATGTGGTTGCTGGGAATTGAACTCAGGACCTCTGGAGTAGCAGTCAGTGCCCTTAACTTCTGAGCCATCTCTCCAGCCCCGTACCATTCATTTCAAGGCTGGCAAGTGATCTAAAAAAAAAAAAAAACTATAAGCAGACATTAACTGTGAGCAACTTTACTCATTCAGCTATGTGTGTAAACCTGGCACTGTGCTCACATGTGTGACTTTTGTGCTGATAGGAGATACCAGTTTGTTCATTACTTATATTGAAACACTGTAAAATCCCAGGTAAACTCTAATTATGAGTATGATGAGCTATTAAAGACTTATACTACCAACTGTGCACAGTGTCGCATGCCTACAATCCCAGCACTCAGGGAGACAGAGGCAGGTGGATCTCTGAGTTTGAGGACAACTTGGTCTACAAAGCAAGTCCAAGACAGTCAAGGCTACAAAGAGAAATCTGTCTTGAAAAATTAAAAAAAAAAAAATTTTTTTTTTAATTTATACTATCCAGATTTTTATTCTGTGCTCTGCTTTTTCTTGTTTCTTGTTTTCTATCTTGTTCCCTCCCCACCCTTGCTTCTTTCTTACAGATCCTCGCCTCCATTGAGCTGCTGGCCCGCTCATTGCCAAAAATTCACCGCAGTGCATCAGAACCCTCCTTGAATCGGGCTGGTTTCCAAACAGAAGATTTTAGTCTATATGCTTGTGCTTCTCCGAAAACACCCATCCAAGCAGGGGGATATGGTGCGTTTCCAGTCCACTGAACCAAACTAAATGAGTGAGGCATTAAAGTAAGGTAGCAACAAAAGCAAATAAACAGTTTCCTTATATTTAAATTAACCAGAATACTCTGTTACTTACAGGTGAGCCAAAGAATATTTGTCTTTAAAAACTTAAGAACTGCTTTCCGTTTTTAAAATCTTACTGAACATAGAATTTTCATTGTCCATGTGTTAAAATACACAAGCACTGTTAAACACTTTCAGTGCCTCTTCCAGAGGCTTTCCTTCCTATTCTGAGTTTGTGCTTTCCAGTGATTAAAGCCCCGTTTGCTCATGGAGCCCTTGTTATTAGCCATCACTTGTCCTGGGGACTCCAGAAGAAGCCTTCCTCTGCACGTTCACAGGTGGGACACACAGTAGGCCAGCCTGTCAGCTGTGGGGATTGACAGTAATAGAACCAAATCATCTTGAGTTTTATTTAGCCTTTATATTTTCCTATTGCTGTTTCTTTTTACAATTTAGAAAATGTGGAAGTCCTTTATTTCCCTGAAGTAATACATAATTTTTTAAAATAAATTGTGGGTGTGAGCAGCCAAAAATATCACAGTGGTACATTTGACATAAGTAAAATGACCATACTTTGTATTTTCAGTGGAAAAGTACAAATTAAGGTTCTTCTTAGATGATATTTATATGTTAAAGATGTCATATATGTGTAAAAGTCAAATTCTCTTTATTCTCACTCACTCCCTTTCCCAAAACTTTACAAAATTCTGAGGGTCTTAGAGTGTTTGTTTGTTTGTGCTTTGATTTTCTAAATACCTGGCTGCCAAATAGCCAAGTGATGGTTTTTTGAGTTAATGTATCAGGGTCTACTTACGTTTTGATGTCTGTTACAGCAGTCAGCAGTCACTTACCATTGTGTCTCATAAACTTTCTTCCTGGGGGTCTTTGTCCAGCAAGATCCCACCCATGATGAGTGCCCAATGCATTCCACAGTGTGAAGTACTTCTAATGTTTACATTTTGTATGTATAGAAATGAGTGTAATGGAGTGTAATTGTCCTGTGACTTGGAGAGAATCTAAAAGCAGAAAATTGGAATCATTATGGTCTTTTAAAAAATATCCTGCCATCTCTACTTCATAGTCACCTGGAGACAAAGCCTATTGATATTCAGTCACTCAATTCAGACTTATGGTAATGCTTAAATAATAACCCAAAGCAAAGGTTACTCAACAGACAGACCATATTTGTGTACATGTCATCCTCCTTTGAAAACAATAAAGCAAAAAATTGGGAAAACTTTAGTGACATTGAGTTTATAAGTACCACGGATAAGTTTCTGAAGTGCTTTCCTTACTTACATTGTTAGATTACTATGCCTGTTAATTATTATGACTCACCTTGTGTCCATCATTTGGATAAGTTAAGAATGTCATCATAATCTTATATACCAATTCATGATTCTAAATATAAGAGAATATTTCTCATATTTTTTTTAAAAGCCAGTCCAGTGGAATTAGGAGGATTACAAGCCTGGGCTACATAAAGACTCTTGTCTCCGAGAACTTAGAACTGGGCATATAGCTCAGTGGTAGATTACTTTATATAGAATGTACAGGTATTTGTACAGTGTTTGGTCACCTACATGGGAAGAGGAAATGAGGGGGGGAGATAAAACAATGCAATACACCAGCAAAACTCATGATTTCTGAATCTTTGATGACATAAAGATGAATTCATTGGTAGGTGATGGTGTATGTACCTAACAAATTCTTTACAAATTATCTTGGTCTATAGAATACTCAAACATTTTAAACATATGAAACATAGTATACAGAAGAATGTTTTTTAACAGAGATCTTTGTGTAAGCTCCCAGCATACTTGTTTTACTAGTCTGTTCCTGTCCTCATTCACTGCCGTGCTCAAACTGTGCCATCTTCATCTGACTCATACACACTATCCCCCTTCCTTTCTTCCTCCTCTTTTCTCCTTTCTTTGTTAGCTAGTCAGCATTTGCTCTAAGCTCTCTCAAGACACTCAGAAGCTCATGTGCTATCCCATAGACACTTAAGCATTCCCCCACAGGTGGCATAGTAGTTGACTTCCCCTCTCACATCTGGCCCACTGGGATGTGTAGATGACAGAGAGATAGGAAACCCTAGGACTGTATCACTTCCCCTCTACATGTATCTGTGTTAGTGGTGCTAATTTGTTATTGTTGCTGTTTTGTTTGTTTTGCTAAGAGTTCTAGTGTTTTTTTTTTTTTTTTTCTTCTCTCAAAGGATTATACCCTAATGTTTTGTTCTAGGCCTTTTTAATTTTTATTTTAAGATGTGTGATTTTGGGCAAGTTTCTTGAGCACTCTGGACCCCAACTTGTTCCTCTGTAAAACAGAATCACTGTGCATCCCAGGCTGGCCTGGAACTTTGGATTTTCCTACCACTACTGCCAAGTGCTGGCATTACAAGTGTGGACCACTTTGCCCAGCTTCCTTCTTTGGTCTTTTGGCTCAACAGTGCCTTGGTTAAGTTATTCATTAAAAAGAATCCTTGAGGGGCGAAGAGATGGCTCAGGGGTTAAGAGCACTGGCTACTTTTCCAGAGGTCCTGAGTTCAGTTCCCATCAGCCACATGACAGCTTACAACTCTCTGTAACTACAGCTCCAGGGCATCTGACACCTACCTACACATGAGCAAAACACCAATGCATATTACAAAACCCTTTAAAAAAAAAAAAAAAAGATCCTTGATGGAAAGAGATAGCCCAGTTAGTTGTATTCAGGTTAGGAAAGCAAAGCTTAACTATTAAAACTCGATTATAGATCTGACAGAGATGGTAGTTCTGTAATCCCAGTATGAGGAAGGGGAAACAAGAGGATGGCAAGATCAAGACCACCGTGCTAATCTTCTCACCACATAAATTTTAGGTTTCAGTCCACCAGTCATTAGCAGTCTGCTGCATCACAAGACTTGCCAACATTCCCTAGCAACCAGTTCAAATCTAACAGAATCAACCTGGATACAAGAAAATATCAGTTGTAATATTCTGGAGTCTGGGGCAAAAGATCATGAACTTGAGGTCATCTATACAGTAAGATGTTGTTTAAAATTTAAAAAGGCAATGATCACAGCACTTAAAAAGTCAAGTATCGCTGGATGTGGTGGGAGGTAGAGGCAGATGGATCCCTGTGAGTTTGAGGCTAGCCTGCTCTATAAAGCCAGTCTAGGACAGCCAGGGCTCTTTCCACAGAAAAACCCTGTCTCAAAGGGGGCGGGGGGAGGTCAAGTATCTGGCCCTGGCAAGATGACACAAGGCTGTGGTAATGCATACTTTTAATCCCAGAGGCCAGCCTGGTCTACAGAAGGAGTTCAAGGATAGCCAGGGCTACACAGAGAAACCCTGTCTCAAACAAACAAACAACAACAATAAATATATAATGTATATATGTATGTATGTGTGTATAGGCAGGCAAGGTAGCACATACATGTAATCCCAGTACTGAGGAAGCAAAGTAGGAAGATCCTGTGTGTTTGAGGCCTGCCTGCCACAGCTATGAATTTGACCTGCCATGTGACACCCAGCTGTGAAAGTCCCTGCAGCTTGGTGTTTTCTTGATAGTGTTGACCTGTTAATCAGTATCATGCACATACACTTGTTTCTTTTGTAGATTCCAATGACTTGAGGTTTTAACTTAGTAATGGTGTTACAATATATTTGTTGTAGTATATATAACTAGTCACCTTTCAGTGAGAATCAAATAAGCCTTTTCTGTCTTCAAGTTCTTTTGAGATAACTTTTTAAAATCAGCTCTTATCCTCCCTCTACAGGAGAATTTGCAGCCTTCAAGTAGCCACTCCATCATGGCAGCATCTACTCTTTATTTCTTAAGTCTTGTGTTCATACAATTTGTTAACATCAAAACACAGTTCTGTTCCTCAAATCTTTTTTTAAAGATACAAAATTTTCAATGCATAAGCTCGTGTGGAACAGAATGGAGTTTCCTATTCAACAAAGAGGGAAGAATATTTTAGGAACCAGAATTCTCTGCTGCCTGTGTTTCTTCTTCAACACAAATATCATGTGCATACAAGTCTGCCCATTCCCAGGAAGAAAGAGGAGAGACCCTGAATTCTGCCCTTTTGGTGGTCAGGCCTGATGGAAAGAATCTGCTGCTGCAGCTTGGGAAACTTGCTATGGAAAGTCTGCCGGTCAACTTTGCCCTTCTAACCACCAGATCAGTTTGTGGCTGGTCATCTGATGGGGCGATTTCAGTCACCAAGCATCGTTCTTGCCTGTTCTGGGATTATGTTGTGGAGCACTTTCCCTGTCCACCACCATTAATTTCTGAGGGATGGAGTAAATGCAGCATACCCTTTGTATAGCCCTTGCTTGGTCCTCAACAAATGTTATCACAGTAAAGTTCTTCAAATTTAAGTGGAGGGTGAGAGGTGAGGAGACACTGCGTTGGGGCAGAGAAGAGGGGATGCTGCATCTTCTTCCTCACCTCCCGCTCTCTCTCCTTGGGTTGCCTTGCTCACTGGGCTGCTCAGTGCTGGCACACATCGCCTTCTTTTCTCATTGGGTCCAGCAATGGCGGTGAGGGTTGGGGATTGTCCATCCACAATGTAGCAAAGTCTCAGGAAAATACAGTTCCTATCTTCCTCTCAGCTCTTCCAGTCACAAAACTTACGTGGCTGCTTTGTCCAGGACATAAAATGCCATGGACAGTATCTCATTAAGAGCCTACAAAACTGCTTACTGACAGTTTTGAATGTGAGAAATTTGTGTAATTTTTTTGTTTTGTTTTGATTTTTGAGACAGAACAGTTTCTCTGTGTAGCCTTGGCTGTCTTGGACTCCCTCTGTAGACCAGGCTGGCCTCAAACTCACAGAGGTCTGCCTGCCTCTGCCTCCCAAGTGTTGGGATTACAGGTTGTGTCACTGAGCCCAGCAAATTTGTGTAATCTAAATGTAAGGTACAAGTTTTAATTTCTCAGTTTCTTCTATTTTTATTTTAAAAAATAATAATTTTCAGGTTTAATTGGAATAAATGAATACTTCCCACAAGAATATATATATCCTGAAAATTATATTTTGTGTTAACTGTAAACAGCTTTTAAAGAATGGTTATTATCCTTTTCTCTACCTAAAATTATGGGGAGTCTTAGCATAATGACAGTTATTTATACTTTTTAAATTAATGGTACTTGCTGGATCCACACTAACGTCTTTGCTAATCCCATTGTTTCTTCCAACTTAACTCCTACACTACATCTTACATCCTCTTTCTAGTCTTTTACCTATAATATGCAACCTAAAATAAAAGTGGTGGTGTCTCCATTCATTCTCCTTCTTCCTTTTTTCCCCAAGCCTGGTCTGCAAAGGGTTGGGGAATTTGATAGCTGAGTCCCCTAGTCTGAAAGAGAGCCGTTAGGGACATTGGAGTTGAGGAAAGTATGAGGCCTGCCACCGGTTGTTTTTATAGAGCCCTGAGTCTTGTCTTTGCACAGATCAACAGCATAACCTAATCACAGCTTCCCTTGGCCTTCATTTAAAGGTAATATAAAACCACCATACTAGCAAAGAAAGTGACTGGATGTATTAATGGTCAGTACCCCTCTTATCCAGAAATCATGAATCATGATTTATAAATGCAAATTAAAGGAGATATACTTAGCAACTACACTATAGCTAAGAACTTGAAAAAAATACTATGTTATCTAAAATTTAAAAATTATCTGTCATCAAAGGAATGCTTACTGAAATTTTTATAAACTCCCAGTAAGCTGGAAAGTATTCTGGTTATCAACCAGTTAGCAGCAATGTGCTTTGAAGTCTTAATGAGTAGAACAATGTCTTAAAATTTTTAGAAGCTGAAAATGATTCCTGCTTATATAAAAAATGGCCCCTGTGTATGATGTGCCACATTGAAAGGCACTGTTATCTTTTAAATACTTTTAAACATGGCTGTTTGCTTTACAGCTAGAAAGAGCTAGGCTTTGCCTGTGGGTACACATGTAGGCCCTGCTGAGAAGGTGAAGCTTTGAGGCATGCTCAGCGCTGGAGGATGGGGCCAGCGCTGGAGGAGGAAAGCTTAGCATGTGAGTGGTCTAGGCAAGATGCACAGGAGCAGGCTTCCTCCTTCCCTCACTTTAGGACAGGTTGCTCTCGTGTGGAAAGGAAAAGGAGGTTATACAGTAAATGGAGCTGTACCCAGAAACCAGGCTCAGGGTGTTGAGAGATTTTTTTTTTTTAAATAGAGAATATAAGAACTAGAAATAAATATTTAAATCCTCCTTATTTTCTATCAAATAGTTTTTCTTATCGTTTACAAACAACATAAAAATATATTCTTTGTGGGTTTTTTTCCTTTATTTTTTTATGTTTAGGCTGCAGATAATCTTGTTGAGCTCCTAAGAAAATACAAGGAATTTGTCATTTGTCTGTGCCGAGCACTTTATGAATAACTGTATAGACAGCATGTGGCTGCTTCGCTCATCCTGTAAGGCTGTAGCTGCCGGTCCATGAAGTGATTGCAGTGCCTCCTCACATCTGGTTTGGTTTGGTTTGGTTTGGAGTGAAGTCTTTAAAAGGTTTGAGAGCAACTCTATAGAATTGTTTTTAAATATGTAGAACTCCTGATGGTCTTTCTCACCATTAAGCTACAGGACCCAAACCTTTTTCCCCTGAGATATAATTAGCCTCAAAATGTAGTTTATAGAAGGAATTTGTGAATAGAATATCCAATGTGATCATTCATACTTCTGTGTCTTCAAGGAAGATTCTGTGTAACTGTCAGATTCTGGTTCCTGAGCAGCCCATCTCTAACTATATTTGAGGTCAGGAAGGGCATAATGAGGCATCCTAAAAGATAGTCCAATATAAACTGTATGCTAGATTTACACTAGTATGGGAGAAAGCAGTGTGTAAAAGACATAATTCAAGACTTCAGCACTGTCAACCAGAAACCTTGTAAATACTTCCTGTCTTGGTGCAGCTCCACTCCTTTTATTACATGATGTCTTGTATTTGTCAGGCACTGTCAGAGCTGCTGTTTGTCCCTCTGCGGGGCTCACCTGTCCCCACTGTACACCCACCTCCTAGCCTCTTGCAAACCTCAGCATCTAGCTTTAGTTGGAAACACAGTTCAGGGTTCAGGTGACCTCTTCAAAAAAACTACCTCCTCAGAATGAGGTAATGAATAGTTATTTATTTTAAAGTATGAAAAGTCAGGAGCTCTAGTACATGAAGATGTAAGATTTTAGCTTTTCTCTGTACCTGTAGTGGAGCACTCATTTTGTCCTAAAGGGCATTATACATTTAAGCAGTAATACTGTTTAAAAATTTTAAAGGTGTAGCTCGGAGTATCTGTTACTGGAATTGGTGCCAGAGTCTGTTTATAATATATTTCAAATCTTAACCTAAGTCGGTCGCATGAAGTTAAATAATTATGGTAACACTTTGCTAACCATGATATAATTCTACTTTTCAGTAGTAGGTTTGACAAAACAGTACACCTTCATAGTGAGTTGGCCACAGCTTTGTCACACGCACAGATACTCATCTAAAGAGACTGCCCAGCTAAGAGGGTAGGAGGATGCCCTTTTTTGCTCAGATTCTCTTCTTTGTCCAGGTTGGCATTGTTAGTGCTAGAATATCAGCACCTTGACCAGCACATGGCAACTAATCAGCTGTTTTTAAAACCGTAGCCAGAGATAGAAAGTTCCCTGTGAGTAGGAACAGCAAGTAGCTTACAGGAGTGAAACAGTGTAGGGAGGTTCTAGGAAAATACCTTGACCATTTGCCAAATTATCTTACTGTGCCTTCATGATGCAATAAAAAAAAAAAAAGCTAACATGTTAGCAGAAATCAGTGATTATGAAGAGAATGGCCAGTCTGGTTTAACTTAGCTGTGATGATATTTTTTAGAGTGCAATTTAGACTGCGAAGATAAATGCACTAAGGAGTTTATAGCCAAAATCACATTTAAAAAAATAAGAAAATGGTAAATTTTCAGTGAACAAAATTATTTTTTTAAAGCACATAATCCCTAGCATAGCCAGAAATATTTACCACATAGAGCAACTAGGTTGAAAATACAGTTCAGTGACATTTCTAGAGAAACTTTTTCTACTCCCATAGGCTCTTCAAAGCATGGAACTTTTATACAAAATGACATTTGAGATACTGCTGTAGTTTAGTTTTGAAGTAGTGTGTGCTGGGCAGCAATCAATTTTTAGCTCAGTGAGAAAAAACAAATTGTAGGTTTGATTTGTTTCCAGAGAAATGCTGCCAACCTAGACGCTGAGTTTTTAGAGCTTGAAGTGTAAATTTGCCTCCCAAGAGCTGTTTGCAGATGAAATTGGCTAGTGCTACTGACTGCTCTGGTGCACAGTGGCAGACAGAGGTCTGTCTCTGAAGTGTATTTTGTAGAGGGACAGTGGAATAGTGAAAGACCTGGCCAGTGTGTGTAAACTGGACACTCCATGCTGCGCTGACTGCATCTTCTTTCCTCATAAGAAACTCAATGTGCTTTCCCCCTGTATATCCTTGAGTTGTTTTCACTCAGACATGGAAATGAATTACTGATGCTGAAAGAGACTGAAATGGGCTCCACATCCCCAGCTCTGGTAAAGCTGAAGATGGTATATCAGCTCACTGGATAATAACTTTAATAGTTTTGGATAACCTATTTCCACTTCCATTTGGGCAGAGACATTTAAATTGAAATTTAGTCCTAATTTTTCATATTTTGAAAGGAAAAATGAACAGTTCTTATGAGGTACTTTTGAGGTAGAATCTGAAGTCCTCATTTTTATTTTATTTTTTTCCTTTCCACTGGGGTTGCATCAAGGGCCTTGTATGCACTAGGAAGGGTTCTACCACTAAGCCACATTCCCCAGTATGTAAAATATTAGCAGTTAACACACACATACACAGACACCTTACTAAAGTGATAAAGGTGGATCCTTTATTTCGACCTCCACAATTCCAGCTGTCCCTTTTATTAATTACTCAGTCAGTATCACTAAACTGTTTACGTTTGTTTAGCTGTTTTGACTGATTGCAGTGATATAACCAGTTGTGCATGAGGACAACAACCAGTGTGGGTTTTCGTTTTTGTTTTTTGTGGTGCATTTTTTTGTAAAGAATTCTGTAGATTGAAGTGCTCTTTGAAAATGGAACTGAAGTATATTTATTCTTGTTAGTATCAAAAAATGTTTTGTGCAAATCATTTGCTTATCCTGGCAGGCTGGGTGCATTTCCCACCTGTCACGATGGTGGATTCCCATCCACGGCGTACACAGGGGAGACAGGCAGGAAGCGTGTGAAGGGTGTGTTTACAGGGCTGGAATGTAGGTTATCAGTGAGTTACTTAGTCCTACTTTTGCCTTGAAAATCACTGTTATTTTGAGACTTTTGAACCCATGTGTGTTTGGCTGGGCTGTGAGTTACATAGGAAGAAACTGCAAACTAGCACAAGCCAGCAAAGCTCATAGACTAGGCACAAATGGAGGAAAATGGACCAAAATAAGGTAGGGTGACACTTAAATCTAGGGCTTAGGGAAAGACTAAGGATGGAAGATGAACTATAATCACCTGAAATATAATGTAAGAGTGCAATAAGTGTGCTTCTTATTCTAAGCTGTGAACTTTTTTTTAATCATTCCTTTCTAATACATTATGTATGTTCCATTGCTGACTAAAACCAGCTAAGTGAACATATGCCTTTTTATTCATGTTATTTACCAATGTAAGTGGCTAACCTTGGTGTCTTATTTATCTTCATGTTGTATTAGTTTACATGTGTGTGTGCTGTACTCTTCCTTTATTTGAAAACACTTTTTACTGGGTCATTTCCTTGGCTATTCCACAATACAGTTTTGGTTTGGCTTCCACGTCACCTTATTTGAAGGACTGTGTCCCAGTAACAGAATTTACAGTGCTCCCATTGTCGGGTGTTCTGCTGATCCTTTGCTTCTACAGCACTTGCCTCTCCTGAGATACATACAGCCAACCGATCAGGGGACGGACTTCACCATTCATCGTGTCTCTTGGATTCTGTTAAACAGACCATTCTTTGGCTTTAGACCAGGAAAAAAGAGACAACTCTAGCCATCTGCCAAGCCGCACCCTCAAAGGTCATACGTACGTCTTGGTCTGAGGACAAGTCTCCAATAAGGGAGAGGGGAGGGAAATGCTTCATGTTTGAACTGCAGTGAGTTACGGCCTCTGTTCAGCACCTGCACCTGCGGCAACTCACACACATTCCTCTCGTCTCTAACTGCCAACGGTCTGGGTTTGTGTCACTGCAGTTCCACTCAGCACTGAAAAGGTCCTCATGGAGTCTAGGGTGTGCCCAGTGTAAAGATGGGGACTTTTTCATTATCCACAGACCTCTCTATACCTGCTTTGCAAAAATTATAATGGAGTAACTATTTTTAAAGCTTATTTTTCAATTCATAAGAAAAAGACATTTATTTTCAATCAAATGGATGATGTCTCCCTCTTATCCCTTATTTCTCAATGTTTGCTTGAGTTTTTTTTTTTTTTTCCTTCCCCATACCTACTTCTTAATTCTTTAGTTCTTTCCTGCTCAGGTCCCTTCATTTGTACTTTGGAGTTTTTCTCATGTAAATTTGTATAATGGAAAATATTGTTCAGTTTGGATAGAAAGCATGGAGAATTAAATAAAAAAAGATAGCTGAAAATCAAATTGAAGAAATTTATTTCTGTGTAAAGTTATTTAAAAACTCTGTATTATAAAAAAGGCCCCCCCAAAAAAGTGCTCTGTAATTGATGTGGATATGCGAATACTGCTATAATAAAGATTGACTGCATGGAGAAACCTTAAGATTATTTTTCTAGCACTGACATCCAATAATAGTAGTCAACTGGCTGTTGACAGTCATTTCCAGGCTAAAATGCACTTAGTTAAATAATTTTGAATGCTGCTTGACGGGTAGAAGTTAAAGTTGGCCAGATTCCTGCATGGTCTAGCCAGCTTGTAATAGCCGTTTTTTTTTTTTTTTTTTTTTTTTAAATCAAGTTTCAGTGAAGACCCTCAAATATTTAGCAGCATTGTGACCTTAGGCATCTTTGTTTAAAGTGACTTTTCAGTGTAACCACACAGTTGAATGTCTAATTTAAAATTTTAAAGCAACTTGATGTGTAGAAATCATCTCAGAACTGTTTTGTTTTCCCCCTTAAGGGGGGAAAAACAGCTTTGTGGCACAACTTGCAATCACACACTTTTTATATTAACAGATTTTTGTCCACAAATACATCTGAAACTGAGCTTGTGTTTTCAGTGCTGGTTACCCCATTGGCTTTATGCATTTAGTTCAGAATCTCCTTTATTTCGAAAAGCACCTGAAATATCTTCAGACAAAATATATCACACTACCAAACAATTTCCAGAAAAAAAAAATGGCTTTAAAGCTCCATACCTGGAAACCCTATGAGAACAGTATGAAGGGACAGAAAAATTGGCAGGAGGGCATAGGCCTGAGGGATCCATTTCTGACTGTTCCATTATATGTGCCTCTCCAACCTAAAGATGCTGTCAGAACTTAGTATTCTCTGAACCATAGCTTTCTCAGCTGAAAAAAAAAAAAAAAAAAAACTTCATTTTCTAAGCGACCATTTTTAATTACAAGAGCTATTGCTGCTTTACTTTTCAGTGTATCATACATGGAAGTTTTCCATAAAAATTGTCTCCAGATTATGGATGTTTTACTTGTATTTCAAAATGCTTTCACAAAGAACTCTACCAGCCAGCTCTTCTGAACAGACTGTGATCATACCTTACTGCTTGGGTTATATATAATCTCCCAAACTCACAATACGAGTAAAGAGTCATTAAAAAGAGAGCCCTCATCGCATGAAACTCTGAAGGAGTCTATGCAGCCAGAACCCAAGATGAGTATAGAACGGTGGTGCAGTGAAACCAACACGATTGCTGTAAGGAAGCCTAGGGTGACTCCCAACAGTGAATAAAGCTAGAAGAGGATGCTTAGATGCTGCTCCACCTGCATTTGCTGTCTTCATCAACCAAGTAAGGAAGGCACTGAGGTAGGTCAGCACACCCGCTTGGGCTACTGACATTTCCTTCAGAGTACATACATGTATCCTGTAGATAGCAAGATGGTAAAGGAAAGCAGAAAAGCCATCTTGTTCAGACAGTTTTCAGGGGTTAGTGGGGCTTCCCTGTGGAAAGTCATACCAGGATCCCAGGGTGACCATAAGCCTTAGATGAGTTGTTCTAAAATTATTAGTCGAAAAAAGTAATTGCTTCTATTTAGAATAGCGGTTCTCAAGTCAGGCAGTGGTGGCTCACACCTTTAATCCCAGCACCAGAGAGGCAAAGGCAGATAGATCTTTGTGAGTTTGAGACCAGCCTGGCCTACAACAAAAACCCTGTCTCACAAAACAAAATAAGTCTCCTTAGTATGGGGAGCAGGGGCTGCCTCTGACAGGACTGATCACTTCCCCCTGGTGGGGCGGCAGCGGCGGCTTGCCAGGCCACAGAGGAAGAGGATGCAGGCAGTCCAAATGAGACTTGAGAGGCTGGGGTCAGATGACAGGGAAAGTGGGGGCTGGTGGGTGTGAGGCAGGGAAGATGGAAGAGGTAGGAGGCTCCAGTCAGGATATAAAGTGAATAAAATTTTTAATTAAAAAAATGAAAGTAATAGTTCTCGACCTGAGTTATGGCTCCTTTGGGGATCAAATGGCCCTTTCACAGGGGTCTCACCTAAGACCATCAGAAAACATACTTACATAATGATTCCATAACAGTAGCAAAATTGCAGTTATGAAGTAGCAGCAAAAATAATTTTATGGTTGGGGCTCACCACAACATGAACAGTGAAAGGGTGGCAGCTCTAGGAAGGTGGAGAACCACTGGGTTATAGAGCATTTCCTTCATGGTAGGCATAGGCCTAAGCTGTTTTACAAATGAGAAAATAAATCAAGGCACAAATAAGTACTTTGCCTTCTCAGAGCAAGTAAAAGTTAGCCTTAGGATCAGACCTGGCCATTTTAACTCCAGAGCTTGAAGTGCTTTATCTATCTCTCAAATTATATCTCATGAGACAAGTAGCTGGTAAAATCAGTTTGGGATGTCTCTACTGGCCTCGTTTTGTCAGTTTGCTTTAGGTTTTTTTCTACTAACAGGAAGAGCTTGGGAAATTTCCAACCCATAACACTACTTCATCTTACAGAACAACTAATACTCTGAAGGTTTAGTGAAATAACACACATTTAATAAGTGGCCGTGCTACAGTTTGCTATTAATTTCCATTATGTTACCATCAAACAAATGCTGTACTTAGTGTTTCTTTGGGACCTTCTTCCACTTAAGTATTTTGTCATGTGCTATACAGCCATGCAGAAGGCATCTGAGCAGGCTGGGAGTTTTCAACATGGAAATGAGGATTCCAACAAGAGTGTAGTTACCTGTAAGCAATTCTGCTTCTAAGGAAAAGAACTAATGGCATTGTCCTGCTTAAACTCACTGTCATAGACTATATTCTAAGCGGCTTTACTGACGTAAGTAATGAGAGGATAAGAACCTGAAAAATAGCGCTCTGTTGGTCTTTAAATTTGTAAGGCCTTTGTATTGATTAAGCCAGCTCACCCACACACAGATGTGAACACAAACCCCATGGAAGTGTCCCCAGTGCTGTAGCTGGGACGGCTCTAGGTGCCAGTGAAGAAGGCAGGTGTTCACTTGTTTTAGCTTCTGCTGCTGTGATCGCTGTGGCAACTGAAGAAAGGCAAGTTAGTAGTTAAATGTGTTAATAGGAAACCCTACCATACTCCAGCTTACAGCCTGCCACAAGTTGGTCAGGGATACTTAAGTGACAAACCCAAGCTTATAACCATTACTATGTAGTCCTATCCTCTCTCAAACAGAACCTCATCTCCCCTTCAACCTCAGTCATCTTGTTCCTAAACTTACCTTCTGTAGACCCTATTTAGCACAGCCAAACCACCTGCAGTGGTTTAAATAGGTATGGCCCCCAAAGACTCCTATGTTTGAATGCTTGCCCATAGGGAGTGGCACTAATTAGGAGGTGTGGCCTTGTTAGAGGAAGTGTGTCTCATGGGGATGGGCTTTGAGGTCTCCTATGCCCAAGCTACACTGAATGAGACAATCTCCTGCTGCCTTCAGATGAAAATGTAGAACTCTCAAGCTCCCTCTGCAGCACCATGGCTGCCTGCATGCTGCCGTGCTTCCCACCATGATAATAATGAGTTAAGCCTCTGAAACTGTAAGCCAGCCCCAACTAAATGTTTTCCTTTCTAAGAGTTGCCTTGGTCGTGGTGTCTCTTCGCGGCAGTGGGAATCCTAAGCCACTACCTTAGCACATCATCTACTGGGCCCCTTCCACACGGAGAAAATCTCGTGATTACTGACTTACCACTTGTTGCTCCTTCTTCTAAAAGTCCTCTAAAAACAAAATCCTTTTGTCTGTGATTTTGCGCTAGGTCTCACTAGGTCTCACAGTATTCCAGGCTGTCTCCAACAATCCTCTGGCCTCACTCTCCACTAGACTAAAATTATAGGTGTGCAACCCCCTGCCCCCAGCTCTAATCAATCTTGGCACTGTACTCCCAAGGCAAAAGTGGTCAAAAAACTAATGAGTAGTTAAGTCATCAAGCTACATTACAGCAGACTTTTCTCTGGGGATGCCACAGAAACTGGAAGAGTACCCTGGGAAAAAATTTGGAAAAAGTAGAAAATGTTATCCTTCTCCCCATTCCCAAGAAATCAGGTGTGGTTTGAGTCCTATTAGAGGCCATAAAAATGTCTACAAAAGATGGAAATAATGGACTCTCCTGACCCCTGACCTCTAGGGCAACAGGCAGGCTGCAGCAGCTATATGGTCATATCACCCATCAACACACATGCAACGAAGGCCTAAGCTAAGTAGGAGAGATGGTACTTAGTTATGCATAAGCTTTGGAGTCATGTATCCTAACCACTCACCAGTGTGTGATGCTAAGCAAGAAGCAGTCTCCTTGTTCCTTGGTAGCCTCAGAAAGAACACCTACCTACATCACAGGAGACCCACGAGGGTCAGCTGAATGGGCACTTAGCCTAGCAAGCAGTTAGAGAATAGGAAATGGAGGACAGTGGTCATCAGAAACAAAGCACAGTTCCTCATTTTTGGCAAGCCACTTTAATTTACAACTTTAAATATGAAGTCTGTGATTTCTTGGAACATCTCACCCTGCTCCTGTGGGAAAAGAAAAGTAGGTAAGTTTTAAGAATTATTACATTTACTAGTCCAAATCTATAATATTATTTATCCAATTTAAGCATTTTCTGAGCTGAATAGCCTTTCAGAAAAGCAAAATCACTTTTTCTACTCTAGCCATTAAAGTGTTCATCCCATCTTCCCCTTTGAACAGTGAAAGTCAGGCATGCTTTTGCAGCTACATGTCATAAACTCTAACTGTAACTCACCACTGCAGTTCAGGAACGAGCACAGACTGGTGTTTTTGGTTGGTTGGTTTTGTTTTGTTGTTGTTTTTTGAGACAGGGTCTCTCTATGTAGCCTTGGCTGTCTGTCCTAGACTCGCTTTGTAGACCAGGCTGGCCTTGAACCCACAGCGATCCGCCTGCCTCTGCCTCCCAAGTGCTGGGATTAAAGACATGCACCACCACGCGTAGCTTGGTTTTGTTTTTTGAGAGGGGTTCTCTGTGTAGTCTTGGCTGTCTGGGAACTCACTCTGTAAGACCAGGCTGGCCTCAAGCTCAGAGATCTGCCTGCTTCTGCCTTCTGGTGGCTGCTGCACCACCCAGGTAATTTTTGAGGCAGGGTCTTATCTAGCTGAGGCTAGCCCCAACTCTGTAGTGTTGTCTGATCCTCTTGCCTCCACCTCCCCAGTGCTGGAATTACAGGAATAGACCAACAAGTCTGGCGTTTCTGTTCTGTTGCACTTTACTTTGTGCTGGCAACTGAACACAGGCCCCTACCTGAGCAGAAGTTACCTGTGTTTATTCTATGGGTGGAAAGCACCCAAAAACTGTAGCTTAACTTTAAAAATACTTTATTTTTAACTTGGGAGGCAGAGGCAGGCGGATTGCTGTGAGTTCGAGGCCAGCCTGGTCTACAAAGCGAGTCCAGGGCAATCAAGGCTACACAGAGAAACCCTGTCTCAAAAACAAAAAAAGAAAAACTTTGCTTTTAATATACAATAAAAAGAAAGTAATAAAAGAGGCACAGGCTAGCCAATGTGAAAATGGTTAGACAGAAATGGAGGGTGTGCTTCATGCTGATAGGATATGCTTGGTTAAGGCCATCAAGAGTGTAATTCAAGTCAGACAAAAAACAAGAGCTTAGGCTGGAGAGAAGGCTCAGCAGCTAAGAGCACTCACTGGCTACTCTTTCAGAGGACCTGGGTTCAATTCCCAGCAGCCACATAGTAGCTCATAAGCTGTCTGTACTCCAGTTCCAGAGGATCCAGCACCCTCATATAGACACAGATGCAGGGAAAACATCAATGCACATAAAAATCTTTTTTAAAAAAGACCTTCGGGCATACCTACTTGTATAGAGCTGAGTTTATACTCAGTCCTCCTCATCATCAGGAGGGATCCCCAATTCTTCATCTGTCCACTGTGAAGGATCTGGATATGAAAAGTGACCCTGGTGACAACCAATCAAAAGAAAACAGAGTCAAGAGTCCATACTCATAAATGTAGCTAATTAAGTTTCAAAATAAATATTGGAAGACAATCACTACAGCCAGCACCTGCCACACATAGCCTGACCACCCACCATCCCTTAACCATTCAGTGGGCTCAGCCCACTTTGGTCTACTCAGTATACGAATTTTTCAGAGGTAGCAGCTTAAGCCACTAAAAATGTTTATGATGGCGTGTAGAAAGAAGTGGAGGCAACAGATATCATACAAACCCCCCATCTCTGCAACATTTCACTGTCCTGGCAAAAAAAAAAAAAAGTTTTTTAAAAAAAGCCCTTCACTGCTTCTGTGAGATTTGGGGGCCTCAAGTGAAGGCAGCCTCCTCAATCCTGACCTAGAGACCTACCTTGCTATAATTATCATCTACTGCCTACAGCTTAATATGAGTGAAATACATATGTTCCCAGCAGGAAATGTACAGCCAAGGAGCTCCTTCCTCCAACCAAGGGCACCGAGCAACGCTAAGAGGACAGAAGCAGTGCACCTTAACAGCTCTGAACCTTACCATGTATGTGCATGCTTGCCTACATGCCACAGCACACCTTTCCCACCACATGACGTCCAGGCAGGAACTCAGCTGCTCAGGTTTAACTGAGCTTGGTTTTTCTTTTTTTCTTTTCTTTTCCTTTTTTTTTTTTTTTTTTTTTTTTGAGACAGGGTTTCTCTGTGTAGCCTTGGCTGTCCTGGACTCGCTATGTAGACCAGGCTGGCCTCGAACTCAAAGATCCGCCTGTCTCTGCCTCCTGAGTGCTGGGATTAAAGCGTGCGCCACCACGCCTGGCCCTGTAGACTCATTCTTGTTAGGCACATGCTCAACCGCCAACCTCAAGATTTCAATGTCTTAAGGATATAATTTCTTAGAAAATAAGAGTTTCTGTAAATGTGACAAGTAATAGAATTAACAGAAAGTCACCAATAATTCCCCTTCTCAAGACAAAATTAACTTCTACACCCAAATCTGGCCTCTGGACAGACTAGAGTATGTTTAAGTATTTACAAGCGTTCGATGCTGGTGTGATGGTGCCTACCTGGTGCTCAGAAGGCAGGGCTGGGAGAATTGGGAGTTAAGGGCCAGTCCTAGCTCCATGGAAGGTAAAGAAAGCCTGAGCTACACAATGCCTGGCTCAAACAAGAAAGTCAAGGGTGAAGCTCAGCCCACGCCTGCCGATAACGTAACTCGCCAACTGTAACAGAACTCTCTCTAGCCACCTTTCTCCACATGGCAACCTAATGGGAACCACCAAGCACGGACCCCCGAAATGCACAGTCATGGAAACAGGTCCAAAGAAGCATGTTTCACTAGGTGATAGGACAGTTTGGTGTTAAAGGGGATACGTGAACAAAACAGCCTCCAAACGCAAGCCAAACTACCCTGGCATCTCTTCTCCCCGGCTCTCAAAGAAGTACTAGAGCCATTCTCCCATACTTACCAGCACAGCATCCGAGTCATGCCAAAAGCGCCAGAGAATCCAGAACCACATGAGTGAGCTTAAGAACTCGCCCTGGATCACCTGGGACCGGGTAAGCTGGGGAAACTCCCTGTACCGAGGCTGAATATGCACATCACCGCCAGCACTAGGAGACAAGGCAACACGGAAAACAGATTCTTACTCCATTTTCAGAGTGAGAAGTCATCTCCACTTTCGGTAGCATCCTTAAAACCAAAGCTAGCACATCTCAACACAGGCTGGTGGGCTCCCACGTCCTTTACATGCTGGGTTTTCATTTAGCTTTAAACCCAGGGGCAGGAAAACTGGCGGAATTAACAAGAGGCCAATGTATGGTTTCATTTAGTGAACAGCTACCATTCTGCACCAGAAATATTAGTAATGACTATGGGGTGCTGCCCCAAAAGTTTTGTTTCAAGAACTGTGATTCTCAAGTAGTAACTCATTAGCTTACCCGGCCTGCAAAAGAAAATCAAAATTATTTTTGTTCTGTTTAGTTATGTACTTCAAATACAATGTGTATCTTTATCCAAAGACCATCATGTAGAAGCCAAGCACTGTAGCATAGGCCTGTAATCCAGCAATTGGAGGGTAGAGGCAGGAGGATCAATTTAGCATCAGCTACAAAGAAAGCTCAAGGTCAGCCTGGGCTATATGAGACCTTATCCCAGGGAGAAGAGGAAAAAAGTATCATATGGGAAAGTGAACTTGGGAATATCTTTTTAAAAACTCATACCTCAGTGGGCTGGAGAGATGGCTCAGCAGTTAAGAGCACTGTCTGCTTTTCCAGAGGTCCTGAATTCCCAGCAACCACACGGTGGCTCACAACCATCTATAATGAGATCTGATGCCCTCTTCTGGCATGCAGGTGTACATACAGATAGAGCACTCATATATAAAATAAATAAATAAATCTTTTAAAAACAAACTTAATACCTCTGAACAAAGCAAAGAAGCTGGGTGTCATTTAGGCATTTATTGGCAAATTGTGGCACACAGCCCATAACGGCTATACTTAATTCAATTGGGACTCTGATAAATATAGGTATAGGTCGACTCTAACTTAAATGATGTAATTTATACTTAATGAAGGTATTTCTACGACTATTCAGCAGCAAGCCATATGCTAATGTACAGAATCAGATATAAAAATTTAGAGTGCGCCCATATAAAATATGGTCTATAGCTGGGCATGGTGGCACACACCTGTAAAATCCCAGCACTCAGGGAGGCAGAGGCAGGCAGATCTCCGTGAGTTCCAGGGTAGCTTGGTCTACAAAGTGGAGTCCAGGACAGCCAAGGCTACATAGAGAAACCAAGTCTCAAAAAACCAAAAATAAATAAATAAATAAATAAAATAGAATATGGTCTACAATTTCAGCCCAGCATAACAGAAATGCAGGTTCATGTAGAATTTGAAAACAGCAATATTCCTATGGTCTTCCCCTACCTGCCCCTCTTTTTCTCCTAGCAGAATGCAAGTCTTTCTCTACCACTCTCTACCTCAGTCCCTTGAGATGGGATCTCCCACAGAACCTGGCTCTGGGACGGTGGCTGGCGAGGCCCAGTGATCCTCCTGACTCTCCCCTACAGCACTGGGGCAGTATGTGCAGGCAGCAACTCCCAGCTGTTCCTCTGGGTGCTAGATCCAAACTCAGTTCTTACCCACTGAGCCACCCTTCAGCGCTGATGGGTACTGACAAACTGGGACTATTTTTATTATTCTCTCCCATTCTGGACACCACTGCTGGCAGGTATTTATTGAGTATTCACCATGTGCAGGTACCACACTGGACTTTATGATCATTGCCTGTTATTTTAATTTTTATAACTTTATGAAGACATGCTGTGAATCACTGGTTTACAAATATAGACACATGTATTTTGATTACAAGGCCCAAGAATGCTTCCTACAAGCAAATAACAATACTTTAGGGGGAGAGGGGGTTCACTTTATGAACCAAAGAAGTTAACTCTTATGCTTGGGGTGTATGTAGCACAGTGGCACAGTGCTTGCCTAACATGGGTTTGGTCCCACTGACACAAAAACATAACTCTTCACTGAAATTCTAGTTAGCTAGGGGCTGGAGAGATGGCTCAGCGGTTAAGAACACTGGCTGTTCTTCCAAAGGTCCTGAGTTCAATTCCCAGCAACCACAGGGTGGCTCACAACCATCTATAAAGAGATCTGGTGCCCTCTTCTCGCCTGCAGGCATACTACTATATAAGCAATAAATAATTAAGTCTTTGAAAAAGGAGGGAAAAAAGAAATTCCAATCAGCCTAAAACAATTTTGGTGATAAAGATCTATTTTTGTGTAAATATTTACCCTACCTATAGCATTTTCATTTGGAAGGCTCTGAAAGAAATCCCGGTTATCAATGGTGTTGAGAGGAGGTTTTTTTTTTTTTTTTAAGATTTATTTGGTATTTACACCTTATTCTGCTCGCATGTGTGCCTGCACACCAGAAGAGGGCGCCAGGTCACATTGTGTACGGTGCAGCCAGTGCTCTTAACCTGAGCCATCTCTCCAGCCCGAGAGATTTGTTGTTGTTTCTTTTTCGAGACAGGGTTTCTCTGTGTAGCCCTGACTATCTTGGACTCTCTTTGTAGACTAGGCTGGCCTCAAACTCACAGCAATCCACCTGCCTCTGCCTCCCAAGTTCTGGGATTACAGGCGTGCGCCGCCGCCACCACCCAGCCGGAAATGAGGCCTCCTCTGGCCATGAGGCCCAGGCTGTCCTTGAACTCACTACTGAGCTCAAGCTGGCCAGGAACTCATCATCCTTCTGCCCTTGAAGGCTGAGGTCAAAGGAGGGCTATCACCATGCTCTATTCTTTTATGGACAGGCTCTCCCAGTGTAGCCCAGGCTGGCCTCAAACTCCCAATACCTGCGGAATCCTCCCCAGTGCTGGAATCCCAGCACTTGCTCACCTCTCACTTTCAGCCACTCTGTCAGGTGTCATAACTTAAAGAACTTAACAGAACTGCTTCTGTAATTTCCTCATGTGCCAAACTGCATTTAACAATTACTACTCAAGATCTAACTGCAGCTAGGACATATTGGCACACAGCTTTTAATCCCAGCACTTTGGGAGGCAGAGGCAGAGCCTGAGGCAGGCAGATCTTTGTGAGGTCAAAGCCAGCCTGGTCTACAGAGTGAGTTCCAGGCCAGCCAAGGTTACACAGAGAAAGTCTGTCTCAAAAAGAGAGAGAGAGAGAGAGAGAGAGAGAGAGAGAGAGAGAGAGAGAGAGAGAGAGAGAGAGAGAGAGAGAGAGAGAAACTTCAACAAATACTTAGATGTCATGCTACAAACCAGGCTAAATGCACTGTGGCAAATTAGATACCCTGAAGAAATCTCCAATTAAAATAAGTAACATACGATGCTAAATGAAAAAAAAAAGTCATTTTTCAAGCAAGCACACATGCCTGGGAGCAAGTACTGAAGCTGGCACTCACGGGGATCTTATCCAACAGCTAGGAGACCCCGGCTACTCATCAGATCTCTGAATCAAGCTGCAGCCCCATAACAAAAGGGTGAATAAACCAACTGGAAAGAAGCTAGAACATGTTACCGGAGTCCAAACCTCAGGTAGGTTTGCACTCAAACTCTATCTCGGTTGGACCTTTTGTGGCCCAAAAATCCAAACCAAGGGCTGGAGACTTGGCCCCAACGGTAAAGCACTTCCCCAGTTGGGGCTAAGGGAAATGCAAGCGAAGGGTTTACAGTGAGACTACATGGCGGCATCCTTAGGAGGGTAAAAGAATTAAGACCTCAAAAGAATTCTCGAGGGCTAAAACCTGCCGGGATAGAACTCAGTTAAAAAAAAAAAAAAAAAAGTTGAACAAAATAAGATCCCGAGTCTTAAAAATCTCCAGTGGAGAAAGGGAAAAATTAATAAGAAACAGCATCCAATCTAGGATTTAAAGTGCCAAATTTAAACACCAGAGTGAGGGCACATCCTTTAATCCCAGCACTCCGGAGGCAAAGGCAGGCGGATCTCTATGGTTCCAGGCTAGTCGAAGCTGCATAGTGAGGCTCAAAAAGCGGGGTGGGGAAGATGTCAATTTCTAAAAGTAAAATAACAGACTTACTACCTTACTGCCTTAGGGTCTCCCACGGCTTCCCAGGACTGTCAGGGGAAATCCTCAATCCTCCAAGGCACACCGTCCCTCACTCCCTGCCCCGCCCCATCTGAGACACTTGTCTCAGAGCCCGTCTCCACGCGCTCCGGGGTTCCACTCGCCAGCTGCACGGAAAGGTTCAGGCCTAGGGTGTGTGCACAGCTGGATTCTTATCACTCTGATCCTAGTCACGCCTCTCTCCCGCACTCCTGCGCCATCCCATCTCCTCCGCCCCACCGATCCCCCTAAAGCCACAGTCTTGATCCAGGCGGACTACAACACCCAGCATGCCTCCGGCGGCAGCGAAATCCTCACGCACGCACCCGGGCGCCTGCCTCAAGGTGACGGCGTCCGGACAGCAGCGCTGGCTGTTCAACCCGGCCGAGCCCTCGTTCCCACCCGACACTCACTGACGGACTCCACCGTCTCCAGCCGCCTGCGCGCGGCAACGCCGGAGCAGGCGGCCTCCGACGCGACCGAAAGGTGCCAGCCGGGCCAGCGCAGACATACTAGCCGCACAGAGAGCGGTTCCCCAGCTCTCCCACTCCTGTACGTCACTTCCCCGTGTCCCGGCCTGTGACGTCACGGCGTCGCGCGTCTCTTCCTGGGTCGATGGTAGGCCGGAAGGGACAAGCTCAGGCTGCTTAGCAGACCTTGGAGGTTTCGGACAAACCTTTCTGAGAAGCCGTCTTTCGGGAGGACGTCGGGCTATCTTGTGACGCAGCCTGGCTAGGTGCTCCTGTAGGCGGTGCCTTCATGCTTGTTCCTGCCACTGGGGGCACCGCGTTAATGACCTAAGTTCTCTCTGAACAATGCCATGTGTCTAACATTGTTGTTTCAGCCCTGTTCTGAAACCTGATGACTAACCGGCAGCCAGAATGTTCAATCTCAGTTCGTGGCCCTGTGGCGTCAGAGTCACCCGAGGAACCCCAACCTTACATACTCGGAATAAGTAGGGCCAGGAATATGGGTGAAGGTTCCTAATGCCTTGACCATTAGCCAGCACGGGGCTCTTAGTTTTGTCTCTTGGCGTTATTGTTGTAATAGGCAAGGACATGACGAGGGCAGTCCGGTTAAAACCAGGGACCACCAAGATGGCAACAAATCTGAGAACTGACCTGTCTTACTGTTCTCAGTGGGCTCTGTGGCACAAATGCAAGCACATTTTGAACTATGTGTAAGAGGCACATAAATGCACAGATGCAGTCTCCTCCCTTTGCCGGCAGGGGAACATGAACTTTCAAGCTTATCCCCAAAACTCTAGATACACCGAGCTTGGTGGCGCACGCCTGTAATCCCAGAACTCAGGAGGCAGAGACAGGTGGATCGATGTGAGTTCGAGGACAGCCTGGTCTACAAAGTGAGTCCAGGACAGCCAAGGCTACTCTGTCTCAAAAAACAAAACAAGACAAAAATTAAAGAAAGGAAGGAAAGAGGCTAGAAAGATGGCCCAGAGGTTAAGAGGTTGTTCTTCCAGAGGTTCTGAGTTCAAGTCCCAGCAACCACATCGAGGCTCACAACCATCTATCAGATCTGGTGCCCTCTTCTGGCCTGCAGGTGTACATGTAGGCAGGACATTTATACATATATACGTAATAAAGAAATCTTTTTAAAAAGAAGGAAACTCCGAAACTCGACTTGCTATTAAAATAGTCCTCCTTCCTCAGCCTGCCTTTAGTCTCTCAGTATTGCCTCTGTCCAAACCTGGATAGACCCCAAACTTCTATGACTCACCCCCCATTGTTGAGGTTGTGAGAAATGGGTTTCTTCTATGAAAGGCGAGTAAGTACACCAAGGCCCAATACTCCAAAAATCTCCACCTTGTAAAATTGCTATTCAAGTCTTTTAATCATCTAGAAAATCTGTTTGCACGCAGGCCTTTCATTCTGGGAACTTGAGGACAGAGAGCTACAATTACACAACCATGGCAGATGGTGAGGTTGACCTCTCCCCAATAGGATGGAGCACAGCCATCACCTCTATTAGCATAGCAAGTGAGCCTCCCGCCCTAGCGTACTTGCAAGGCCAGTTTGGGTTACAGCGCACACGTTTACAGAAGGACAGTGCTGTGCAGGGTTACTTCCGCTATGATCTAGTGGGGTTTTTGTGTGACACTGAGAATGTCGTTTCCAGCCAGGTCTTCCCTGGTGCATTATGGTTTGGACTTGTTTTCAGAACTTGCAGATTTAAGTTATAGCATTAGCCTACCACCCTCACATTTTGGAAAATGGCTATGGTGTTTATATTCAAGAGTCAAGCATCAAATATGACTAATAACTTGCCTTCCGTGCCAACATATAGGACTCTTTGTCCCTGTATGGAACAGGAAACCCTGTCGTAGGAGTTTAACCCCAACAGAACTCATGACTGCGAGACCATGAATAAATCTTCCTGCCAAGCTTCCAAATAGTGTTTTGTTTTGTTTTTTTTTTTTGGTAGGCAAACAAGCAAGACCTCGTCTGAGAATGTTAGCAATGATGGTAAAATGTTTTTTATCACAATGAGAGTGTGTTTGTGTGTGCTGTTACATGTGTGTGGGTATACACGTACCACAACATGCATGTGGAGGTCAGGGAACAACTTTCAGCAGTTGATTCTCTTCTTCCATCGTGTGGAATTCAGGCTTAAGTTATTACTATTATTCACTTGTGTGTGTGTTGTTCTTGTTATGCGTGTGGGTACGCATGTGCTGTGGCATACACTTGGTCAGAGGAAACCTGCAGGAGCTGGTTCTCTTTTGTCATGTAGGTCCGAGAGACTGAGCACAGGTCAGCAGGTGTGACTGCACACCCCTGCATTCGATGGGCCTGCTCAGCTGCTTCACTGGCCTTACTAAACATGCATGGTCATTCTTTAGTTTAAGGAACTTAGACCATCTGATGAACTTGGGGCAACATCAGAAAGAATAACACCCTGCCTTAGTTTTACTTCTATGCATAAGTTATCACAAAGCTTGTAAATTGCTATTAGGGTTAGCTTGTAGAAAATTATATGCCTATATTAAGAAAATACAAGGGAGCTGGAAAGAAGGCTCAGTGCCTAAGAGCATGTCCTGCTCTCCCAGGGGATCTGATTTCAATTCCCAGCACCCACACCACATGACTCACATCCACATGTAACTCCAGCTCTGAGGGATGCTACCCACTTCGGGCCTCCATGGGCAGCTGTACTTAATCACATGCATGTACACACACACACACACACACACACACACACACACACACACACACCACTTTAAAAAAGAAAACATAAAAACAAAATAAGTAACTGTATTTTGTCCTCTTCTGCAGGATACTTTTCCTGAGGTAGTGTCTCTGGCACCAGTTTCAGCTTCTCGCCCTTTATGCCCTAAAACAACCCAAAGTTTTTAAAAACAGACCCTGAAGCTAGGTCACTGGGAAAGTAGTGGTGTTTTTGCCACACATCTCAAGTTTAAACGTCTCAGCTGCCAAAGGACAGACCGTCGGGGTCTGCCTTCACTGTATGCCCACTGCCATGCTCAGGAGGATGACGGCCCTTTGAGAAGGAAGGGCTTCGCGGCCTCCAGGATGTCCAGCGTGGGGTCCAGGGAGCGGCCGAGCCCCTCCAGCACCATGATGGCGAACACAATGGAAGCAAAGTTGCTCTCGAGCTTTACCTGGATGAGAAAGACAGCCCTCAGGACTCAGCTGGGTACCCTGGACAACGGTGTCACTGACCGGGTTCCACCAGCTCCCAGCTCCCTCCCAGCAGCAGTCAGGAGGGTACACTAGGGCTTCTGGCAGCACTGAGGGCAAGGCTACATCCCTCACCCAAGCACCATTAACAAAAGCCAAAGGGGAAGGAAGGAAGTATCTGGCTGGACCCTTTCTACATCCTTAAATTCATCTTTCTACATCTAAAGATTACAATACTTTGACTAGAGATCGACAGATCCACAGACTTTGTTCTGAAGGGACCCCAAGCCCACCAGGCCTGCATCAGAAAGTTTAAAAAATCACACTCGCTATGTAAAGAGAGCTGAGGAGAAGAGGGTATACCCACTCCACTGCCCTGTGCCCTACCCCACCTCTCCCCCAGACATCTCTCTCATGGCACCTTACCTTATGGGTCATCAATAGCTTAAAGACACTGGACAGGAGGCTGGACACATGAAGCTGGAAAACAAAAAATCCCAGTAAAGTCCCAGAAGCATTTCTTCCCCTCCCTGGGTCCTGTCCTTTCACACTTCTCCACTCCCTACTGCTTACACTCACAAGTGAGCACACACTGAGAGAGAAAGGCGCCACCCAACAAACAACAAAAAGGACTTTACCCACACAGGCCCCGCTCCCATCTCAAGATGCAGGTCACAGATGCCTGCAGAAGAAGCCACAGAGCCATGTCCACCCTGCCCTCCTCCCCGTCCCTTGCCACACTCTGAACATTCCTAAGTAAACAGACTAGACTGTAGTGCAGTAGCAGAGACAGAGGCTTACATGTGCATGTAATTTGTAACCATCTGAATAAACCAGGTCGGCAGTTCTATGCCTGAACAGTCTGCTAACATAGGCCATCAGCTTGCCAAAGACAGATGGGCTAACTGAGTCTGAGTTACCATGGACTCTGGGGAAGGCCGAACAAGGAACGCAGGCTCATGGCACATCTTTGGATGCTGCCTCCCTGTGTGTTCAGGTGTGCACAACAGCCATTCCCTGACTAAAGCAGGGTTCTGCCAGCAAGGAGCCTGTGGTTTCAGCTGGCCCCTTGAGCTTCTTAGAAGACATGGGAACAAGAAGAGTTTTGGGGGGCAGGGTTACTGGGGGATGTTGTTGTTTGTTTGTTTTAACCTACCTTAAAAACCCTACCTCCTACTGGGCAGTGGCGAGGCACACCTTTAACCCCAGCACTGTGGAAGTCGGGGCAGAAGGGTCTCTGAGTGCGAGGCCAGCCTGGTCTACAGATCAAGTTCCAGGACGGCCACGACTGCACAAAGAAACCCTGCCTCCTTGCAAGCCCCCTTCAAAGAGAGCCCCCCGACCCACCTTGGGCTCTGCCCAAGTGCACAGTGCCTGCCTACCTTCTCCAGTGTGATAGTGTTCTTCCTGGCCTGGGTCACCAGCGTAGCCATCTCAGCTTTGAACTTTTCCACATCCTTGCACTCATTGGCTCGAGCATGATGCAGGATGAGCTCAGCCACCCTGTGGCCCTGGATGGTGCACAGGAAAAGTGGCTTGGTAGAACACAGCAAGCACACTGCATACTCCCGCCCCTCAGTCGCTTCCACCTCCTTTTTCTACAGCCCAGTTCTTGTGCTTTCAGCTGCTACCATCCTCTAGGCCTTTTTAAGATTTTAAGGTCTCTGCTTAAGACAATGATGCATGTAGTCTCTTTCTCCCTCCTGGGACACACAAGGTGCTTCCAGTCAGAGAAAAAACTGGGATCCTGATGCTTAAGTTCCATGACCATGATGACCACTGGCCCAGTTGGAGCCACCAGGCGCTGCCAGCTGGGCTGGAGGAGCTGAGCTGTCCTGGTCTCAGTGACGCAGCACTTTGCCCTGAACCTTGGTCCTTGATACCCCTCCAACCAAAGTGCCTATGGTCTCCCAGGACACTCGGCCCTTCCCTGGTGATCACCTCAAATGTCTATCACCTCCCACAGCATGGCTGAAAGAACCACGCTCTTTCTGCTGTGGCTTTGACTTTTGTCCTTCACACAAGTCTAGGCAGAGGAAGATGGCCCCACACATACTGCATCCCAGTGTTTAAGAAGGAATCACTTTCAAACTGGCTTCAGGCCACAGCTCTAGTTGGCCCCTTCAAAGAGCTAAGCAAGGATGAATCTTGCTTCTTTTAAAAAGAAAACAGCTCTCTAGCTGGGAGTGGTGGTACACATCTTTAATTCCAGTGCTCTGAAGCCAGAAGCAGGTGGATCTCTGTGAGTTCAAAGTTAAGACTCTCGTTTCAATGGGGGCTGGAGAGATGGCTCAGAGGTTAAGAGCACTGGCTGCTCTTCCAGAGGTCCTGAGTTCAATTCCCAGCAACCACATGATGGCTCACAGCCATCTATAGTGAGATCTGATGCCCTCTTCTGGCCTGCAGGTGTACATGCAGATAGAGCACTCATATACATAAAATAAGCCAGCCAGAGTTTTGTTGCAGAATTCTATACCATGCAATCAGACATGATCTCCCATCCTCCTTGCTATGGCACGTCACCCGGACTCCTCAGAAACTCTGAGGGACTTTGTGTTCTCTAATAACTCCAAGCCCTAAAGCTCCCGTGCCGCCGCCGCACCCCCCCCCCCCGCGCCCACCTCCCACCCCACACACACACAGAGTGTTTTGGGGGAAACTACTCACATCCCCACACCACAGATCCCAACCAAGTGAAGGACATGTTCTCCACTCTGTGGATCCTTCCCACCCTTTACTCTGCAGCAAAGACCACAGGTGGAAGACAGTCATTGTCTGTGATTGCTCACAGGCTAAGGGCACTGACTGCTCCTCCAGAGGTCCTGACTTCAATTCCCAGCAACCACACGGTGGCTCACAACCATCTATAATGTGATCTGATGGCTTCTTCTGGCCTGCGGTGTCGAGCACTCATATAATAAATAAATAAATAAATCTTTAAAAATATAAAGCTAGCCTCCTGTCACCACCATGCCAACAAATTTGCTGACAGAGTAAAAGAAAATACAGTCACACAACGCAAGAGAGAAGACTGCCACGCCTGAGGAGCAGCCCACTGGCAATGCCCACACCTGCTCCACTTGTATCCAACCACAGCATTCAGGCAACCGTGGGCTTTCCCCAGAGACACAGACTGAGGAGCAACACGTTCAGTTCCCCAGAGCCTAAAGGGCCAATGCCAGTGGGTCTTACCTGCCCCATCACTACAGCCAGGAAAACTGCCCTGAAATTCCTCAGGTCTGAAGCCTGCAACTCTGCCACAATGCCAGCATCCAACAACACCAGGCGCAGTGGGCACAGGGCAGGTGCTATGGTAGCCACCAGTGTGTCACAGACGTTCTCCTGCTGCTGTTGCATCTGCAGGCTTGGGGACAATCCATCAGCACCCTGGACCAGGATGTTCCCAGGGTGAAGGTCTCCATGCACAAAGTTATCCACAAATATCTGGAAGAGACTGTACCACTCAGGTATGTGTCAACCCTCCCACCCTAGCACCACTGGGGCACCAAAAAAGTTTTAGGGGACAGTGGGCTGCCAGTGAAAAGGCCCCAGCTGTCCCTCCCTATCCCCAGGTAGTGTAGGTGACAGAACTAACATCTGGATTCACATAATACCAGATCAACTCTCCTCCAAGACACGTAGGTAGACCAGATAGCTCAAATGTGCCTCCAGGGCTTGAAGCAAGAACTGACTTTGAGAATGCTGGGCAGCCCTCCTACACTCTGAGTTCCTTCTCAGAGCCAAAGCAGCCATTTCAACACCCCATCTCCTTTGCATCCCACCTCTTGACTCACAAGGGAACAAGCCTCTGAATACCCCCACACTCCTTTCCCTGCCCTCTATCCCCAGGCTTCTCAATTTATTGTTGGGTACCAAGTGCTAGCCTGTGTTCCCCAAGTGTTGGGGAGCATCCACAGTCTTCTTTTTACACACCTGGTTCCAGACACATCCCAGACCCAGCTCTGGCCTCTAAGTATGTCTTGAGACATACCAGGCATTTCCTGGCGGCTCCAGGCACCACTGAGACCCCTGCTGCAGCCTTATGGAAGGCAGAAACCCTCTTAATGAAGCTAGGTGCCTGCTGATGTACAGGGATGAGAGAGAAAAGCTCACTGAGGGCTTCCAAGATGGGGAGGCCCAAATATATTACAGAATTGACATCAGCCCAGTGTGACTGTGCAACTGGGCCATAATCCTGTAATCCCAGCATTTGAGAGGTGGGGAAACTAGGATCAGGAGTTCCAAAGTCATCCTTGGCTACATAGCAAGTTCAAGCCCAGTCTTGACTACATGAGACTCTGTCTCAGAAAAGAAAATAAGAATCAGTATTTGCCTCTGGGCTCCAACAGTACTCCAACCCACCTCCCTGCCTCTCCTCACTCCTCCAACCCATCTCCACTCTGAGGTAACCACTGTCATCACCAGCTTAGCTCTCTGCCTCATACTCTTCCACCACCTGCATCTGGATTAAAGAACACTTTTTAAAAATTTTTGTTAAGGGAGCCAAGCATGGTGACACACACCTTTAATCCCAGTACTCAGGAGGCAGAGGCAGGCAGGTTGCTGTGAAATTGAGGCCAGCCTGGTCTACAAAGTAAGTCCAGGACAGCCAGGGCTGCACAGAGAAACCCTGTCTCAAAAGACCAAAATAATAATTCGTTAAGGGGACAGTAAGATGGCTCGGTAGGTAAAGGTGCTTTCCTCCAAGCCTGACCTCCTGATTTGACCCTCTGGATCTGCACGATGGACAGAGAGGACTGACTCTTCCAAGTTCTCCTTTGACTCCCAAATCCATGCCATATGGCACGTGCGGGCTCACAAGCACACACACACACTGAAATACTTTTTTTTTAATTAAAGGTTTGGGGCTGGAAAGACGGCTCAGTGGTTAAAAGCACTGGCTGCTCCCATGCAGGAGCTGACAACCACCTGTAACTCCAGTTCCAGGCTACCTAACGCCCTTTTCTGGCTTTCTGGGCTCCAAGCAAACTTTCTAAAGTTTAAAGTTTTTAATTTAAACGTGTACATTTAACCCTATCCTTAAGACCTGTGTACTTGCCAGGCATGGTGGCCTGTAAACGTAGTACTTAAACAGTTGAAGGAGGAAGCTTAATGTGTGTCTGAAGTCAGCCTGGGAATCATAGTAAGTTTCAAGTTAGTCTAAGCTATACAGAAAGAACATATATGCACATATTTCAGCAAATATTGTAAGACGGGAAGAACTCAAATGAGCCTCCTGCCCAGTGATTAAAGTCCCGACTCTCTGAGACAGTGTGCACAATGTGCCACCACTGCAGCACTCTCCTGGCACAGGCTGTGTCTCCAGGCAAGTCCTATCGTTTGTCTTCACATGGCTGGTACAGCCTCCCCACCCAGCTGAGATGGAGCCACCTCCTGAACGAAGCGCTGGGTCCAGACAAGGTCCCTTCAAGCCAAGGCCACATGCTTCCTCCCTGCTGCTTTCCCCAGCAAGCACTGTGGTCGGGTCTGTTTTGAACTAAGTCCAACACTTAATTCAGCACTTAGCGTACAGCAGGTGCTCCCTAAGTACTGAAGGAATGAATAAAGCCATATCTAACAGGCAACATCGTGGCTACTGTGGGTCTAAACTGTGTGCTTGCCACTCTCTCCAGAGCGCACAGACTGCACACCACAGAGCTGGAACTCAGCACAAGCGTGGGAATGTGGGGGGAGGGCATGGGGGTGGATGAGGGGGTGGGGGGGTGTCGCTCAGCTGATGCTCTCAACCTGCAGCTCTCTGCCTGGCTGGCCTTTCTAGTCAGTTCCCAGCAGCGATCCCTGCATTTTCCCTTAAACACTCCACCCATGAGCTGCGTCTCAGTGCCCAGGCAGCCCCCCTGCTCACCATCTTCAACAGCATGTTGATCCCCAGCTGTGCGATCTTCCTCTTGAGGTCGGCGGGAATTCCTGCCTGCTGGTAGCTGGACACTGGGACACTCTCCTTGAAGACAGTAGGAGAGAGCTTTAATTCTGCTGGCCACCCACCTCCTCCCCTGCTCAGGTCAGTGCTGTCCTCCTACGGACAGTGAGGTGACCCAGGAGCTGAGCGTAAAGCCCCTCGGAATCTGTCATTCACACGTCGGTTTTAATCTATTTATATTTCCTTCGCATGCTTCTCAAAAGAAATGCCCAAGGATTGGAAGCCATCGGCTTTGCTACTAACAGGAAACAGATGCTTCAGACCCTGGAAAATCACAGGAGCAGGTACTGATAATCAGCCAAGAGCTGGACCTGGGGGTGCAAGCCTGTAACCCCAGTCCCTGGGAGACGGAGGCAGAAAGAACAGGTTAAGTCACTGTTGATGACATAGACAGTTTGAGGCCAACCTGGGATGTATGAGACTGTCCCAAAACAAAACAAAACAAGGAAAGAATGATCCAACAGAGACATGGGCTGTGGCTCAAGCAGGGAAAGGCAAAGGGCAGCTGGAAGAACGAGCAACTAACAAATCAACACCTGGTTGCGTTTGTCAAGGCCACCCACTGAGATGGCACATAGAAGAAAAGCTCATGTTCTAAGAACTGACTAAGAGGGGCTACAGAGATGGCTCAGCGGGTAAGGGCACGGACTGCTCCTCCAGAGGTCCTGACTTCAATTCCCAGCAACCGCATGGCGGCTCACAACCATCTATAATGTGATCTCATGCCCTCTTCTGCCATGTAGGTGTACATGCAGGCAGAGCATTCATACATAAAATAAATAAAATCTGAAAGTAAGAAAAAAAAAAGAACAGGCTCAGAGCTACACAGCTGGGAAGCAAATCCCCAGATGTCACATTACCATTCACTAATGAGACAGGTCTAGAGTACAAATGCTTGCCTGGCACTTTCTCTGTGTCCAGTATGTTTTCATTCAATGTGTCACTCCTGGGACAGTGCCATGAGGTCACTGGCTAATAAGACAGCAGAGTAGGTTTTCAATCTGAGGCTTTGTGCAGCTCTTGGGAGCAGCTCACTCCTCTCCCTCTTCCTCCCGTCCCTCCCAGGGTTTGGGTGTACAGTAGGTTGGGTTTTTGTTGTTGCTGTTTGGTTTTGGGGGGGGTTGTTTTTTGTTTTTTGGTTTTTTTTTTTGCAGTGCTGGTAATGGACCCAGGGCCGAGCACAGGCAGGCAAGCCCTCTACCACTCCTAACCTCCTCCTGGTCCTACAGACAAGGACCACACCCCTCTGGCCTGAAGCCTCCATGGGGATGGGCAGTTAGAAGCAACAAACAGAACCAGCCCCTCACTTCATAGGTCTCCACCAGTATGTCCCTGGTGATGAGGGGGTGCAGCGGGGTGGGGAACTTCACAGACGTCATGTTCTGGAAGTTGTGTTGAAAGTGTTCCAGATTCCGAGCTTCATAG
Source organism: Acomys percivali (assembly GCA_907169655.1). NCBI lineage: Eukaryota > Metazoa > Chordata > Mammalia > Rodentia > Muridae > Acomys > Acomys percivali. The sequence goes on from OU015744.1 coordinate 81,501,301, forward strand.
CGCAGGTCTATCTGCAGAGACGGAAAGGCGAGAGTCAGTGTGCACACAAGGAACCTCTGGGACGCCAGGAGACCCAGGTCAGCATGCTCTCCCTCCCTTCTGGCCTCACCAGCCTCCCTGGCCCCCACAGAACGCCAGGAACCTCAGAGAAGATGCACCAGTTAGCTCAAAGCTGCCACAAGAGACAGGACTATCCACTACCCACACCAACTTCTGTAAGCCACACGTCAGATCCCGTTAGGATTCGGGCCCCCTTCACGCCAGCCGATGGGCATCCTGCCCCGTTCCCATGACCCGAGCTAACTGCCCTTGTTAGTGCTCCATGCCCAACTAGCCTCGCCCTCTTGCCCTCTCCTCCCACAATCATCAATGTGCTGGCGCCACCTCTACATGCAGATGGCCTTGCCCTGCACCTACTGGAGCAACCGCCACAGCCCAAGCCCATTTTTATTACTAGACTTCCCAACTTTTCTCCTAATCTGTCTATCATCACCCCATGTGACTGAGTGGTGATGTCCACACTCTTTAAAGATTTATTTTATGTACGTAAGTGTTCCGTGCACATGTATGTATGTGTACCTTATGCATGCCTGTTGCCCACAGAGACCAAGAGGCCCTGGAAACTAGAGTTACAGTAGACTGTGCACTGCTGTGTGCACATGGGCAGTCCTCCGCAAGAGCAGCAAGTGCTTAACCACTGAGCCATCTCCCCAGCTGTGAGCTCTATGCACATTAGCTGACATCTGGGTGGGTCAAACTCTGCCTCCTGCCCCTCTCTCTAGATCTGCCTCCTTTGGTTCCTCCCACTTTGCTCCACTATCCGGAACTCCAGCCTCACTTAAGCCTTACAGCGCACCGGACACCTAGGCAGCCTGACCGACTCCTCGCTCCTGGGAGTTGGCAGTAACTATGACACAACTGACACAATACAAATGAGCAGAGATGACACTCAAACACACCAGCCTGGCACGAGCAGGGACTGCTGGTGGTCAGGGCCAGAAGAAAAGGCTGGGGTTTTCTGTTTTTGTTTTTTAGGTTTTTGGTTTGGTTTGGTTTGGTTTTTTGGTTTGTTTTTTTTGTTTGTTTGTTTTTGTTTTTTTAAGATTTATTTATTAACTATACAGTGTTCTGCCTGAATGCACACCAGAAGAGGGCACCAGATCTCAGTATAGATGGTTGTGAGCCTCCATGTGGTTGCTGGGAATTGAACTCAGGACCTTTGGAAGAGCAGCCAGTGCTCTTAACCTCTGAGCCATCTCTCCAGCCCGGTTTTTTGGTTTTTCGAGACAGGGTTTCTCTGTGTAGCCTTGGCTGTCCTCGACTCGCTTTGTAGACCAGGCTGGCCTGGAGCTCACAGCAATCCGCCTGCCTCTGCCTCCCAAGTGCTGGGATTAGAGGCGTGCGCCATCACGCCCAGCCCTTAACTGCCCTCTTATCGAACTTTCTATACTCCGGGGCAGAAAGGCACACTCTCTACCCTGGTCTGAATGCCATAACGCCCCTACACATATACCTCCTAGTCCCCACAAATTCCGATGTTCAAATCCTAGCCTCCAAGACAAGTAGGGCTTTGAAGAGACTGGTTAGCTCTTGAGAGTGGAGCTCTATAGTGTCCTTACACAAGAGACCTGAGATCCTAGGCCCTTCTACCACATGAAGACACTGACGGACCAGAACCCTTCTGGGAACCAGGCTGAGTCTCCAGAACTGCAGGGGGAAATTCACTGTTGCTCTACTTATCCCAAGAGTCCAAATACCTTACTGTCTTTTTCTGTTTTTTCAAAAAAAAAAAACCAAGCTGCCCGGAACTGAACTGCATCGGGCTGGACTTGAACTCACAGACATCTGCCTGCCTCTGCCTACTGAGTGCTGGGATTACAGGCCTGAGCCACCATGCCAGGTACCCAAATACTTTCTAAACATTAAAATGAGTGCCTGGAACTTAAAACCTCCAACTTAAAACCACCAAGGTCGTTGGTGGTTGCGCACACCTTTAGTCTCAACGGTCAGGAGACAGAGGCAGGTGGATCTCTGTGAGTTCAAGGCCAGCCTGGTCTACAAAGCGAGTCTAGAACAATAGGGCTACACAGAAAAACCCTGTCGGGGTGGGGGTGGGGGACCTTCAATTAAAAGATATAAATGAAGTCTTGGTACATAGCTTCTGAAACTCTGCCCAACAGGAAGCCCAGGTCCCTCCAGTGTAGTTTATTAAGTGTGGTTGATAACTGTGGATACCAAATAGACTTAGTGTTTCTAGAACTGCCTAAGCTCAGATATCCAGAGAACGAGCTGGGCGTGGTGGCACAGGCCTTTATTCCCAGCACTCAGGAGGCAGAGGCAGGCGGATTGCTGTGAGTTCGAGGCCAGCCTGGTCTACAAAGCGAGTCCAGGACAGCCAGGGCTACACAGAGAAACCCTGTGCAAGTGCAAGTGACAAGACCAGAGAGATACAAGCCTCAAAACTATACAGAGCCAACAGACTGACCAGTACTCTGGATGAATGGCTGCCTTTGTCTCCCTACTCCCAGCCCACCCCATAAAGCCTGCTGCTAACTGGGGAAAATATGTTAGGCGGGTCTTTTAAAAGGATGCTAAGGGGCTGGAGAGATGGCTCAGTGGTTAAGAGCACCGCCTGCTCTTCCTAAAGGTCCTGAGTTCAATTCCCAGCAACCACATGGTGGCTCACGACCATCTGCAATGTAACCTGGTGTCCTCTTCTAGCCTGCAGGTAAACAAGCAGACAACACTGTATACATAATAATAAAATAAATCTTTTTTTTAAAAAAAGGATGCTAATCTATGGCCTTCCCAAATCACAGGCTCTCTAAATAAAGCACAGTTTAAAGATTGAACTCTAGGCAAGTGAAATGGCTCAGTGGAATAAAAACATTAGGTGGCATGCGCGTCCCAGCCTCAAGGACCCACACTGAAGAAGAACTGACTCCTCCAAGGTGACCTCTGACTTACTATTACACATGCCATGGCATGAACACGTCTACCCATGACCACATACCCACATGAAAATAAATAAACTGTCAAATAAAAAAATGTAAAGGTTCAAGGTTTTTTTCCCCTCTCCAAAGACAGGGTTTCTCTGTGTAGCCTTGACCGTCCTGGATTCACTTTGTAGACCAGGCTGGCCTCGAACTCACAGAGATCCACCTGTCTCTGCCTCTAAAGGCTCAATTTTTGTGTCTATTCATTGGCCTTTGCGGCAACAGGCAACGCAGGCTCTGGTTTCCCTGCTGTAATGGCAGTGCCACTCTTGCAAAGAAAGTGGGTCCTAAAACCACTTCAAAGGAGAGCTCCCCTCCCCACTGAGGATACCTGAGTATAAGCAAGAAATAGCCAAGATACATGATACTGGTGGGACTGGACCATGCCTTGTTTCATCAGCTAGCTCTATTTGCCCTGCATGGCATGACAGGAAATTACCTATGCACTCACCATTTCCCTGTTCATAAGCCACTGCTAATGGCACCAACTACGTTAGATGCTGTTTACAGCCTAGAGAAGGATTCACCTGTTGGACCATGAGCTTCTCAAATTCCTCCACAATCTCATGCAAGCTAAGCCATTTGACGCCTGGTAAAAGCCCCAGTGCTTGGCTGCCAAGCTTCATCAGTAGTAAATCCATGTGCACCTGAGAGAGCAAGCCAGGGTGTAACACCTGCCAGAAAGAACCATGAGACAAGACGGGGGATCAGGAGAAAACATTTTACCTAGCCAGCACTGGTTCCCCCACCTTCCAAGGAAGCAGAGCGCTTCTCATCAAAGCAAAGGGAAGCAACCCAATGCCAATGATGCTCTCGGGTGGCGGTACCTCCTCCCCAGAAGATTCTTTTTCCTCCCTCAGTCTATTTACACCGCTGCTCCCTGAAGTCAAGAAATGAAACCAGGGTCTGTTGTGCAGGAAAAACAACTTGAATCCCAGCACTCAGGAGGCAGAGGCAGGCAGATCCCTGTGGATTTGAGGCCAGCCTGGTCTACCACAGAGAGCTCCAAGAGCAAACAAGGGAGCTGCATAGCACAATTCCACCTCAAAAATAAATAAATAAATATAAAAAGGAAGACTGGAAACAGGTTGGGCCAGGAGGCCTGTGGTATGAGGAATCCAGCCACTTGGGAGGGAAGAATCGCAGGTTCCAGATCTGTCTAGACAGGTGACTTAGCAAGGCCTTGTCTACAAATGAAAAACAGAATGAGGCCTCGCAATGTAGCTCAGTGGTTGAGGGCACCCTAGGTTCTATCCTCAGTACCACAAAGGAAGAAAGAAAAGAAAAAGAAAGCTTGCATTGAACAAGCGTTGGCTGAGCTCCAAGAATAAGGTCGAGCAGCCCCAATCCAAAATCCAAAACTCAAAAATTCTTCAAAATGTGAAACTTTTAAGGGTTGACATTACACAAGTGACACATTCCAAACCTGACCTCGGGTCAGATGGGTTGAAGTCATAACAAAGGGACATTAAAAATATTGTATGAAATGATTTGTAGTCCACACGTATAAGGCGTGTGTGTATAATATAAATGAATTTTTTATTTCTTGTTTAGACTTGGGTCCTATTCCAGGATATCTCATCGAAGATATGCAAATACTCTACAATTCTGAAACATACGAAATGATTCATTCTTCGAATAGAAAAGACAAGGACGTGGAAGTGACTCCCACAGTGGTCTGTTTCTGCTCTGGGACAGCTAGCTAGCTCACTGGGTAGCTGACCACTGATGGGGAGAAGCCGACCAGGGGTGCCCCAGCACTTACTTTCACTGCCACTGGGATGAGCTGATGTGACTTAGGTGCGTGGCCAGGAGCCTGAGCTGGGCCCACTTCTGACCTAACAAAGTCAGCTTTAGGGAGAAGCAGCTTTTCTAGAAATGCTTCATCGGCAAGGTTTTCTGAAGATTTCCACCCGTTGACAAAGGGCTCCCTCTGCACCGCGACAGTCCCAGTTCCTGGGGACAGCTGAGAGACAGGTCTCCTGAGTCTGTCCTCCAGCAAGGCAGTACTGGCGAGCGCTTTATACACTTGGGCCACACAACCTGAACCCACAGGTTCCTGGGTCTCGAAAAAGAGGAGGCTGCCCCAATCCTCCCCAAAGGCCTGCTGGAGTAAGTATTCTGTGCGGGCCCAAGGGTGGGGGGTCACTTGGACATGCAGCTTGGAGAACTGGGCACAGAAATCTTCTGAAAAGAGATCGCGCCGTGTGCTGGCCCACTGGCCCAGTTTGATATAGGTTGGGCCTGAGGTCTCCGTAGCTTTCAAAAGCAGCCGGAGCCAGAGGGTGGAGAGGCTAGGAGCCAGATAGGTGAGAGGGTACAACAAGAAGAGGGGAAAGAATTTCGCCAAGAGAACTCCAGCGCGGAGCCCTAGGCGGAGACACAGTAAGACGCGACCTAGACGCCCTGTTTGGGCCACCTTCCCCACCAGTCCATTTTCAGCCAGGTCACTCCAAGGGGTCTTTCGCTGGTACAAGCTGCCAGGCTCCCCCTCTCCAACATTCCCGTGGGCTGAGATGAACTTGGGCAAAGTACCTAGCAGAAACCAACATAGTCTGGCATTGCGAGAGCATCCCAGGGGTCTGGAAAGGCCAAGTTCCTTCCTGAGCTCCAAGCATCTTAAGTGTGACAAGCAGACCCTGACTGACAAACGCCAGGGGCTCACCATCCTCCCCTGGCCCCCCGGGCCTAGACCTCTTGTCCTCTACCTAAAGGGAAGCCATTTGTGGAGATGCTCCTCCGGGCGGGTGGGGGGGTATGAGCCGGACCGCTCCCCACACCAGCACAGCCGCCTAAGCCGAGTTTGGCCAAGGGGAGGACCGCGACCTGAGAGCCAGGGACCCCGGGGCTGTCCAGTGCCAGATCGCAGAGTTCCGGGTGCCACCGAGCGCCAGGGGTGGAAATGCAGACCCGTGGCCTGGAGCGGGACGGCCGGGCCTCAGGGAGCCGCAGGGAGACTGCAGAGGAGAAGAGCGCGCCGGCGGGCACACCGGCCAGACTCCTGGGAGGCGGCGGGGCTGCGGACCCGACGGCACCGGGACCAGCACCGTATCAGTCGCTACAGCCTGGCAGAGGACTCAGCGTCGCCGCCTGCTCAGCCCGAGGCTTCCGGTACCTGGGCCCGCCCTCTCCGCCCAGGACACGCTCCTTAAAGGGACCGCAGCGCGACCAGGGCAAAGGCCGCCTGGGCACTCGGAATCCCTGAAGGGATTTAGCGCAAAATACAGAAGCATCCCATATGACCTCCTTTTCCGTGTCTGTCACTCCGCTTCACAGCTTCGTATCTGTAACTGTATGTTACACTGTACTGTGGATTGCAGTTGAGTCCAAAACGGAAGGCGAAATTTTCAGCCTGCTGGGTGCGGGTCTTGGTTATTGAGTGACTTGGAGGTGGTGCTTAGACCTCAGAGAAAGGCTTACACGGTTAACTAGTACTTAATGAGCCCAATCAGTCTTTCTTGAACTTAACTCAATATTTGTACTAAACTGGGGGGGGGGCGGGGCAGGGCGGGTTACAATACTCGCTGCCAAGCCCGTGGAACTTATGTGGAAAAAGGAGGTCATTGATTTCTTTAAGTCATGCTCCCATATACAAAATAAATGTGATTTTTAAAAATTTAGCAAGAGCCACAGAAGCAATAGGAAGCAGGCAATACCACAGGACGGTCTTAGGAGACAGGCCAAATGAAATGAAAAAAAAAAAATTAAACACCAACAAACCAAATAAGCCATTAAAAATAGGGTACAGAGCTAAACAGAGACTTTTCAACAGGAAAAAAAAAACCTAATGTCTGAGAAGCACTTAAGAAATGCTCAATGTCCTTAGTCAACAGGGAAACGCAAATCAAAATGATTCCATCTTACACCTGTCAGAATGGCTAAGATCAAAAACTCAAGTGACAGCACATGCTGGTGAGGATGTGGAGCAAGGGGAACACTCCTCCACTGCTGGTGGGAGTGCAAATGTGTACAACCACTTTGGAAATCTATCTGGCCATTTCTCAGAAAATTGGGAATAGTTCTACCTCAAGTCCTGGCTATACCACTCCAAAAGATGCTCCACCATCCCACAAGGACACTTGTTCAACTATGTTCATAGCAGCTTTATTTGTAATAGCCAGAAACTGGAAACAACCTAAATGTGCCTCAACTGAAGAATGGATAAAGAAACTGTGGTACATTTACTCAATGGAATACTACTCAGCTATCAAAAATAAAGGCATCATGCAATTTGCAGGCAAATGGATGGAACTAGAAAGGATCATCGAGTGAGGTAACTCAGACCCAGAAAGACACACATGATATGTATTCACTTGTAAGTCGATAATAGTACAGGATAGCTAAGTTACAATCCACAGACCCAAAGAAGCCAACGGCCCAAGGGAGGATGCTTGAATCTCACACAGAAGAGGAAATAAAATAGTCATCTGAAATAGATGGAGGGAGAGAGCTGTGGGGGAGAGGGGAAGGGTAGCGAGGGTGGGGATCAGGTGTGGGGATCCGGTGTGGAGGACCTGCAAAGAAAGCATCTCTGGGACAGGGGAGGCCCCTGGGAGTCTGTGGGGGTGATCCTAGCTAAGAGGCCTAACAGCAGGAAACACGGAGCTGAACTGGCCAACTCTGGTAGCCAGGCGGGACTTCCAGCAGAGGGACGGCAACACCAACCCACCCGTAAAGCCTTCAACCCAAAATTTGTCTTGCCTACAAGAAGTGTAGATAAAGATGGAGCAGAGATTGAGGAAATGGTAAGCCAATGACTAGCCCAGCTTGAGACCCATCCCATGGGACAGGGCGAACACTTGTCACTATTAATGATACTCTGCTATGCTTTCAGACAGGAGCCTAGCATAACTGTCTTCTGAGAGGCTTCATCCAGCAGCTGATGGAAACAGATGCAGAGACACACAGCCAATCAGTAAGTGGAGCCCTGGGATTTTTGTGGAAGAATGGGAGGAAGGATTGAGGGAGCCTGAGGGGTCAAGGACAGCACAAGAAGATCTACAGAAAAAACTAACCTGGGCCCATGGGGACTCACAGAGACTGACCCACCAACCAAAGAGCATGCATGGGCTGGACCTAGTCCCCCTACACATATGTAGCAGATGTGCAGCTTGGTCATCATGTGGGTCCCCTAACAAGAGAAGTAGAGGCTGTCTCTAACTCTGTTGCTGCCTCTGGGTCCCTTTCTCCTAGCTGGGCTGCCTTGTCTAGCTTCAGTGGGAGAGGATGCACTTAGTCCTGCTGTGACTTGAGGAACCAAGGTGAATTGGTACACTTTAGGGGCCTCCCCTTCTATGAGAAGAAGACAGAATGGGAGGAGAGGGGAGGGGCCTGGGCTCAGGACTGGGAGGAGAGGGGGAGGGGCCTGGGATCAGGACTGGGAGGAGAGGGGCAGGGGCCTGGGCTCAGGACTGGGAGGAGAGGGGGAGGGGGCTGGGATCAGGACTGGGAG
>OU015744.1:81522063-81538943 GCA_907169655.1 Acomys percivali
TTTTTTTTTTTTTTTTTTTTTTTTTTTGGTTTTTCGATACAGGTTTTCTCTGTGTAGCCTTGGCTGTCCTAGACTCACTTTGTAGACCAGGCTGGCCTCGAACTCACAGCGATCTGCCTGCCTCTGCCTCCCGAGTGCTGGGATTAAAGGCGTGCGCCACCACACCCGGCCCCCAAGATTGATTTTATTGTATGTGTACGAGTGTTTTGCCCGTGTCTATGTATGTATACTAAGTGTGCACTTGGAGATTTCCTGGGGCTTGAGTTACAGATGGTTGTGAGCCACCATGTGGATTCTGGGAATCAAACCTGGGTCCTCTGTAAAAGCCACAAAGGTTCTTAGCTACTGAGCCAAGTTTCTAGCCCTCTTCTTTTTCTTCTAAAGGTTTTAAGAGTGTGTGTGTGCATGCGCACTTGTGCACACAAGTGTGTGTACAGGTGCCCACTGAGTCCAGAAGAGGCCATAGAGTCTCCTGGAACTGGAGTGATAGGTGGTTTTGAGCTGCCTGACATGAGTGCTGGGAACTTACTCAGACCCGCCAAGCCATCTCTCCAGCACCCCCTGCCCTCGCCAGGCCATCGCGTTTCTTTGCCCCTTCGATTGTGAGGCAGTGTTTCACCATGTAGACTGGCCTTGCTCCTGTGACCCTATTGCCTCAGCCATCTGTATTAGTGATTTTTGTATTGCTTGGATAAAACGCCATGACCAGTGGCAGTTTACAGAAGAAAGCGTTTATTTGGAGCTAGTGGTTCCAGAGAGTTAGAGTCCATGATGGCAAACCAGAGGTAGCCAGTAGCCCGTGGCGATCCTCAGGGAAGCAGCAGCTGAGGGCTCACACCTCAGACCACAAACAGGAGGCCAAGAAAGCTGCTTTAAAATGGTATGAGACTTCTGAAACCTCAAAGCCCACCCTCAGCGACGTCATACCTTCCACTGTAACGCCATACCTCCTAACTCTCCCCAAACAGCCAGCTGGGAACTGATTATTCAGATGCCCAAGACTTATGGGGGGCATTTCATTTGAACCACTACAGTCTTCCAAGGGAAGAATTATAGGTGTGCACCACCATGCCTGCCTCCAATTCCTTAATATTTTAAACTTGTCTTGCACCTTGGAATGTATATTTAAGTGCCTGAGAGGGACATATTTGGAGGGGTGGGATTTTGTGGTACTTGAGTCAAATGCAGGGACTCATATATACGAGGCAAGCACCCTGCCACTAAGCTACAGCCCCAGACACAGAGAGGGAGGTGCTCTGTTTTGTTTTGTGTTCAAGACAGGGTTCCTCTCGATAGCCTTGGCTGTCCTGGACTCGCTTTGTAGACCAGGCTGGCCTCAAACTCACAGCTATCTACCTGCCTCTGCCTCCTGAGTGCTGGGATTAAAGGTGTGCACCACAACTGACTGGCCAACATCAGGTGGTTTTTGTTTTGTTTTTTTGGGGGTGGGTCTCTAGATGATTTTAAGGTTCAGGGTTGCAGCTTTCACCACCCCTGAGAGAGCTTCTCACCTATCAGAAGCCAGATAAACCTTGGGATCCAAAGGTCCTTTGGGACATATGGGCTGTATCACAGGTATCAAGTAGTCCAAGCTGCCCCTACTTGGACTATGTGTCCCACAATCTCTGTGTAGCTTTTGTTTGTTTGGTTTGGTTTTCCGAGACAGGTAGCCTTGGCTGTCCTAGACTCATTTTGTAGACGAGGCTGGCCTCGAACTCACAGATGTGTCTGCCTCTGCCTCCCGAGTGCTGGGATTAAAGGCGTGCGCCACCACCACCTGGCTCTGTGGAGCTCTTGTTATTGCTGCCTCACCTCTAGATCTTTACGGGTCCTTCTGTATTGCTCTAGTGCTTCCCTTGTTCAAGACTGAGGGTCAGGGGTTCCTTCCCCGAGGCTGCTTTGGACTGTCTCTTAGCTACTAGTGAATTGGTCTTCTGCTGTGAAAAGTGGTTGATGGTGTTTCGACCTGTGAGAGCTCACTGTCTTCCCAGCCCACATTCCAGGCCCTCTGTGGCACTAGGGACCCAGTCCTGGGCCCAGTCAACAGCCTCGAGTGTTCATGTGTGAACTGTTTTGCAGCCAGAACCACTGGCTTCCTCAGAGTCCAGAGGCCACTCTGGGCTCTCTTGAAAGTCTTCTCCTCGGGAGGTGGTGGCGCAGCGGTGGCAGCGGCAGCAGTAGCGCACGCCTTTAATCCCAGCACAGGCAGGTGGATCAGTATGACCAGGACAGCCAAGGCTACACAGAGAAACCCTGTCTTAAAAAAACAAACCAAGGGGCTGGAGAGATGGCTCAGAGGTTAAGAGCACTGACTGCTCTTCCAAAGGTCATGAGTTCAATTCCCAGCAACCACATGTTGGCTTACAACCATCTGTAATGAGATTTGTATCCATAATAAACAAATAAATCTTTTTTTAAAAAAAAACAAAACAAAACAAAGAAGAAAAGAAAAGAAAGAAAGAAAGAAAGAAAGAAAGAAAAGAAAGTCTGCTGGGCTGTCTGCACCTGAATAGCAGTTTGGCCCTCACCTTGATGCTCAGGAGACAGTGTCATGCAGAGAAGCCACAGTCAGATCCCTGCTCTGGGTTTACAGGCAGAGGCTGATCTAGGCAAAAAATCAAGTCACTTTGCATAGACCTTGGGCCATGTACCATCGGGGACAGAATCTTTGCATCCCCTTTGATGAGTTGCTGTCCTGCCCAGACCTCCCTCTAGCTGCTCCATTTGAAAAACTAATTAATGGGGTTTTCCCCTGGCCTTGGGGCAGCATGGAGTGAGTCACCCTTGCAGTAAGCATAGGGAAGAGGTTCCAGGACATGGGAGTGGGGTCAGAGTGGGTAGACCCATGACTGTGACTGTGGCCGTGGCTGTGACTAAGACAGTGAATGTGATGGTGGTGGCTCTTACTTGGAGGCTTGACAGACTAGTTCAAGTGCCAAATTCATTTCCTTCTGTGTTTTGCTTTCTTAGAATTTGTACTTAAATATTTTTCACTTTCATGTGTATATGCTTACATGTAAACTAAGAAAAGTGTGTTCATTATAAAACCTTTCTGACAGAGGCAGAGACAGGTGGATCTCAGTGAGTTCAAGGTCCGCGTGGTCTACAAAGTGGGTACAGGACAGGCAAGGCTACACAGAGAAACCTTATATCGAAAAACAAAAACTAACTAAATAAACAAATAAATACTTTCCTAGCCAGGCAGTGGTGGCATACGCCTGTAATCCCAGCACTTGGGAGACAGAGGTAGGCAGATCTCTGTGAGTTCAAGGCCACCCTGGTCTACAGAGCTAGTTCCAGGACAGCCAGTTCTACACAGAGAAACCCTGTCTCAAACAAAACAAAAATCCTATCAATAATATATAAAAGAATATAATGAAAAAGGAAAGGTTTTTTTTTTTTTCCTTGTGCTATTGCCAATCTTAGAGAAGGTCAGTGTTTGGTATATAAACCAAATTCTTCTAGATCTATTTTTCTTTCTTTACTGGAAATTGAACCCAAGGACTTGTATATGGTAGGCATTTGCTCTGCCACTGAACTATATCCCAATCTAGTTTTAATTTAAAGATATATCATTACTTACGTGCATGTATGTATGCCCACGTGAGTGTGTGTGCAGGTGCCCATGGCGACCAAAGGTGTCAATCAGATTCTCCTAGGGCTGTAATTACAGGCGGTTGTGAGGGCCTGACCTGGGTGCTGGAAAGCGAACACAGGTCCTCTGCAAGGGCAGTGTATGCTCTTAATCCCTGAGCCATCTCTCCAGCTTCTGTTTTAAGTTTTTATTGCATTTAGAGAGCAAGTGTGTGTGTGTGTGAGTGTGTGTGTGTGTGTGTGCACGTGAGCAAACAAGAAAGGGGGGGGGAGAGCAAGAGAGCGAGAGCCCATGCACACATGTACATATGTGCATCCCACAGAACTCATGGAGGTTTGGCGGAAACAGTTTTTTCCTTCTACCATGCGAGTCCCAAGGATCAAACTCTGGTCACAGTTTGCATCAGGTGACATTACCTACCTGCAAAGCCCCCTCATCAGCACCATAGTCCAACACTTTTTAAAAAAACATTACCCCCCACTGCCACCCACACATATATATGGCCACATGTGTCCACGCACACTGCCTCCCATCTATAACCCTGGCTGGCCTGGGGTTACTATGTAGACCAGGCTGTTCTCAAACTAAAAGAATCTTCCTTCCTTTGCCTTTAGAATGGCTTGTGTCACCTTCTTGGGTCTCGTTTTAACTTTCTGTTTTGAAACAGAACATCTCTAAATTGCCCAGGTTGACCTTGAACTCACTTGTAGCCTAAGCTACTTTTGATCCAGCTATCCTAGCTATTATTACAAGATTGTATCACCAAGGCTGCTAGATCTTTTTTCCTTGCATCTGTGTGTGTATGTATATGCATGCATGTGTGTATATGTGTGCACATATATATGGCAAAATGGGAGAATTTCTGTAGCATAGTTTTATAACAACATATGAGAATAATCCCATGTAATAGCTTTTTAAACAGCTGCCTGCATGCCTCTGTTTAAGTTAATTTGAGCAAAGTATCAATTATGGTTCAGTTTTAGTTACTGCAAATGATGTTGCTACAAGTCCTGGGTCTAATATTTCTGCCAGCTAAATTTTTTAAAAGTGGAATTGCTGGATTAAAGATGCTCTCAAAGCCAAGTGCTTATTGAATAATGTTTGTGCCCAAGTGGTGGCTCTTTTGAAAATGAAATTCTGATGATCTTTTTATTTTAATTTTTAAAAATATTTTTTATTTAATTTTAATTTATGTGCATTGGTGTGAGGGTGTCAGATCTTGGAGTTACAGACAGTTGTGAGTTGCCATGTGGGTGCTGGGAGTTGAACCCGGGTCCTTTCGAAAGCAGGCAGTGAGTGCTCTTAACCACTGAGCCATCTCTCCAGCCCCTGATGATCTTTTTAAAAATGACATGTTACCTATCTTTCTGTTTCACTTGTCCTCACACTAAGTCCATGCTGAATTTCTTATGAATTTTTATTTAAGTTTATATGAAATCAAAGTATGTGGTATGGCACATTCAGGGCAATTTGTTATTTTGAGGTTTGTTAAGTATAAAAAGGCAGCACGTTAAAGTTTCTGAGGAAAATGTAATGGCTTGTTAGCTAACAATTGTTTCAATTTTGCCACTTGTTGGTTTCCTGTGAATCCGTCCAGGGTGTGTGTAACACACCCTTAGATACTGAGGCAGGAAGGTTGTGACCTTTCCCTGACCTACACAGCGAAGAAAGCTTCTATAGAAAACCAAACCAAACCAAACTGTGTCACTAGGTACCTCCTTTTTCTCCCTTTACTAATTTCTTATTGTGTTTGTTTATTTTTATTTTTAAGACAAGGTCTCATGTAGCTCAGGTTAGCTTCCACTCACTGTGTGGTTGAAGATTAGATTATAGAACTTTGTGCATGCTAGCCAGTCGAGCATTCTGCCCGCTGGACTGCCCACATGTCCCTCGCACTTTCTTGTATTCAGAAGAGAAGATGTAGTGGGAGTCACATTTGACTCAACAGGAATCCTCTGCAGATCCACACTAGGTGACAGAGGGTGGTGACTTACACACACGCTAGCCTGGGGCTGCCACTGTGGCTCAGCGGTACCGTCTGCCTAGTGTGCTGCCTGTGTTAGAGTTTTATTGCTGTGAAGATACACCGTGGCCAAGGCAGCTCTTACAAAGGAAGACATTTGATTAGGCTTACAGTTTCAGAGGGTCAGTCCATCAGCATCATGGTGGGAAACACACAGGCAGCCATAGTGCTGGAGGAGCTGAGAGTTCCACATCTTGATCTGAAGCCGGCAGAAGGAGACTGTGTCACACTGGGTGTAGCTTGAGCATAAGCCCTCCCTCGCAGCGACACACTTCCTTCAACAAGGCCACGCCTCCTAATATGAACCACCTCCCTATGGGCCAAGCATTCAAACACAGGAGTCTGTGAGGGCCATACCGATTGAAACCACCACAGGTGACTAAAGTATTATAAGTGCAAAAAAAAGGGGGTGTGGCAGTCACAAACTGAGGATATGATTAAAGGTAAAAATGGGAGCCAAGCATTCTGGTACATGCCTTTCATTACAATCCTTGGGGTTAAGGGTGGGCAGAGAGGGAGGCAGATCTCTGTGAGTTTGAGGCCAGTCCAGTATACATAGTGAGTTCCAGGTGACTAGGGCTCCTTAGTGAGACCCTGTTGGGGGGTTCAGGGAGAGGAGTAGGTAGATTAACATAGGACTAGGCGGGTGGCTCAGTTAGTAGATTATTTGCTAGCATTGAGAACTCCCTGGGTTCTCGCCTCAAGATTCACTCCCTCCCATCACATAGAATTTACCAGGCCTGTAGCCAGCATGGCGCCGCATGCCTTCAATCCGAGCATTCAGAAGGCAGCAGAGGCAGGCAGATCTCAAGGCCAGATTGGTCTATATAGTGAGTTACATACCAGATAGCTACATAGAGAGACCTGTCTCAAAAAGGGGGGGTGGGGGGTGGGGGATGACAGGTGTTGGAGAGATGGCTCAGCAGTTAAGAACTTGAATTCAAACCCAGGCACCCAGATGGGGCTTCTGGCCTCCATGGGTACCCAAATACACATATGTGCATACATGTGTGCATATAGACCCACCCACACATGTGCACACAATAATAAAATCAATCTCTCTTTTTTAAAAAAAATCATCATTAAAGGGGAATATTTTGGCTGTGAGCCCAGCCTTTAACGCTATGCCCTCTCTCCAGTCCTAAAAGGGAATATTTTTCCTTTTTTTTTTTTTTTCCTTTTTGTTTTTGAGAGTCTTTCTCCCTTCAGGCTCAACCTGTCCTGGAACTCACTTCGTAGACCAGGCTGGCCTCAAATTCATGGGGACCCACCTGCCTCTGTCCTACCAGTCCTGGGGTTAAAGGAAAGTGCCACCACACCCGTTGACGCTTTGTTTTGAAAGAGAAGCCAGGGTCTTGCTCTGCTGCCAAGGCTGCTCACCCTTGCCATCCTCCCATCTCTGTCTCTTGAGTGGCTGGGACTGCTAGTGTATGCGACTGCTAGTGTATGCCCACTGTGTGCAGGATAAGTAAAAATGAGCTTTCACACCATCGTAGGCTGAACTGAGCGGTCCTGTAGGCTGGCAAAGGCTGCAAGCGGGAAGCATTCATTCTCGACCCAGTTGGCTGAGCAGCCTAAGTTGGCACTATTCTCCTCCTGGACTTTTCTAGTCCTCTCGAGTTAGAACCTGGGGCCAGAAAAGGAGAGAGGAGCGGGGCAGATGGCTTGAGTAGTGTGACTGAACTGGAGGTTCCTAGTCTATGAGTCGGAGGAGATGGGTACTGTGCCTGCCCCTTCCAGTCACCGTGGGGAAGTAGGATTCAACACCTTTCCCCAGCAAACCGAAAGCTTGGAGCAAGACCTTCCTGTCACTTTGTGCCGCTTCTGTCCCCGGAAACATAGGCAAACTTCTCCAGATGAGTTAAGCAAAGTGTTGTGTAGGAAATGTCTGGCAAACCCCTTCCTTGGGCAGGTTGCTAACTTAGCTAGTGACAGGGGAGTGGGTGCTCTTGTTTGGTGCCTGGACAGGTGTGGGGTGGCAGCTGGAGACCCAGGACTCACATCCTTCACAGGTGGAGGGAGCCCACTCTCTACACAGACTTGGTCAGAGATGGGGGGTTGTAAAGACAGGAGATTCCTGACACAGCTGGCTGTCTGCTCTGAGCTTCTTTAGGGGGGGGGAGCATTGTGCCCGGCTCCCTGGGGACAGAGAGATTCTCTGTTTCGCTCTCTAGGCTTTAGGTGACATTTGTGCAGACTTGGAATGGAGTAGGTGACCGTCTAACCAGAAGGATGCTTTGGTGACTGTGGTCTTTTCCATCTGGCCCATTTCATCGTCAGGGTTAGCAAACATTCTCAGGCTCCCAGGACATCAAAGTGATGTCTGTTTACTGCCCAGCTGACTGAAGAAGCCTCTAACATGATGGGAAAGTGGCAGCCAGGGGACAGAGCTGTTCAATGGCTCTCGAAACAACCGAACGTAGAGTCCAGCACTGCATGGGCAAGACCAGGGAAGCCTGTTATCCTAGGCTCCTGTCCCCAAGCCCAGGACAGCCAGGATGTCAGGCCTAGGGCTGAGTAAGGAGATTGAGGTTGCCTCTAGCTACACACAGAGTTTAAGGCCCAGGATGCCAGCTCATCGGAGGGAAAGAGAAAGCTGCTTTCAAGATGAGGGGAGATACCTCGCAAATGGAGGGGTGCCAGAGCTGAGGAACCCTGAAAGTGGCTTTCACCTCTAACCATCCATAAAGACAGGAGCTAACCCCTCCCCCCATTATGACGGTTGTTGATCCCTTCCTGGGACCCAGGTCAAGGCTGACAGGAAGTTGGTATGCACTGATACCTTTGTGCCACTAGTCAAAGCATTTAAATACTGACATGCTAGTGTGTGAGTAGTTACCTAGGACCACATAAAATGGCTATTAAAGAGTTAACTGAAAGACAGTTCTGATTGCCTGGTGCCTGTGTCCTGCCTTTATTATGTGTGTACCTACATACATACATACATATGTACATACGTACGTACATACATACACGTGTATACATGCATGCTGCCTCCTCCCGCTGGATGCCATGCCTTTTGCTTCTCTTCGTTGTCTGCCCTTCTCCTTCCCGTTGTGCAAATGCCCTGGTGTACAAGAGGAGGGACTTCCACCTTTATGTGATCAAACTCAGTTCTTGAGGCTCGCAGCACTCTGTCTACTGAAATATCTCTTGGAACCCCCTAATAAGCTTTTGTTTGGTTGGTTTTTGTTTTCATTTTTTCCAGACAGGGTCTCTCTGTGTAGCCTTGGCTGTCCTGGACTCGCTTTGTAGACCAGACTAGCCTCAAACTAACAGAGATCCGCCTGCCTCTGCCTCTGCCTCCCGAGTGCTGGGATTATAGGCGTGCGCCATTGCTTGGGGCCCTAACTAGCTTTTGTAAAAGGGATCTTCACTAATCACCCACCTCATTTAAAAAGTATTTATATGTCACTCACAGTAGCCCAAGGGTGGGCCAAGCAATTGTGGAGACATAAAAAGAAGTAGATGGCATGAGCCTGAAGTCCCAGCTTCTCAGGAGACTGAGGCAAGAGAACCACTTGAGTTACTAGCCTGTCTCCAAATGGCATGTGGGAGGGCTGGAGAGATAGCTCGTGAGTTGAGACTTTGCTGCTCTCTCAGGACTAAAGCTTAGTTCTCAGAACCCACATCAAGTGGCTCACAGCCACCTCTGTTCTCTGTTTATGTTCACAGATATACACACACTCACACAGCTGTTGTTGTTGTTTCTTTCTTTCTTTCTAAGATTTATTATGTATACAGTGCTCTGCCTGCACAACAGAAGAGGGCACCAGATCTCCTTGTAGATGGTTGTGAGCCACCATGTGGGTGCTGGGAATTGAACTCATGACCTTTAGAAGAGCAGCCAGTGCTCTTAACCTCTGAGCCATCTCTCCAGCCCCTTTGTTGTTGTTTTCAAGATAGGGTTTCTCTGTGGTGCTAGCTGTCCTGGAACTCTCTGTGTAGACCAGGCTGGCCATGAATTTAGAGAGATCCACCTGCCTCTGCCTCCTGAGTCCTGAGATTAAAGGCCTATACATACAATTTAAAATAAAATCCTTTTTCCCCCCTTTTCTTTTGGTTTCGGTTTTTTCAAGACAGGGTTTCTCTTTGTAGCCTTGGCTGTCCTGAACTCACAGAGATCTGCCTGCCTCTGCCTCCCTGAGTGCTGGGATTACAGGTGTGCGCCACTGCGCCTGGCTAAAATCAAATCTTACTTTAATAAGAAAAAGAGTCCAGTGTGCGTGTTGGGAGACCTAGATACAGCCGCTGAGTGGAGGCTGAAGCGGTAAGAGCAGCCCGACGCTGCCTGTCCTCTCGTAGACAGCTAATGCTCACAACTCAGCTTGGCCCCTTCAAAGCTGCCTTTTCTCCCGTAGCTCATTGCTTTGCCTACGCTGTACTCCTGACCAGACCACTCAGAACTTAGCGTGCGCACAATAGACAGTTCTTCATCGGAGATCTTCCACGTTCCCTAGGGCAGCAGACACTGCTTGGCTTTTCTGCCCTGCTTTCAGAACCTCCCTTTTCCAGTTTACCAGCCGTCTCTCTTCCTCCTATCTCTATATACACATCTTGCTGTTTCCAGCTATTTGAGCCCATCTGTGACGGTTCCTTCTTTGAGGCCCACTCTTGCTTTATGGCCAAGGCTGGGCTCGAATTCGGTTTCTGAATGCTGGGATTACAGATATTTTCCGTCATGTCAGGCAGGAGCACAGCTTCTGTTGCTAATAACACAGTATGGGAGACTGGACAAGTTATAAAGAAAAGAGGGTTTGGGGGTGGGAGTGGGGGTGGGGCTTGCTTCTGACCCACGGACAAGAAGCAGCACCTGGCAGTGTCCTTTTGTAGGAATCGTCAGGTGATACAAGACATTGCATGGCCAAAGCAGGAAGCAGGAGACACCTACCCAAGCTAGCTTTTACATTTACAAGCTATTTGATAAGACATTTTCGTTTTCCACTTTGTGGTTCTGGGGTTTGAACCCAAGGCCGCAAACATGCCAGGCGGGCTGTGGTCCACTGCTTCTCCAGTAGAAACTGGCTTTTATAGTAGGCCCACTTTCTAGATAGCTCAGTGATTCGTCTCAACTGTGTAAATGGATTAATTCATTCATGAGGCCAGAGGCCTGGTCACCTGTGCTGTCCCTCATGGTCTCATCTCTTAATACCACAGAATGGGACTTAAACACGGGCTTCAAAGGGAGCTCCGTTCAACTCGTAGTGCAAGCCTGGCCTAAGAGCTTTGTCAGATTCCACATTCCATGAAGGTGGCCGTGGCTCCTAACAGTGTTCACTGCCCTCCTCAAAATTTCTCTATCCGTTGTTTCATATTTACCACTGTAATGGTAAATTCAGCACTTAACTAGATTCACCAGGATTTTTTGTTTTGTTTGGTTTTTTGTTTGGTTGGTTTGGTTTTTTTCGAGACAGGGTTTCTCTGTGTAGCCTTGGCTGTCCTGGATTCGTTTTGTAGACCAGGCTAGCCTCGAACTCACAGCGATCTGCCTGCCTCTGCCTCCCGAGTGTGGGATTAAAGGCGTGCACTACCACGCCCAGCATTTTGTTAAATGTATATCTCATATTCCCTGGGCTCAGCTTGTCTTGTTTGTTTTTAAGACAGGGTTTCTCCATGTTGCCCTGGCTGTTCTGGAATTCCCTCTGTAGACCAGGCTGACCTCCGACTCAGGGGTTCTCCCCAGCTCCCCAACCCCCCATCGTCTCTGCCTCCACCTCCAGAGTCCTGAGATTAAAGGCATGTACCACAAGCCTGACTTCCAGCTTGTCCTTTTGTCTTGAATAGTAACCGTTCTTTATTGCCTGGTGTTATGTCTCCTCTCTCAAGTTCCAGGTCAGAGACCAGTCCTTACAGTGGTGTGTTCCAAACGGCACCAATGCTGTGTTCTGCTTGGTGACTGAATTTATTGGCTAATTTCAAATCCATTCATGCTGCCTCAGATGAGCTAAGCAAAATTCCGGGCGAAAGACCATTTTTCCATATCTCAAAATTTAGCTAATGAAAAAGAACACAGCTCGCAGGCATTGCGAAACTTTTAAGTACAAAACACCAGGCCAAGAGTAAACAGACGGACAAGGGCCTCAGCCCACAAGAAACTGAAAAATAGCTCTGGCTGGGGAGGCTGGTGGGGGGGATGCCCGGGTGTGAGGAGGAGGGTCTGCATGTCCTGGGGGGGGATGCCGGGGTGTGAGGAGGAGGGTCTGCATGTCCTGGGTGGGGGGGTGCCGGGGTGTGAGGAGGAGAGTCTGCATGTCCTGGGTGTCTTGCATCTACTGTAGAAGGAAGGAGCCCAGCACTGTGCTCGTTTGCTCGAGAGTTGTTGGTGGGCGTGTGAATGTGGAGGTGGGATGCGGGTCGGATGGTGCTAAGGATTGAACCCGGGGCCTTGTGTGTGCTGGGTAAGTGCTCCGGCATGGAGCCACCTCCCCAGCCCCATACGAGAGTGTTTTAGGTTTCATTGCACTTGGGAGCAACCAGCCCTGTAAAAGAGTTGAGGGCACGGTCCTTATCAACTCAGGAACCCTGCACTGTTTCTATTAGTATCACTCGTCAGGGGGAGGCTCCTCTTAAAATCACAGCACAGACATCTGTTGAGCACTTTTCTCAGGATGTGCCCGGAGCTAGGTGCTCCACAGACCCAGGCTCACGTCATCCTTTCCAGGGTCTTGCAAAGCTGCCGGTAAAACCAAGAGGACATGGGGCTGGAGGGAGTCACCAGCTGGACGGCCTGCAGCTCCCAGATTCCCTGGAATCAGAGCCTGGATCTCGAACCATCCAGACCCTTTGCTCCAAACCCTGTGATAGGCCACATTTTCCAGCCCTTTCCCAGAACCCCAGGAGCAGCCTCACTGGGCTCTCTTGTGCTCGCCCTGTGGACAGCATAGAAGATGACGTCTTCCTTTAAGATTGATGCCTTTTGTCCACATGTGCTGGCTTTGCGCCAAGCCTGGAAACTCTCTGCTCATGGAAAGAAAGAACAGAAGCCAGCAAAAGAGGGTGGGAAGGAGGCTGAGGGGGAGGAGAGGAAGAGAAGGGCAGGAAGGGGAGAGAGGGGGGAGGCAACACAGCTGGAGCTGGGGTGTCTGCCAGGAAGCAAGTGAATGTGACCTCCAGGCGCAGTCCACCCAAGTGATACTCCGTGCTGTGGTGTGAACGTCCCAGCCCTGGGAGGCACAAGCCCTGGTGCTCTCTGGGGTTCCGCATCCAGGGACAGAGGAGCAGGGTGGCCCTTCCTCTTTGTGTCACTGTCCAGTGAGGTCAGGTTAAGGCAAGCATCAGGAAAGCCTGCAGAGGGAAAGAAATTCCAAAGGGCAGTGTGTGGCTGGCCTGTGGGAGTGGAGGGGGCTGCCTGGGCCTGCGTCTGTATCAGGGCATGGGTGGTGGGCAGGGGCTGCCTGCTGGCTGCTTTGAATGAAGTCAGTGCCCTACGAGCTGCTGAGCCCCTCTGGATCTAGGAGTTGAAGGCTGTACCCCCATCCCGAGGCGCCTGGCGTCCTGAGTCTGACCACCTGTACTCATCAGGCATGGGCAAAGCTCACCCCTCCAGATGTCTGTAAAGGGGGCAGGGGAGGGTTAGTGTGCAGAGGGCATGGGAGGCAGACATGGTGGTGCACACCTGTAATCCCTGTACCTGAGAGGTAGAGCCGGGAGCATCTGGGGTTCAAAGCTATCCACAACCACATAGAGAGTTGGAGGTTGGCCTGGGTGACATAGACCTCGTCTCAAAAACTGAACTAGGGCCAGAGAGATGGCCACCACACCCATTTAAACGGCTCATAGTCTGTCTAGCTTGGAAAATAGTAAATACTCAAAGGAGGTGGTGGCTCACACTTTTAATCCTAGCATTTGAAAGGCACAGGCTAGTGAGTTCCAGGCTAGCCTGGTCTAAATAGAGTTACAGGCTAACCAAGGCTACGTAAGTGAGACTCCTTTAATTAATAGTTCTAGACATCCATTCGTTATTGCAGCATAGTTTGAGGCGCACATAAATATGAGAAGCCTCAGGTAAAAGCACATAAATGACATTTGAAACCAATCCCAGAAGAACACATATGACACATATGAGACACGTGTGTTTAGTTAGTCAAGTGTAGACAGAGTCATAAGTGCCTTAAAAAGGGAGGGGCTAAAAATGTTTTAAAATATATTAAATATTTTTAAAAAGTGAGGGAGAGAGGAAGAACTTTGGTTGGGAGTGACAAGAGTGGCTTTGTTGAAGACTGCCTTCCTGCCTCACCATCTCCGTCCTGCGAGAGGACATTTTTGTGGTGAGGACTTTCATAGGCTCGTGTTAAGTGGAAAGGGTTCAGCCTGACTTGTGGACCATGAACCACAGGAGGGTGAACGAAAGCCTGGGGGCTGATGGGGTAGCCCAGCAAACTCAGGTGTAATCTCCCCAGGAGGACATTCTAGCCATACTGTTTATATGAACATTTCAGCTGGAAAAACCCAAGTTGATCACAAGGGCTGGTCAAAGGAGAGACCTCTTGGTGTGACCGAACCACGGCACCTGCTCAGTCTGCCGTTGGGTTCCCTGTGGCTGCCCCTGTGGCCAGTCCCTCCTGGGCCCTTAGGGCTCCTGTCTCTGCCCGTCTGCTGTATCTATCTACTCGTCTCTCTCCCACTGTCCCGCTCTCTGCCAACACCAGCTCTTTTTTTCATCCCCAGTATAGGTCACAAAGTTCAAACGCCTTTTTTTTTTCTGGGACAGGGTTTCTCTGTGTAGCCTTGGCTGTCCTGGACTCTGTTTGTAGACCAGGCTGGCCTCGAACTCACAGCAATCCGCCTGCCTTGCCTCCCCAGTGCTGAGATTAAAGGCGTACTCCACCACGCACAGCCAAATGCTTATTTTTATTTTTTACAAAAAAGAAGAAGCAAGAAGAGCAGTCAGTAGGAACTCATAGTTGAAGTTTGTTGATAGATAAAGGGCATTTTTATTTGTTTTATTTTGAGACAGTCATAGTATCACCCAGGCTAGGTTTGAAACAAAAATCACAATGTAACCCAGGTTAGGTTTGCACTACATATGTCTGAAGATGACTTTTTCTTTAATATTTTATTAATTTTTATTTTAAGTGCATTGGTGTTTCTGCATGCATGTATGTATGTGTCTGTGGGCGGGGTGTCAGATGTTGGAGTTACAGTCAGTTGTGAGCTGCCATGTGGGTGCTGGGAATTGAACCTGGGTCCTCTGGAAGAGCAGTCATTGTGAGGCACCTCTCCAAACCTGAGAATGACTTTGAAAAGCTGAGATTACCAACATGTGCCACCAGTTCTGCTTATTTTTAAAATTTACTTATTTATTTATTTTGGTACTGAATGCTGTCATACATAGGGCTTCCTAAGTAAGCATTCTATTACTTAGCTGTGCTTCCAGATATTTTTTTTTAAGACAAGATTTCTCAGTGTCACCCTGGCTGTCCTGGACTCACTTTTTAGACCAGGCTGACCTCAAACTCACAGAGATCCACCTGCCTCTGCCTCCGAAGAGCTGAGATTAAAGATGTGCGCCACCATACCTGGCTACTTCCAGCTTTTAGGTGTGTATGTTTTCCTGAAGATCTAGTGGCTGAACCTGGGGCCTTCTCCTTGCTAGACAAGTACTTCACCACTCACTGACTTGCCCAGGCTGCTTTTAAACTTTGCATCCTCCTCCTTCAATCTTGGAACAGCTGGGATTATAGGCTGCTCTGCCAGGCTTGGCTTCCAGACCAGGCTGGCCTTGAACTCACATCAATCCACCTGCCTCTGCCTCCCGAGTGCTGGGATTAAAGGCATGTGCCACCACACCCAGCTAAGACCAATACTTTTTGGTTTGGTTTGGTTTTTGGTTTTTTTGAAACAGGATTTCTCTGTGTAACAGCTCTGGCTGTCCTGGACTCGCTCTCTATAGACCAGGCTGGCCTTGAACTCAAGAGAGCCACCTGCCTCCGCCTCCCAAGAACTGGGACTAAAGGCATGTGCACCACCACTGCCTGGCTAGACCATTATTTCTTAAAAAAAAAAAAAAAAAAAAAAAAAAAAAAGCCAGGCACTGGTAGCACATAGCATAGGGCTACAACAAGACCCTGTCCTTTCTTCAAAAAGAAAAGTCAACTGGGTGTGATGATGCATTCCTTTAATCCCAGCACTGGTGAGGTAGAAGCAGGTGGATCTCTGTGAGACTGAAGTCATCCTGGTCTGCAGAGCTCTTTCCAGGACAGCCAGTGCTCCACAAGAGAAATCCTGTCTCAGGGAACAGCACTGCCCCCACTTTATTGTGTTTCATTTATTTAGTCTATTGTCTCTATCTATCTATCTATCTATCTATCTATCTATCTATCTATCTATCTATCTATCATCTATATCTGTCTATCATCTGTCTGTCCGTCTGTCTGTCTGTCACCTATATTTGTCTGTTCTCTATCTGGCATCTATTTTTGTGTGTGGCCATCTGCCACAGCATGTGTGTGGAGGTCAGAGGACAGTTGCAGGAGTTGGTTCTCTCTTGTCACCATGTGGGTTCTGGATTTCCTCCTTCCACTGTGTGGGTCCCAGTGGTTAAACTCAGGTCATCAGGCTTAAAAGGCCTTCACTTGCCGGGCAGCTCCCTAGTCCAGGACAGCACTTCTTCAGATAAAATTCACTAATTTCAGAGGTTTCCGGAGAGGTAAAAAAACAAACAATAAAAACCAACCAGAGGTTGAAGCTGGGTGTGGTGGCGCACACCGACTGATCCCAGCACTTGGAAGGCAGACGAATATCCGTGAGTTCCAGGACAGCCAGGACTCACTGTTACAGACAGCTCTGTTACACAGAGAAACCTTGTTTCGGAAAAAAAAAAATTAAAATTAAAAACCCAGAGGTTAGGAGAGGGAAAAGAGGTCTGGGACTACAGCTCAGTTGGTAGAGAGATTGCCTACCACATATGAGGCCCTACGTTTGATCTTCAAGCTACATAAACTGCTTGTCCTGCTGGTACTGGTGCTGCTGCTACTGGTGATGGTGGTGGTGGTGCTGCTGGTGCTGCTGCTGCTGGTGGTGGTGATGGTGGTGCTGCTGCTGCTGCTGGTGATGATGGTGGTGGTGGTGCTGCTGCTGGTGCTGCTGGTGATGATGATGGTGGTGGTGGTGCTGGTGCTGCTGCTGCTGGTGATGATGGTGGTGGTGCTGGTGCTGCTGCTGCTGGTGGTGGTGCTGCTGGTGATGATGGTGGTGGTGGTGCTGGTGCTGCTGCTGCTGCTGCTGGTAATGATGGTGGTGCTGGTGCTGATGGTGGTGGTG
>OU015744.1:81538953-81552735 GCA_907169655.1 Acomys percivali
GCATTTGTGTATGAGAAACGCACACACAGGGATCTTGCACAAGATCATACAACTCATGAGGAAATCCTCATTGCCCTGAGCAGTTAACAGAAACTGAGTCATCTGGAGAAAAGAATAAGGAGGTGGGGGATGGGGGTTGGGGGGGAGGGAGGCGGGTGGGCGTGGATGAATGATGACAGTAGCCTTGGGTTCTGTAGGATCTTTCCTCCTTTTCCCGTTCCTCCTTTTCCCGTTCCTCCTTTTCCCGGCTCTGCATCAAAAGCTAGGGAGCCCCTGGGCTAGTGTTGTCATTTCCAGACCTGACTTCCTGTCACTCCCCTGTGTGCATGTTAGGGAGCATCTCCCTGATGGGTTTTTCTAGCTCATTATGGACTCCACCCCATTCCTCTTTGAATTTCCTCACTCACTAGACTAGAGCTCTTTAGGAGCACAGTCATTTACAGGCTGGGTTCCCAGTGACCCCCTAGGTCACGAGGAGAGAGCTGCTGAGGCCAGCAGGAGGATGTGACAGGCTGGGTCAGCCAGTGTAGGCGTCACTCCCAACAGGGTCCTGGGAGAAGGGGCTCGGCACTTCCTGGAGCCAAATGATTCCATAAATAGAAGGATGGGAAAAGTGGGAAAAGATTCGGGCATCCTCCTCTCCCTTCCGGCAGTTGAGTTCTGGCTTCTGGTCCTGACACTGTAGTCTCTTGTGAATGTTTTTCATTTACATGTGTTCCTGCCAGTTTTTTTTTTTGGGGGGGGAGTGGAATGGGATGTGCAGTCTGCTGTATCGGATGGTATAGGCCCCAAAGCAAGGACAGAACAAGTCGGGAGTGGCTATTATTTGGTCGTTTATCCATAGCGGCCACTCATTACACTATCTCAGGATATACTAGCTCTTTCTGTCTTGTTTTTTTTAGTGCGTTGTAGTCGTGTTGGAATGCAAAGAAATGATACGTACTTCCTCATATGGCGACTTTATTTACGTCATCTCAGGGCCCAGCACATCCTCCCTTTTAAGACTTCTGATGCCTTCCTGGGTCTTCAGTACGCTTTAGGCCTTGTGCCTTCTCAAGACTAAGACACTCCCGGTATCTCTAGTGTAAAGAGGAATCCACCTCACCAAGGAAGAGAGACTTCCTTGTGGCAGTGTTCCTGGGTTAGCATTGAAAGCTCTGCAGGCTGGAGGCAAAGCCATGGGCTTGCGTTGCCTTGGTAGCCAAGAGTGCTGAGCTTCCTTTAAAAAGCCACCTGAATGCAGATTCCCACATACGACTCTCTCTCTCCTTCCCTTCCCACTCTGGAAAATAGGTGTGTACTTAGTGATTGTATTGGTAGAGATACTAGTTAGCTGTAGGAGAGTAAATTAGCTTTGTGTATTAGTAGGGATGCTTTGTGTTGTTTAAGCAAAGATGACGCCATCTCATCGAATCTGTGGGCAGGAATGCAGACTGTCCCAAGAGGGTTGGAGCCAGAGGTCCACAGCCACCCTGCTGCTACCATCCCATTTCCCCCACAGCTAGGCTCCGTATCCCTTACCCCAAAGGGAGGGAAACAGCAGCCTCCCAGCAACTGTTTCCTGTTCCAGACAAACATCGGCACAACTTCCCTAAAGTGGAATCTGATTGGCCAAACCGGAGTCTTCCCTTAGGAGCAGTTAGCCCTGACCTGGGGTAGGGCAGAGGGCAGTGAGTCTCTGGCTTAAATATGGCTGGCTGTTAGTGGCCCTATGATCTGAGGCTGGGGAAGGTGATAGGAAGTGACTCCCTTCAAGGTAAGCTGGCCCCTGGCTGTGGAGAGCTCCCTGCTTCCTCTGAGTGGTTTCTTTAAGCATAGCATTTGTCACTCTAGACTTTCAGCTCTCTGGAGTCCCAGTCCTGAAGTCCACTCACCGAATGCTTTGACAGAAACAGAAATTGAGGAGTTGGGGGAAGATGCAGCTATCTTAAGTGATGCTGTTCACCTACTGCGCGCCTCTTCTATGAATTGAAATGGACTTCCTGTTACGATCGGCTCACTGCTGGGGTTGGATAAAACTTGCCTTTTGCCTTCTGCCTTCCAAGCTGGAGGAGACAGGGTCACTTTTTTTTTTTTTTTTTTTTAATGTAATTCACATACAAGAAAAGCTCACCATTTAACAGGTGTACAATTTCATGGTTTTTCATTTATTTGTATTGAGTTGTTTCACTATCACAATGTGAGGATTTTTCACCCTGTAAAAGAAACCTGTTTCCAGTAGCAGCAGTCCACTGGCCATCCAACCACCTGGAGCCCTAAGTGGCTTCTAAGCTGCCTTGTCTGTATGGAGTTGCCTATTGGGGACACTTTAAATAAACGAAATCGCACAATGTGTGGGCTTTTAAGACAGATTCTTTAAATTATTATTTTATTTAGTTTATGAGTATGTGTGTGTGTGTGCGTGCGTGTGTGCAGGTGTGTGTGCAGGTGTGTGTGTGTGTGTGCGGGTGTGTGTGTGTGTGCGGGTGTGTGTGTGTGTGCGTGTGTGCAGGTGGGTGCTTGCAGAGGCCTGAACTGCTGGATCCCTCCAGAGGGAGTGGCCGCCAGATATGGGGGCTGGGAACCAAACTCGGGTCCTCTGTAACAGCAGGACATGCTCTTAGCCATTGACCCGGACAGAGCAGATCCTGCTCCAGACCCAGCTTTACTTTATTTAAGTTATGTGTCCATGCTTGTGTCTCTGTGTGGGTATGTTCTTGTGAGTGCAGGTGCCCACAGAGGCCAGAGGCATTGATTGCCCTGGTGCGGGAGTTAGGTGGTCATTAGCTGCCCCGCCTAGGTGCTGGCAACCAAATTCAGGACTCTCTGCTAGAACAGTGTGTGCGTTTAACTGCTGAGCCACTTCTCAAGCCCCCATATGTGGAATTTTTGACTGGATTCAATTTACTTAGCATACGGTTTTCCAGGTTCATCCATGCTGTGGCATTCATCTGTGTTTCAGTCCTTTTAATGGCTGAGTGATATTCCACTATATGGATATACCACATTATTTATCCATTCATTGGCTCATTTGTTTGGTGTTTTTGTTTTATTGCTTTCTGGCAATTATGTACAATGCCACTCTGAACATTCAGAGAGAGAGAGAGTGTGTGTGTGTGTGTGTGTATGTGTGTGTGTGTGTGTGTATGTGTGTAGGCATAGGTTTTGGGTTTTTTTTTAAGATTTATTTATTATATATACAGTATACTGCCTGCATGTATGTCTGCACACCTAAAGAGGAAACCAGATCTCATTATAGATGGTTATAAGCCACAGTGTGGTTGCTGGGAATTGAACTCAGGACCTCTGGAAGAGCAACTGGTGCTCTTAACCACTGAGCCGTCTCTCCAGCCCCCAGGTTTTTGTTTTTCAGGGCACGTGTGATTATATTACTGTTTGTGCTTAGAGCAGTGTCTGGCAGACTGTAACTGTTAATTCCCTCACCCTGACCCTTCCAGAAGCTTATGAATGGTAGCTGTCTCCTGCTTGTTGCCCTTAGCAACAGGTTCAAGCTGCCCCAAAGAGCTCGACCCTGTGGGGTTTCTGAGGTTACTGTCACCAGGGGCCCTGGCAGGGCTGAAATTCTTTTTTTTTTTTTTAATTTTTTATACATATATATAATAAACTACATACAGCAAGAAGAACCACGAAACAATCAGGAATTATATAAATGTTACATTCACAGTGTTTTGGCTATTTTTATTTGGCAACCTTGAAGAAAATAACTTTCCTACCTTGGTGATTCTAAAATTCTGAATGTAAATCAATACTTATCATATCTCATTCTATCAACTTAAAACATCTATCTAGAACCTAAAAATATCTTACCCCTAAATGACTAAGCTCAATTGTAAAACTGTAATTCAAGCCTTAGAGATGTGATGAACCAGTGTAATTCTTGTTTCAGGTGTGTGGGGACCAGATTTCAAGGCTTAAAGGGGTGAAATGTGGGGTTTGGACTAGAGAGACCTGAGTGGACTCCCACTTCTTTTGCTTAAACATGGTGACAATGGGCAAACCTCTGACCGCAACCTCATTTTTAAAGTGAGGCCAACAGCTGCATCTCAAATGAATGGACATCTGTCAACCCTCAGGCTGCGGCTCTGCCGTGAAACTAGCTCTTGCCTGCTGCTTGCTGGTTTTCTGGCTGAGAAAGACCTAGGCTATTCTCAGAACTCCCTGGGGCTGAAGGCTTATCCAGTTTTATGGAATCACCTTTCCTGTTTTGGTACTGGAGGTTGAGCACAGGGCCTACCACCCACTCACAGCCCCAGCCCCAGCCCCAGGCTTGTTATGATTGACCGCTATTCAGTTGAGCTGCTCAGATGTCCAGTAACACATTAAAATAACGTGCCATGCTTGTCCGAGTGTCGTTTAGGCAGCCAGGTTGATGAGACTTTATGAGTGTAGCTCACTGGCCTTTGTAGGAGACCAAATCTCACAGTAGGACCTGTTCCTCGGGCTCTTATAGTCTTTCCCTCCCCTCCTCCGGGCTGATTCCTGAGCCTTCAGTGGGGGTGGGGTGGGGGGGTGCTTATGTTGTAGATGAGTCAGTTGGCACCGGGCACTCCACAGGTCACTCACAGGCATGCTGACATGGAACGGAGCAAATCTCAAGGGGCCTCCACCCTAGACGGAGGAGACAGCTACGCTAGTGCTGGACACCAAGCTCCACGTGTCTTTTGCTTTGTTTGGTTTTTAGAGTTTTCTCTAGCACTTCTCGCATGTGGGGTAATCTTAAAATGGTCAGCTTCTCCCTGGAAGGGCCCCATGAAGCAGATGTGAGGGAATGGAGCTGCTTCATAGAGCTGGGTGTGGTGACTTCAGTAACCTAGTTTTGTCAGATTTTCTCTCACTATGTTGATGATCGCTGAGGGATTCTAGGGGTTGGATAGTGTCTGTTTTCTTGGTAGAGTGCACGCGCGTGTATGGTGTTTGCACACATGCAAGTGTGGGTGTGTACCTGTGCACATACACAGAGGCCAGAAGATGTCAGGCGTCCTGTCATTTTCTGCCTTATTCCCGTGAGGCAGCGTCTCCCTGAATCTGGAGCTCACGTTTTTATTGGTGACGCTGGCAGCCAGTAAGCCCCCCAGCAATCCTCCTGGCTCCTCTGCTTCCCCCCAGCACAGGTGTTAAAGGTGAATTCAAAACCATGCCTGGCTTATTAAATGGGTGCTGAGATCCAAACTCCGGTCCTCATGGCTGCGGAAAGTGCTCTTAACCACTGAGCTGTGTTTCCTGCCCCAGAATCATTCTAAGACAGAATTTACCTTATAGTATTGTAGTAAGAATGTTGGTTTCTTTAAAAACTCAGTTGTGTTGAGAATGTGGTTTTGTTTTGATTGCAGGTGTGGGATATGGGGCTGCTTCGGATCGTCCACAGCGGCTGACTGTGATTTGCTTCATGCTCTAGCAGGAGTGTGGTTTTGCCATTGAGGATAGTTTACGTTTGGAATTCTGGGGACTCTTTTTTTTTTTTTTTTTTTTTTTTTTTTAATTCTTGTTACATCTCAGTGGTTATCCCATCCCTTGTATCCTCCCATTCTTCCCTCCCTCCCATTTTCCCCTTATTCCCCTCCCCTATGACTGTTCCTGAGGGGGATTACTCCCCCTGTATATGCTCATAGGGTATCAAGTCTCTTCTCGGTAAAATGCTGGGACTCTTGAGAGAGAATAAAAGATGCCAGAGCCACAGGAGAGGCAGCGGCTGCTGTCCCTGCTGCTGCTGCTGCTGCTGGTTGCTGATTGCTTTTGCTGGTTGCTGGATTGCTGGTTGCTGGATTGCTGGTTGCTGGATTGCTGGATTGCTGGTTGCTGGCTGCTGGATTGCTGGTTGCTGGCTGCTGGATTGCTGGCTGCTGGGTTGCTGGCTGCTGGATTGCTGGCTGCTGGGTTGCTGGCTGCTGGGTTGCCAGATTGCTGGTTGGGGGTTGGAGATATCCTGATGATGAAGATTAGACTTGCTCTAGTTAGCAGAAAGTAATCTAAAGATATCTATGCCCCCTTTCCCCTCTGTCCTTCTTTCTCTCCTTCCTAGTGTTGGGGAGTCGGAAGGGATGGGGGGGTATGGAGGGTAGAAAAAAGAACCCAATAAAACAGCCAAAAGCCCAGCTCCATAATACTCCATTGGGCATGGTGTGTGTGTGTGTGTGTGTGTGTGTGTGTGTGTGTGTGTGTGTATGTGTGTGTATAATTTTTTTTAACATTTGAGTTGATTTTATTTTTTGGTGTTACAAATAATAGCTATGAACGTCATGCATACATAGTTTTCTGTCTTTAGAATGATCTCTTAGGATAGATTTCCAAAGTATAGAAATATGCAGTTAGAGCTATAAAAAGACAAATCCATTAAGAACTTAGTTCTTTCCCCCGGCTCCCTTTTTAAAAATATATTTTATTATTTTTGATGTGTGTGTGTGTGTGTGTGTGTAAATATGTGCATGCAAGTTCAGTTATGCATGGGAGCCATAGGCTCAAATTCCTCTTGGAGCTAGAGTTATAGGTGGTTTTGAGCTGCCCAACGTGGGTTCTGGGACCTGAACTTGAACTGAGCCATCTCTCCAGCTTCATCCCCCCCCCCCGACCCCCAATCCCAAGACAAGTTCTTACTGTGTAGCCCAGAACTCACAGAGATCCTCCTGCCTCTTTTTCCTGGGCACTGAGATTAAAGACCCACCACTTTCAGCTCCTTCAGCTCTCTTAATGAACAAGTGTGTTGCATAACTCAAAGTGGTACAAAAAGAGTATAAAGGATGAGGTTAACGATAATAACTATTAAGCCGGGCAGTGGTGGCACACACCTTTAATCCCAGCACTTGGGAGGCAGAGGCAGGCGGATCTCTGAGTTCGAGGCCAGCTGGACAATAGATTGATTTTCAGGACAGCCAGAGCTGTTATACTGAGAAACCATGTCTACAAAAACAAGAATAAAAACAAACAAACAAACAAAACAAAAGAAAGAAAAAGAAAACAATAATAGTTATTAAAATAGAAAAATATACTAATAATGCAATAAAACAGGACAACAAAATGATGATAGTAATGATATATGAACTAACTCAACTACCATCCTCTCCCTTCTGTGGTGATAGGTAAGGATGCAAGGCCAGTGATGAGATGATGCGAGGTGAGCGGTGTGGGCCTGGTGAGGTGTTAGGCTGCTCTGTGAGAGCTTGAACATGAGCGCTGTGATCTCATGACGGATGATGTGCTTGGGGCCAGCATCTTTACTCTGCGACCCAGATGTGCGGTGGGACTGAGGAATGAGGACCATCTGGGATGGAGCAGGACACTACTCAGAATAACACACGTATGAAATCAGCAGGTCAGCTGGGTGTGGTGGCGCATGCCTTTGGGAAGCAGAGTTCGATTCCAGTCCGGTCTACATAATGAGTTCCAGGACAGGCTGTGCTACAAAGCGAGACCCTGGCTCAGAAAAACAAAAACAAAGAAACAAAACAAAAAGAAACCCTGCAGATCCTTTCTCTTTGAATGTTTATTACTGCATCTGACCCCGGGTAACTGAAATAATGGGTAAGGGAGGAGTGTGGGAATGCAGCCATAGACACCTTGACCCTATGCACTGACTTGGATGTAAGGCGTAGCCGCACTCCTGGTCCCGTCAGTTATGAGTTACGAATTTAAACAAGCAGCTGACCTCTTGGAGATTCATTTTCTCATCGGATAAATGGTGGAGCATTGATTTCTGCGGAAGTCAGTAATAAAAAATAATAATCTCTGTCATGGCTGAGAACAGAGAGAAGCAAGAACAGTTTAAATATTTGGGAGTGTAGCCTCTAACTTTGACCAGTTCAGTGACCTGCAGTGCAGAAAAGAAACAAGAGGAAGTATGCTCTTTATTTTAAAATGTTATGTCCTTTTTTCCCCCCCAGGACAGGGTTTCTCTGTATAGCCCTGATTGTCCTGGAACTCGCTCTGTAGCCCAGGCTGGCCTTGAACTCAGAGATTGGCTTGCCTCGGCCTCCCGAGTCCTGGGATCAAAGGCATGGGCCACCACTGCCTGGTTTACGTGCATTTTGTTTTGTGTGTATGGGTGTTTTGTCTGCATGTATGTGCACACCACACTCTTGGAGGCCAGAAGAGGGCATCAGATCCCCTAGCACTGAAATTACAGACATCCACTGCCATGTGGGTGCTGGGAATCCAATCCAGGTCCTCTGGAAGAGTAGCCAGCGCTCTTAACCCTGAGCCATCTCTCCTTGGCCTGTGCTACTTTCTATTTAAAAACAAAGCAGAAGTTAGGGTGAGGCTCGGTGTGGAGCTCTCACTTAACATACGTGAGTCCCTGGCTTCAGTCCCCATCACACACAAAAGAGGAATCTGAATCCTATCTTAGAATATTTCATAGTTCATGTTTTTTGAACTGTATTGTTTCTATAGGATCCTATATAGCTCAGGTTAGCATCAAAGCCATTAGATAACTGAGAAAATCCTTGACCTCCTGAGTCTCCTGCCTCCAGCTCCCAAACTCTGAATTACCAGCTGGGCCACCAGCATCCGGCTCTATAGCTTCCACTTTAGTGATTATGACAGTCACACCCTGCTTTCATCAGAGCCAGCGCTATTAGTTAGACACGTTGCAGGGGGTGGGGCGGGGAGGGGGGGGACTGATGCCATGTTGCTAATGAATGAGGAGAATGAGCCGGGCGTGGTGGCGCCCGCCTTTAATGCCAGCCCTTGGAAGGCAGAGGCAGGCGGATCGCTGTGAGTTCAAGGTCAGCCTGGTCTACAAAGCGTAGTCCAGGACAGCCAGGGCTACACAGAGAAACCTTGTCTCTGGAGAGAAAGAGAGGCAGAAAGTCAGGCCGAGGTGAATTACAGGACAGTGCCAGGGCCCTGGCAGCTGCCCTCTCCCCAGGGTGTGGGGCTACAGGCTCTCCCTTCCCACTTGGCATAAAAAATGCTTTCTGTTTTAATTCATGAGCCTTTGCCAGAGAGGCATTGTTTTATAATTAACGACTTGACTTGTGGTCCAAGCCCCTTACAAATAGAAAAAAAATGGTGTACGGGGAGTTTTAACTGGACTGTAAGCCTTGGTGGATATGCTTATAGGAAATGGAAAAAGAATGCTCTCTGCTGTGGCTGCTGAAGCACCTGTAACTCTAGTTCAAGAGCGTCCATCATCCACCTCCCTCTTCTCACTTCCGTGGGCTCCAAGCATGCAGGTGACACAGACATACACATAAAGGCCCAACGCGCATATACATAAAAGTAAATAAAATCTTTTAAAAAATAATAGGAGCTCTGTGTATCTTCTGGCTTCAAATTTTTATAGACCATTTTAGGGCTATTACATTTTTTTAATAGCTGGAGATGGTGGTGCAGTCCTGTGATAGCAGTCTGAGATAGGAAAATTGCATGAGTTCCAAGTCAATCTGAGACAAGCGCACGCACGCACGCACGCGCACACACACACACACACACACACACGCGCGCACACACACACACACACACACAGGTATGCACTGTGCACTCTTGTCTCAAAAAGCAAAAAAGAGTAATAATTAGGCCATCTGGCTAATAGGGAGTTCTTTTATAGAAAACAGTTGGGTGCGGAAACGAGGTATTAATATTCTTTCATTATCCCTTGTGGTCAGCAGTCTGAATCACAAGGCCAATTTGCCCAGGAAGAAATAATGAGTCCTCAATTGTGTTAAAATCATCCAAATAGTACTATTGATCACAGTAGAAGCCTTACCGGCACCTGGTTGGTTTTGGTGCATCAGAGATGTCCCCAGGTTCATTGGAAGAGAGTCTGACCACAAGAGAAATCGACTGTCTCCCAGAGCTAGAAAATAACAGTAAAGCTTATGTGTACAAGATACTCCCAAATAAGGTTAGACTTGCTGTCTTATTATTTTATTTTAAGATTGATTGTTTTATGAAGCTGGGCGGTGGTCGCACATGCCTTTAATCCCAGCATTTGAGAGGCAGAGGCTGGCGGATCACTGTGAGTTCAAGGCTAGCCTGATCTACAAAGTGAGTCCAGGATAGTCAAGGCTACACAGAGAAACCCTGTTCAAAAAAAAAAAAAAAGATAGATTATTTTTATTTGTGTGTATATGTGCAGTTGCCAATGCTGACCTGAAGGGTTGTATCCGAGCCCACAGAGCTGAAGTTACAGATGGCTGTAAACCTTCTCGTGTAGCTGTTGGGAGCTGAACTCAGGTCCTGTTTGCTTCCTAGAATAACACGTACTCTTTTCAACCACTGAGCCATCTCTCCAGCCTGTATTTAATTTTTTCAAAAATATGTATTTATTATGTATACAGTGCTCTGCCTGCATGTACACTTGCAGGCCAGAAGAGGGCACCAGATCACATTATAGATGTTTGTGAGCCACCATGTGATGGCTGGGAATTGAACTCAGGACCTCTGGAAAAGCAGTCAGTGCTCTTAACTGCTGAGCCATCTCTCCAGTCCCGTGTGTGTGTGTGTGTGTGTGTGTGTGTGTGTGTGTGTGTGTGTGTGAGAGAGAGAGAGAGAGAGAGAGAGACAGACAGACAGACAGACAGACAGACAGACAGACACAGACACAGAGCTGAGATCTGCACCACAGCATGCCTGTAGAGGTCAGAGAACAAGCTGTGGATTTTCTCTTACAATGTGGGTTCTGGTGGCAAACTCACATTGTCAGGCTTGGCAGCAAGTGTCTCTGCCAGCTGAGACATCTTGGCAGCCCACTTTAACCATCCCTCGGGAAAATGAATGAGAGCAGCGCACTCTATCCTTCTGTGAATTCATGGCTGTTGCTAAACATGAGCGTGTTCTGGGTCTCTTCAGTTCCAGCCTCTGCTACCCATTCACATTTACTCTTGGAGGATGACACCCGAGGATGCCATCTGCTGGTCCCAGGAGCCTGTGACTTAGCACTGGGAGTTATTACCTGCTGGGAAGTGGGCTCTCACTTAGTGTCGAGTGTTTGAGGCTAAGCTACTTGGGAGCACCACCTGGAAGGCTGTTGGTGACTTTGCTCCATTTGGGGAAGCTCTGTTTCCTCGCAGTGGGGGGAAAGCACTCCCCCAAAGGGAGAGCTGCTGCAGAGTGGATTGCAGCCCAGGCACTGTCCTGGTGTGCTCCTCCAGGAAGAGACAGAGTCTTGCTCAACTTGAGGCCCCTAGAGCACCCTGCACACAGCTTGGCACAAGCCTACAAGAAAGAGATGGAGAGCTGCCTGGTTCACATGGAGGAAGGTTGTCAGGGGTGGGGTGGGGTGGGGGGCTGGTCTGCGGAGCCACAGTGCAGGCTGTAGAGAGCAGGGATGGATGGGCGGAGATTGGCTGCCCCCATCCACCCACCCCCACCTCTACCCCCACCCCCAGCCCCCACTCCCATCCCATGAGGCTGTCTGCCAGAAGAGGACAGAAAGGCAGTGTCTGTGGGCCCAGCCACATCTCGGAGAGGGTCCAGAAGCTTCAGCTGTGTGAGTGTTGTGAGAGAGACAATGAGTTCCTTCCTGTCCCCGAAAGGCCTTTCAGGGCTCCCCCTCCACTGTGAGATGGGTGGGCCCCAAGTGCCTGGCTTCACTGGAGAGCTGGGCTCAGCTACACCATAGATTTATTCCAGAACATGTGGCACTCGGTTGCTGTAAAGGAACACCTAGGCTCCTGGGCAAGTCTGTGGTCCAGCTCTCCCAGGTACCAAGTCAGTGGCTTCGTCTGCTCTGGTCGCTGTTCACCTCAAGGGTCCCTCATCGCCCTTCTTCCTCTTACAAAGAATTCTTTTTTGTTTGTTTTGGGTTGTTTGTTTGTTTGTTTGTTTGTTTTTTTGAGGCAAGGTTTCCCTGTGTTAGCCTTGCCTGTCCTGACCATGCTTTGTAAACCAGGCTGGCCTCGAACTCACAGCAATCTGCCTGCCTCTGCCTCCAAGTGCTGGGATTAAAGGCGTGTGGTGCCGCCGCCGCCGCCGCCGCCGCCGCCGCCACCACCCAGTTTAAGAAGACTACTTGGACACATTTATTTATTTGTATGTGCTTGCCTGCTCATGAAGAGGTCAGGTGGCCGCTTGTAGGTGTTGGCTGTTCCTTCTTCCCTGTGGGTTCTGGAGGTTGAACTCAGGTCATCAGCTTTGGTGGCAAACACCCTTGCCCCGTGAGCCGTCTCCCCAGACCACGTCCTCCTCTTTATAGCATGTAGTCCACGAGCGCTATATTTTTTTAAATATGTTTTATGTTTTAATTAATTAAATGTATTTGTTGTGTTAGTCACTGTTCTGTTGCTGTGAAGAGACACCATAGCCAAGGCAACTCATGTAGAAAGGAAAGAGGTCTAACTGGGGGTTCGCTTACGGTTCCAGATGCCTAGTCTGCAATCCTCATGATGGGGCGTATGTTGGCACAGATGGCACTAAAACAGTAGTTGAGAACTTTACATCCTGATTCCCCAGGCAGCAGACAGACAGACAGACAGACAGAGCCTGACTTGGGCTTTTGAAACTTTAAAGTCCACCCCCAGCAACACACTTCCTCCAACAAGGCCACACCTCCTAATCTTTCCAAGCAGTTCACCACCTGGGGACCAAACATGCAAATATCTGAGCCTATGAGGGCGCGTCTCATTCAGACCACCTCGTTTATTTATTTGCATCTCCTCTGTAGCTTCTTCTTTCTGGTACCTAAGATCTGTAAGCATGGCTTGGAACACGGACCTTTGATTTCTGTGGGGACGGTCTGAGCCAGGCCATTCATTAAATACCCACAGTGTTACCTGGCAGGCTTATTATTATTAGCCTTGAAGGAAGGGTAGAGATCTTGCAAGCCTGAGGGGATCATATGGCAGTGTCCTCCTGGGACAGGGTTCCTGAATGGTCTCTTCTTGCCACCTCCCATTCTGGAAGGAATCTTCTAGAGATAAACAGTGTGGAGTGGGGGCTGTGTACCTGCTTCCTTCTGAAGGAAGTAACTCATGTGGCTTGCTGAGTTTGTGTCCCTGTTCTTGTAGGCTTCCTGGAGCCTCTCTCGGTGCTGACATGGTGACCGTGTGCAGGCAGGCCACAGGCAGCCACAGCCCAACTGGAGTTCGGAGCTACACATTGGCTGACAAGTAAGAACCTCATTTTGCATGCACCCTGAAAGTGTGGAAGATGAGCACGCTTCCTAGCCTCCTTCCTTTCTCCCTAACAGTGTAGGAATTGAGTGTCTCACCTGCTTCCTTTCCCAGGTACACAGCCCTCGCTTTCCTTAACTAAAGAAACATCACTCCCCCGAGGCTCCGGTCAGACACCTCTTCAAACTGCCTTCATTTGAGTCTTGAGAAAAAAGTAGTTGAGAGGGTCTGGGTAGTGCCCAGTGAGCGTTGTGAAGCCCCCTTGTGCCTTCCAGGCAAGGGCATGTTTTCCTAGCTATAGAACTGTGGGTTTTGTGTTTAACTTTGAACCCTAAAGCTTTGCAGCCGCAGCTGTCCACGTGGGCAGCATTTCCCACCTTCTGTTGGTGTGGAGCCTTTTCCTTGACGGTGCTCAAGTTCTGCTATCGCTAAGCTCATGACAGCTCTGCAGCCCGCAGGCTAGGATCCTAGAAACAGGAACTCCAGACACTCACAGGTGCAAGAATCATGCAGAGAAGATAGGAACAGTTGAAATAGTGTCACCATACTTTACCCCTCTTGCTTGACCGAGGTAAATACAGCATGTTCTTCCAACAAACCGTTCTTTTCCACAGGTGCCGTTAAGTTACTCCAGGTGTCTGGGATCTTAAATGAAAACTGTAATGCAATCAGTTGAGTGCCTTAAGCAGTGTGTGTGTGTGTGTGTGTGTGTGTGTGTGTGTGTGTGTGTGTGTGT
>OU015744.1:81552745-81590496 GCA_907169655.1 Acomys percivali
TGTGTGTGTGTGTGTGTGTGTGTGTGTGTGTGTGTGTGTGTGTGTGTATGATGTATTTTAGGAATTAATGTATTCATTTATTAAAGGCATATATATATTAACAACTTGCCATATATGGTGAACAACAAACAAGACTGATATGGCTTCTGAACTCAGAAGGCTCCAGTCTAAAGAAGAGATATAATATTCCTACTTTTGGAAGAAAAAGAAATCGATGTTTGGGGACATAGCTCAGTGGTGGAGCCTACTTAATATGCTCAAATTCCTGGCCTCTATCTCTACACTGAGTAGAAAAATTAGCATACACCCCCCCCAAAACAAATCTTTGGATGGCATAGTGGTGCATGCCTGTAATCCCAGCACTCAGGGAGGCAGAGGCAGGCAGACCTTTGTGAGTTCAAGGCCAGCCTGGTCTACAAATTGAGTCTAGGACAGCCAAGGCTACACAGAGAAACCTTGTCCCCTGTCCCCAAAAAAACACACACAAAACAAACAAACAAACAAAAAAATAGCAATGCAAAGGCCAGACAGTACTCAGCTCTCTGTCCATTTAGCAATCAACAATTGAGTATATGTAGACACCCTTCCCACAGTGTACAAAAGATTACCCCAACACTTGTGGTATTATTTGGTTTTTAAGTAGTCATTGCAAGACTGGGGAGATCCCGTGTAAAATAAGCTGGGTGTGACGGTTTATAATTCCAGCAGTGGGGATATGCAGAGACAGGTGATCCAAAGGCTTACTGTCCTGCCAGTGTAGCCTCGTGGTCCCAGGCCAGTGAGAAACCCTGCCTCAAAAGATACACACGTACAGAAATAAAGATCACTGTGAGTTCGAGGCTAGCCCGGTCTACAAAGCAAATCCAGGACAGCCAAGGCTACCCTGAGAACCTGTCTCAAAAAAAAAAACTAAATTAATTAATTGATTAGTTAATTAATTAAAGCCAAGTGATGGTTGTTCATGCTCTTAATGCCAGCATTTGGGAGGCAGAGGCAGATACATCTCTGAGTTTGAGGCTATCCTGGTCTACAGAGCGAGTCTCTCTCAAAAAAAAAAAAAAAAATATATATATATATATATAAATCTAAAAAAAAAAAAAATAGCTCCAGAGGTTGGAGATGTCTCCACAGTTAAGAATACTGGTTCCTCTTATAGAGGGACCTGGGTTCAGTTTCCAGCACCCACATGGCAGCTCACAACCATCTATAACTCCACTTTGAAGAGATATGAACGTCTCTCCTGACCTCCATGAGCACCAGGCACCCACAAGGTTAACAGACATACATGCAGGAAAATACCTATGTACATACAAATTAAAGATGATAAAATCCCTTTTTCTTTAGCAATTGCTTCAGTGTTGCGGTTGTCAATTTGTAGATAATATGTCTGAGTGCTGGCAGCACTCCAGGACTGGCCAAGAACAGCCCTCTTAAGAACCCCTCACCTTCTATTTGTGTCTCTGGTACAGGGTCCAGGCAGAAGGTCCAAAGGCTGGGGACTCGCCAGGAAGGCAGCGAGCTGGGAGGGCCGTTTCCTTGCCAGAGACTAGCAGAGCTCTGCCCTTGGGAAGGAGTGCCACCAGGAGGCCTCACAACCTCGTGCTGGAGGCAAGAGTGGTCATGCTCAGGTCCAGCATGACCGTCAGTGGCCCAGCTGCAGACCTTGGTGCTAAAGAGGCCGGCAGGCCCTTGAAGAAGCAGCCTGGTAGTGTCCGGAACCCTGGACCATCCGCCCACACCAGAGCTCAGCCCCAGCCTCTCAGCATAAAGGACAAGATATCCAAGTGGGAAGGCAAGCAGGAGCCGCCCGCTTCTGAGCCTGCCAGGCAAGCAGATGGCCAGGAGAACCACCCGCCACCCTGCAGCAGGCTGGAGAGGAGGGACAGTGAGGCCACCAGAATTAAGAACGAGATGAGGCTTGAAACCCAGAGCTTGGAAAGCGACAGCAGAGGGACAGGAAGAACGGTGGGTCAGGACACAGAACGGTGGCCAGGCCTGAGGCAGACCGATGCACAGCCAGAGCCCAGCCAGCACCGAGGGCGTGAGCCGAAACCCAGTGACCTACGCTTTCAGAGTGACCATCTCTCCGTGCTGGGGCAGGTCAAGAGACTAGAGAAGGCCTTGAGGGACGGCTCGGCTGGCTTGGACCCCCAGTTGCCGGGCACCTGTTATTCCCCGCACTGTCTGCCTGACAAGACAGAGGAAGACCAACCCATTCCCGGGAACCATGAAATTGAGGGTGCCTTAGCAGCTGGCCGAAGGGCCCACCACTTGGAGCTCAGGGAGCCCAGCCCTGAGGTTTCAGAGGAGTGGAAAGGCCAGGAGAGTGTATACAGGGGCTCCAGGTGTAACCCCTCAAAGCCTTTCATCAACCCCCTCCCCAAACCCCGAAGAACATTCAAACATGCTGAGGAAGGGGACAAGGACGCAGGCCCAGGCATCAGCTTCAGGAAGGAGCCGAGAAACCTGCCCCCGCTG
This sequence comes from Acomys percivali, assembly GCA_907169655.1. Classification (NCBI taxonomy): domain Eukaryota; kingdom Metazoa; phylum Chordata; class Mammalia; order Rodentia; family Muridae; genus Acomys; species Acomys percivali. The sequence goes on from OU015744.1 coordinate 81,555,224, forward strand.
CCCTCTCTGCCTCCCCCTCCCCCACCGCTGCCCTCCTCCCCTCCTCCCACTTCTGTGAATAGACGACTGTGGACTGGGAGGCAGAGACCCAGTGCAGACCACAGGTAGGTGCTCACCTGACGACTCTGCTTGTCGCCTGTGTCCCTTTGTGACTGCCCCTTCTTGGCCTAGTGATGTGTCACATTCACACGAGGGCCCTTATGGGCACTGCGAGGCTGTTGGTTGATCCACCTGCTGCGCTTTGCTCTTGTTCTCTCAAAAAAAGTGTTTGCTTCTAAATATTTCCCTCTGGAGGCAGGCACAGTGGTATGAGCCTATAATCCTAGCTCTTGGGAGGTTGAGTCAAGAGGATCATAAACATAGCAAGTTCCAAGCTAGCTTGGGCAGCTTTGTGAGATCCTGTCTCAAACCAACAAAATCACATTTCAGGTGTGATAAGCACTTGTAATTGTAACCAAAGGTTAAGGGTTCAATGAAGAAGTTTGTAAAGCTAGCCATTTCTTAGTGTATTAACTGGTGGAACCTAAATGTTTCCTGCTTTCTCTGTCTGTCTGTCTGTCTGTCTGTCTGTCTGTCTGTCTGTCTGTCGGAGTATGGAGGCCAGAGCTGACATCAGGTGTCTTCCTTGATTATCCTCTGTTTTATTTAATAAGGCAGGATCTCTGTCTTTCACTGCCCCAGCTTGCACCTCCAGAGCGCTGGGATTACAGGTGGTCTACCAACGCCCACCTGCCTTTTCTATGGATTTGAGGGATCCTACCTCTGGGTCTGTGTATGTAGTCCTGGCTGTCCTGGAATTCCCTATGTACGCCAGGCTGGCCTTGAACTCACAGATGCCACTACCTCCCAAGTGTAGGTATTAAAGGTGTGTGCCTTAGCCGGGCGTGGTGGCGCACACCTTTAGTCCCTAGTGCTCAGGAGGCAGAGGCAGGTGGATTACTATGAGTTCGAGGCCAGCCTGGTCTACAAAGTCCAGGACAACCAAAACTACACAGAGAAACCCTGCTTTTTTGGGGGGGCCAAAACTACAGGGAGAAACCCTGCTTTTTTTGGGGGGGAGGGACTCAAAACAAACAACAAAAAAAGGCGTGTGCCTCCACTCCCAGCTGAGTTTTGTTTTCTTGAGACAGGGTTTTGTAAAGATCCCCACAAGCTCTACAGCCAGCAGAGGCACAAAGCCTGGAGAAGCAGAAGGAAATCCTGTTCAACGTGACTTAGCTGGTATTGAGTCAAACTTCTAGACATGTTTAAGTCTAGGAAAGTTCTGGAAAAAAGTTTCCTGGTAACACTTATCTCAATCCCATGTGCCCAATGAAGCTTAAGGCATGATCCCATCTATACTCTTCTGCAAAGGCATGTGACGTCAATCATGAAGATGGGTTCTAGAGCTTAAGGGCCTAGGATGTGGTGCTGTCTTGGTCATACATATAACACTGAGGTCATCAGACTATACAGTACATGTGACAGCTCCCCTAAGGATGGGTTCTACTGACTGAGAAACAAAACTCAAGATAAAGGCTTAGGAGGAAGAGCCTGGAGTAAACATTCTGGGGGTGTTGGGGTGAGGCCTGGCACCTATAGGTAGCAAAGGTGACCTGGTCATTAACAACGTCCACGCCAGGCTTCTGGGCGGAAAGCCAGGTCTACACATCCCTTCCACTGACATGGTACGCCTGCTTGCTTAACCGTCCTCGTTTCCCTACTGCTTGTCTGTGCAAGGACATGGAACCTCCTAGTTCTTACCCTGTAGACCAAGCTGTCATAGAACTCACTATGTATGTAGCCCAGGCTGGCCTTAAACTTGTGGCAGTCCCTCCTTAGCCTCCCATGTGCTGAGATTACAGTGGGCCACCATGTCTGATTTATTTCATTCCCTTATTTGCCTCCCAACTTTGCTTGATCTTCCACATGGGCTTTGGCCACTCGTCCTCAGTCTCCCATTGCCCAAGGCCAGTGGCCAGTTTTGTGTTATTTTCTTAGAGGACATCTTTTGGAATTGAGGACAACTGTCAGTCACCCCATCAGGAAACACTGCCTTCATTTGGCTTCTGAGTCAGGGACTTCCAGGTGAGGCCTCCTCCTAGCTGCTCTGAGGAATTAACTTTTCTCCTTGCTAGAGTAGTACCTAGTTAGCCTGGTCTAAAGAGTGAGCTCCAGGACCACACAGAGAAACCCTGTCTTGAAAACCCAAGAAGAGGGCTGGAGAGATGGCTCAGCGGTTAAGAGCACCGTCTGTTCTTCCAAAGGTCCTGAGTTCAATTCCCAGCAACCACATCCATCTATAATGAGATCAGGTGCCTTCTTCTGGTGTGCAGGTGTACATGCAAGCAGAACATTGTATATGTAATAAATAAATAAATTTTTCAATTTAAAAAGAAAAACCAAAAAGAATAGTACCAAGTATCCGAATCTGTGCCTCCCACAGCCGGGCTCAGACCACAGACTTTTCTCCCTTCCCTACATTTGTTCCCTGATGGTCTCATCCTACCCTGTGCATGTCACTTGCAAGTAAGTGTAGGACTCCCAGTGAGGTCCCCTCAGGTCTCAGATGTGTGTGGTCATGCCCTGCTTGCACCTCCAGGGGGTTCTTACCCCAGGCCGCCATGAGCCCACTCCTCTCACAGCATCTTATAAAATGGCGTCGCCCTTTGTTTAGTTGCTTAGACCCCAGAGCGAGCACTCTCTGTGATTCTCTTTCCCACAAGCCCCTGACCAACCCAGCAAGAAGTCCTTCAGTCCTTCAGTCCTCCTTTTAAAAACCTGATTTTGAATCTGATTATATCACCTTTGAACTACTGCCCACGCCCCCAGAAAAGTCCTCGCTCAGCAGCCAGAGGCAGTCTCCAGAAATTAAGCTGTATCCTGCCCCCATTTGTTGTCATCTGACCCCTAGTGTGCCTTTAGTTCAGATAGCTTAATTTTTTTCTGTTCTCTTCCAAGAAGGAAAAAATTTCCATGTTCTAAAATAAGTGTGTGTGTGTGTGTGTGTGTGTGTGTGTGTGTGTGTGTGTGTGTGTAGAATCTCTCTGTGTAATCCTTCCTCTGTTGTGGAGCTTGCTATATAGACAAACTGGTGCAAACTCACCAAGATCTTACGCTTCTGCTTTCCAAATACTGGGATTAAAGGCATCCACTACCATGCTTGGACATATATAGTTATCTATATGTAAAATTATTGTGTGTATTTCTCTAAATGTCCTCTTTATCACTATCAAATTTTACATACCCCCCAAATACATGGTTTTTTGGTTTGGTTTGGTTTGGTTTTTCGAGACAGGGTCTTTCTGTGTAGTCTTGACTGCCCTGGACTCACTTTGTAGACCAGGCTGGCCTCAAACTCAAAACAATCTGCCTGCCTCTGCCTCCCAAGTGCTGGGATTAAAGGCATGTGCCACCACGCCCAGTTTCCAAATACATGTTTTAAATTAGGATTGGGTACATTTGTTTCTTCCTAAAGGACTTAATATTTTTGTTGCATTTTAAAAATTATTCTTATTGTGCATATGTGCGTGGGTATGTGCATGGTAGGTGCAGGTGCCCATAGAGGCCAGAGGCATTTGAATCCTCTGGAGCTAGAGTTACAGTAAACTATAAGCCATTCCACAGGGTTGGTTGCTAGGTGAAATCAGGTTCTGTACAAGAGCAGTGAGTGCTCTTAGCCCATGAGCCGTCCTTCTAGGCCCTCGTTTCAATTTTTGTTTTTGTTGTTTTTTCAAGACAGGGTCTCACTATGTAGCTCTAATTGTCCCGGAACTCACTGTGTACACCAAGCTGGTATTGAACTCACAGATAACTGCCTGCCTCTGCTTCCCAAGTGCACCACTGTGCCTGATCCTCTCTTATGATTTTGTTGTTGTTGGTTTTGGCTGTTTTTCAAGCCCGAGTCTCTCTGTGTAGCCCTGGCTGTCCTGGAACTCTCCTTATGGACCAGGCTGGCCTCAAACTCACAGAGGTCCGCCTGGGTCTGCCTCCCTAGTGCAGGGATTGAAAGCGTGTGCCACCATGCCCGGCTTCTTTGTTGTGATTTTAATGTAATAATCTTTTCTCTTTTGTAGTTTTTATATTTAAGGAAACCTTACTTTTTAAAAAAATATTATCTTTAGTTTTTTCTTAAGTTAGATTTGCTCATTGTATTTTATGTTTGAGTGTTTTGACTGAGTGTATATATGTGTGCCACATGCATACTGGGTGCCTCCATTGAACAGAAGAGCGTGTCAGATCACCAAGAACTGGAATTATTGAAGGATGTGAGCCACCATATGGATGCTGGGAATTGAACTCAGGTCCTCTGGAGGAGCAATGAGTGTTCCTAACCACTGAGCCATCTCTCTAACTCCTATGTTGTCTTCTCTTTTTTAAAAAGATTTATTTATTTATTTATTTATTTATTTATTTATTTATTTATTTATTTATTTATTATAGAGCGTTTTGCCTGCATGAACATCTGTACTCCAGAAGAGGGCAACAGATCTCATCATAGATGGTTGTAAGCCACCATGCAGTTGCTGGGAACTGAACTCAGGACCTTTGGAAGAGCAGGCAGTGCTTTTAAAAGACACCTTAAAGAAATGTCTTTCTGCTTTTAGGTGTTTGTTAGTTAATTCTTTTGGCCTTCCTACGCACATAGTTATACTGTCTCCAAAGGATGATGACTTTACATCTACATGAATGCACACAAAATAAAATTTAGATATAATAAAAATCCACAAATGATAGTGTTGATGGCAGTGAGTGAGCCTTGTGTTACTTTTAACATTGGTGATACTTCTAGGGCTTCACTGTCAGATGATCTTCCCTGTGTTTCTATTTTATCAGAATAGTATTGTATTGGGCTGGAGCGAGGTCTCAGAAGTTAAGGGTCCTGACTGCTCCTCCAGAGGTCCTGAGTTCAATTCCCAGCAACCACATGGTGGCTCACAACCATCTATAATGTGATCTGACATCCTTTTCTGACCTGCAGGTGTACATTCAGGCAGAGCACTGTATACATAATAATAAATTTTTTAAATCTTTTAAAAAATAGTATTGTATTGTAGATGATGTTTAAGGACTTGTTTATTTTTACATGTATAAGTATTTGCCCGCATGTACAGATGCACCTCATGAATGCCTGTGCCCTTTAGAGACTAGCAGGGGGCATTGGATCCCCTGGAACTGGAGTTACAGGCAGGTGTGAGTTACCATGTGGGTGCTGGGAACTGAACCTAGCTTCTCTGGAAGAGCAGCCAGTGCTCTTAACCATTGGACCATCTCTTCAGCCCCCCTCATTCTTGTTTTTTAAAAGATTTATTTATATATTGTTTGTTTGTTTGTTTTTATTTTTTGAGACAGGGTTTCTCTGTGTAGCCTTGGCTGTCCTAGACTCACTTTGTAGACCAGGCTGGCCTTGAACTCACAGGGATACACCTGCCTCTACCTCCCGAGTGCTGGGATACAAAGTGAGTCCAGGACAGCCAAGGCTACACAGAGAGACCCTGTCTCGAAAAACCAAAAAGAAAAAGAAGTCAGTTCTCTTCTACCACAATGTAGGTTCTGGGAATTGAACCCAGGTTGTCAGGCTTTGCGGCAAGTGCTGGTACCCTCTGAGTCATCTCACTAGCCCTGTTTCTGTTTTTTGAAACAGGATCTCATGTAGCCGAGGCTGGGCTTGAACTTGCTATGTAGCAGGTGATGACCCGTTTCCTGAGTACTGAGAACATGTGCTGCCATGACCATTATGTGATGCTAAGTGTCAAACACAGGAACTCTTTCGTGCTAGGCAAGCAGTCTGCCAATAGGGCTACATCGTCAGTCATAAAATCTATTAAGAGTTTTAAAAGAATTGGATGTTAGATCTTTTTTTAAAAATATTTTTTTATTTACTTTTACTTTATGTGTATTGGTGTTTTGCCTGCATGTATGTCAGTACATACAGGATCCTAGAGTTACAGACAACTGTGAGCTGCTATGTGGGTGTTTGGAATCGAACCCAGGTCCCCTGGAAGAGCAGCCAGTGCTCCTGACCGGTCAACCATCTCTCCAACGTGGATGATGGAGATTTTTCCAAAGCACTTTACAAAAGCTTTATACAGTCCTTTCCCTTGCTGACCTATTAGTGAATTCCTTTTTTTCCATCTCTGGGGATCAAATCTAGGGTCTTTTACATGCTAAGCAAGTGTTATACCACTAAGCCACACGTCCCCAACTCCAAATTTGTGTCTAACTAGTAGCCCCTCCATGTCAGTTATGTTGCTACTGCTGTGATAAAACACCATGGCCAAGGCAACTTATAGAAGAAAGATGTTTTTGTTTTTGTTTTTGTTTTTGTTTTGACTTACAGTTCAAGAGAGACAAGAGCCCATCATAGTGGAGAAATGTGGCAGAAAGCAGCAGTGGTGGTGGCAGGAGCAGAGGCCAAGGGCTCACATTTTCCAGCGCATGCATAAGCAGAGAAAGTTGACTGGGAATAGGGGGAGGCCTTAAGCTCTCAAAGCCCACCCCCATGACACTCTCCCTCCATTGAGGCTACCCCTCCTAAGCCTCCACAGACAGCGCCACCAGCTGGTGAGCAAGTGTTCATAGGATGAGCCTATGGGGGTATTCTAATTCAAATCATCCTTCCCACTGGGGAATTAACTCCCAGCATGCTCCCATGTTAGTGTGTGGGTGAATTCAATTTGCTGATATTTGAAGATTTTTTTTGTGTGCCAGTGTTCCATGACGGAGGCATATCTACACTTGGGCGGTTTGTTTATTCATATTTATTTACCGTGTGTCTGTGTGTGTGTGTGTGTGTACACACGAGTGTGCATACCACAGTTGGAGAACAACTTGTAGGAATTGCTTCCCCTCTTCCACCACATAGATTCTGAGGGTCAAACTCAGGTTATCCAGTCTGGCAGCAGGCACCATTACCTGCAAGCCATTTATTTGTTTGTTTGTTTGTTGAGACTTTTAAAATTATGTAATGCACTAGGAAAAACTAGAAATGTTAATCATGAAGCGGGGTGTGGTGGCACACCCCTTAATCCCAGCACTCGGGGAGGCAGAGGCAATCGGATCGCTGTGACTTTGAAGCCAGCCTGGAAGTGAGTCCAGGGCAGCCAAGGCTACACAGGGAAACCCTGTCTTGAAAAACCAGAAGAAAAAAAAAAAAAAAAGAAAGAAAGAAAGAAAGAGAAATGTTAATCATGCAGGTTGTCTCCTCAGTGGTGGAGATGAATCCCTGATTTTCCACCCAGAAGGCTGGAATGGATGTTGTTAATGACCAGGTCACCTGTAAAGGCCAGGCCTCACCCAAGACCCCAATATTTATTCCAGACTCTTCCCCACTAAACCTTTATCTTGAGCTTTGTTTCTCAGTCAATAGAACCCATCCTTAGGGGAGCTGTCACATGTACTGTATAGTCTGATGACCTCTGTGTTATATGTATGACCAAGAAGGCACCACATCCTAGGCCCTTAAGCTCTAGAACCCATCTTCATGATAGACGTCACATGCCTTTGCGGAAGAGCATTGATGGGATCATGCCTTAAGCTTCATTGGGCACATGGGATTGAGATAAGTGTTACCAGGAAACTTTTTTCCAGGATTGTACTGCATTTAAATATGCCTAAATACACTCCCTGGTGTCAGACTCTAGAAGTCTGAGCCAGCACTGGGCAAGTCTTGCTGAACCTCACTTGGGACCAGAGTGTTTTCCATGCTGACCATGATGCTTTCAGGAACCCTTTACAAAGCAGCCCTCGCTGGCCTGGAACTCACTGTGCAGATCAGACTGATTTCAAACTCACAGAGATCTGCCCACCTCTGCCTTCCAAGTGAAGATTCTGTGAGCCATTTTGCCAGCCCACTCTTATTTGTTTTGTTGTTGTTGTTGTTCGTTTAAATGTTTTTTAATTGAAAAATTATGTACATGTGTGTTTTGCCTACGTGTATGTATATATGTGTACCACATGGCTACCTGGTACCCACAGAAGCAAGAAGAGGGTTTCAGATCCCCTGGAACTGGAGATAAGTAGAGGTGTAACCTACCATGTAGGTGCTGGGAACTGAACTCAGGTACTTTGGAAGAAGCAGCCAGTGCTCTTAACATGAGCCATCTCTCCAGCCTGCTGTTTGCTTTCTCTGTTGCTGTCGTTCTTAAATTAAGATTTGTTTTTATTTGTGTATCGGCGTTTGTATGCCCTGTGATTATGTGCCTGTAGAGGCCAGGAGAGGGTGCTGGATCCTTTAGAGCTGGAGATACAGGTGGCTGTGAGCCGCCTGATGACAGTGCTGGGAGTAGAACTTGGTTCCTCTGCAGGAGTGACTGCTTTGCACTGCTGCACCGCCTCCCCAGCCCACTGGTAAGTTTTGTTGTTGAAGGAAGAACTGGCGCCACATGCATGTTACACTTATGTTCAACCGCTGAGGCACATGCCCTCAGCCTCCATCTTCCCCTTCTGAGGCCTTTTCCAACCCAGTGCCAGAGCCTGGCTGCCTTCATCCTAGCCTTGTGGCTTCTCTGAGTGACATCGCGCCCTCACTAGTCCCTGGGGCAGATTGGTTCTGGAAACAGAGATCTTCCCTCCTGGTTGGGCGGGCGATCAGCCTGGTGAGTCACTGTTCTCCTTACCTTTTTTTTTTTTCCTCCTTGCTACAATCTGCCGCTTTCAGTCTTGTCGCATTTTTCTTTACAGGCAGCTAAAATTACTTAGTTTAAATTCAAAAATGAAAATCTTCTCGGCTAGTTTGAATAGGACCACATCGGCTGCGTTTTAGCAGTTTTGACTTTAGGTTTCTCATTTTGTTAAAAAATACTACAATGGAGGTGATTAGGGCAAGATGTTCACTGTCTACACAGTCTGCTCTTTGTTGCGGACCTGTCTCACAGAGAAAGAAAAATGGCTTACGCCTCGCATTTGGCAGACGTCCTGCCCTCTCTGAGTCAGGAGAGCCAAGCCAAGGCTGAAGAAAAAAAAATAATGATGAAGGATTCCGAGGCTGCGAGGGTTTGGGATGACACAGCCAGTCTGGGGGCTTTGCAGACTGAAGTCACTGTATTTTCATTGGCCAATCAATCAGCATACCAGCCGCCACATCAGGCGACACTGATTCTTGGTTTGAAGGAAACATCTTTTTTTCCCCCTCTCTCTTCTCTCTGTCCTTTTTTCGTCCCCTCTTCCCTTCCCTTACCCCTTCCTTTTCTTTATTTCTCCGAATCCTCAGGAAATTAACTGCAAAGACTTGGGCCCTCAGCCTAGCCCCTCACATGTCAGGAAATTCCAAAGGCAGGCTTCCTACATTAATGTAAGCGTGGCTGTGTACGTTTTATGGCAGATATTTAATAACCCTGGCAGAAATGCCTTAGCTGCCAGGAAACAAAGGTGTTTTTTTTTTTTTCTTAAGCACAAGCAACATCTCGAATTCACACCCAGATGCATGCTCCAAATACTTGGATTCAGAGTTTTACATTTGAACTTCATTTGGTCATGTGACACTTTTAAATCTTTGTAAAACCAAATGTCTCCCTGCCAATCACGGTTGTGACTGCAGCAGGATGGTTTTAGCATCCTGTAGATTTGTCCTTTCCCTGGGCTTCCTCACACACCACCCACCGCCTAGTGATGCGCGCACCAGCAGAGTCCACCAGCACCGCCCCAACCGCAGTCGGACTAGACTGGACCCTCAGGTGGCATCCAGTTACTGGTTAAAGTTAACTCCATAGCTTTGCCGTGTCCAAGTCATTATGAGACCGGCTTCATCAACATGGGTGCCAGCCTCTGAGGCAACTCTGAGCTGCCATGTCTCAGATATGAACTAGTTTAAGAACTTCAGAGGAGGGCTGGAGAGGTGGCCCAATGGTTAGGAACTCTTGCTGCTTTTTCAGCTGATCCAAGTTCAGTTCCCAGCACCCATGTCTGGGGCTCACACACCTGTAACCCTAGCTCCAGGAAAGTCGGTGACCTCTCCCAGCCTCTGCAGGCTGTGTAGGATTTATTTATTGTGTGTATGAGTGTTTGGCTTGCATCTGTGTGCATGTATGTTCCATGTATGTGCTTGGGCACTGGATCTCTTGGAACGGGAGTTACAGGTGTTGCAAACCACCATATGGGTGCTGAGAAGCAAGCCAAAGTCCTCTGCAAGAGCAACACATTCTCTTAGCCACTGAGCTGTCCGTCCCACTCCAAATAAGTCTTTTAAAAAGACGGCCTAGCTGACACACAGAGGAAGGGGATGCAGGCTATCCTTTGAGACCTAATAGGCTGTCGCCAGACAGTTGGGGTAGGAGGCCCCCCCCATCAGAGATCTAAGGGGAATAGGCAGAAGAGGGAGGGAGGGTGGAAATGGGAATATAAGAAGGGGAGGATAACAATAGGGATGTAATGTGAATAAATTATAATAAATAAAATATGTGTTAAAAAAAAAAAAGAATGTCAAGCTAGGCTTGGTAGTGTGTGCCTGTGATCCCAGCACCTGGGAGGCAGAGGCAGAGGCAGGTGGATCTGAGTTAGAGGCCATCCTGGTCTACGTAATGAATTCCAGGGCAGCCAAGGCTATGTAGAGTGACCCTGTGTGAGAAGCTTGGTTTACAGGGACAATCTTTTCCACCGGTAGCAACTTTAGAAAGCAAAGAGGCTTTAGTTGCTGTACTGCATTCTGAGAGCCATTGTTGTGTCTTATTTTTCATTGGATGGTAAGAACCATTGGACCTTCGATGCTATGTGTAGGTCTTCAAGTTTTGCCTCCAGAAATTTCAGTTTCAGCTCTCATCTTAGGGTCTTTAGTCAGATGGATATTTCTGCAGATAAGAAATATAGATGATCTTTTTTTTTCTAGCACTGTTTATTGAATAGACTGTCTTTTCCAATTTATGTGTTTGACACATTGATCAAAGATTAGGTGGCTGCCACTATGTGCTCATTTCTGGGTCCTCCACTCTGTTTCATAAGTCTATACACTTACATGTCTGAAGTTTTTGTTTGCTTTGATTTTTGGGTTTTTGAGACAGTATCTCTCTGTGCAGCCCTGGCCACTATGTAGACCAGGCTGACCTCAGATTCACAGAGATCTGTTTGCCTTTGCTTCCAGAGTGCTAGATTAAAGGCGTGGGCCACCAAATCTGGCTAAAAACAACTTTTCACGTATTCATTGCATAGCCAGGCTTGGTGGCGTACACCGTCAGTCCCTGTACTCAAGAGGATTGCTGTGAGTTCAAGCCTGCATTACAGAGTGAGACACTGTTCGGAAAAAAAAAAATCAATTAATTAATACTCATTTACTTATGCAGCCAGCAAATACTTGCTGTGAGTATATTTAGTGTTGGATGTGGAGACTTACTAATGAGCAGAGACCCTGCCCTCACTAGATATATAGGCTATCAAGTCCGAGTGTGGCTTGATTGCTCACTTAGTCCTGCCTGCTCTGAGAAAGCATAAAGTGCTGTGAGAACGTTCAGCAGGTGAGCCCAGCCTGCCAAGGAAGGGCAGCCTTGAGAGGAAGAGGTGTTTTGACGCACAGACAGGAGGAGGCAGCAGACAGAGGGTCAGGGAACAAGCAGGTGCAAGCCCTGAGCTTTCGTTTTGTGGGAGGAACTGACAAACTGACGGACAGGGTGTGGCCAGAGAAGGGTAAAGGTTCACAAGGATGGAAGAGGAGGGAGGCCCTGAGGGCTGAGGGAGCCAGTTCTGGCTCTGGAGACTAGAGGAGCAGTGGGAAGCATTTGACGACAGCTTTGAAGGGAGCAATCATCAGATTTGCATCTGTGGCCGAGTGGGTGCTGTGGTCATGCTGTGATGTAATGACAGTGGGGACAGAAGAAGTGGTCAGCTCCTAGGAGGCTGGGGAGGTGGAAGGCCACTTAGCAGGTTAGGTGTAGGCGGGTTGCCATAAAGGGCTCTGCGGTATGCATAAACATCTGTTTGGCCTTCCAGAGGCCGGCTCTTAAGAGGAGCTTCATTCGAGACATGTTAATTTTGAGGTTCAGGCCCACTGTCTTAAATTAGCATTTCATTTACAAGAATATGGAAAATCCATTAGTAACCCTTACACAGTATTTGGACATTGGTCATGGGTTTTTTTGGTTTGTTTGGTTTTGGGGTTTTTTTTTTTTTTTTTTATGTTTTCTTGGAGGCAGTTTTATGATGTACTCCAGGCTGGCTTCAAACTCAAGCTCCTGAGACTGGGATTAGACTGGGGGGTGGGGAGGAGAAAGAGAGGGAGCTTGTTGGGGAGGGGCCATGCTGGAATGTCTCAGCTGCTCCGCTGACATCCATGAGGACCTGGGTTGGATCCCCAGCACTGTGAGCAGCAGGCGTGATGTGCACACTAGCAGTCCCCCGGCACTGAGGATGCAGAGCGAGAAAATCAGAGGTCAGAGGCCATCCTCAGCTGCAAGTGAGTTGGACCAAGCCTGGCTTACTATATCTCTAAAACCAGCTGTCACGTGGTCATTGGAGGGCTGGGAAGGCAAAGACCTTGCCAGATAAGCAGGGACCCCTTGCCTTGTTTCAGTAGTTCTGAGCACTGTTGCACCCACGGCGGGTAGTTAGCACGCCTGTGGGAGGTGAAGGGTATGAGGGCTGGCCATGGTTAGCTAGAGAGGCACCTGTTTGCTTGTGCTTGTCATTTCATGTGTTCACTCCTGGAAAGTCCCTTTTTCCTCCGAGTTAATACATGAAGTTGCTGAAACCTCTCTCGAGTTCAAACGTGTTTATAGAGAATTAGCTTCCTGGATCAGTCATTCAGGTGAGCAGATTTCTCTTCAGGGCGTGTGATCTCCTGTGTCACCCCTGGGCTGTTCTCACGCAAGAGGAGACCAGGCTGAGCTCTTGATGAGTTTTAAGTTTTTATTGAGCCACATAGACCCTACTGTAAGTCTAAAGAGGCAGCCCCGAGCTGAGCGAGCAGGCGGCTTACAAAGGTATGAAAATCACAAGTTTGTTGCATCCCCTTGATGTAGCTGTGATGGCTATTAGCAAGCGTGACAGATAAGAATAGGGTGCATTTGTGTCACCATAGTATTTGTTTGGTTAGGGGAGCAGAGAGCCTTTTGGTTACAGAAACGGAACAATGCAGGTTAGCAAAAATTACTGTAAGTACCACACATGCCTGAGTGTCACCCTGACCTCAGTGTTAGCCCAAAGTCTGGTCAGGATTTAGCAAGTGAGTTTTTCTCACTTCCCCTGAACCTCAGAACAAGAGGACAGAAATCCCTGCACACCACCACTTGCCCATTTGATGCTGATACGTGACACAGATAAGCCAGACCTCGTAATAACCGCAACTCTGCTACTCTGCTGACCTGTTATGCTAGAAACTGTTCCTGAGAGATCTGTGCCCCCCCCCCCCCCGCCCCCGTGGACTTTGTTTTGTGTCGGTTTGCATTTCACACCTTGGTCACCTCCCAAATCTGGACTTAAACACAGAGGTGGAATTGCCAGTAGGAAACTCTGTGGCAGCTTATTTTACAAGTTAAGCTTTGCAGCAGAGGCAGGAAGTTCAAAGGATAGCCTGGGCTAACATAATGAGACCCGCTCTCCAAAAGCCAGGGACCGAGCCAGGCATAGTGACGCACGCCTTTAATCCCAGCACTCAGGAGATAGAGATGGGCAGATCTCTGAGATTGCAGGCAGCCTGGTTTACAGAATGAATTCCAGGACAGTCAGTACTATACAGAGGAAACCCTGTCTAGCAAAACAAAGCAAACAAAGCCATGGGCTCAGGGTAAAGTGACAGGGCACTCACCCAGCGTGCGCAAGGCTGTGCCGGCTCTGTACTGTGGCTAACGGCTCAGGTACCATGATGCATGAGTGGGCACAGCTCTCTTCTTCCACCATGTGGGTCTAGGAGACTGAACTCAGGTCATCAGGCTTGGTGGCCAGCGCCTTTACCTGCTGAGCCGTCTCATGGGCTCTGGGTCTTATAGGATTTTTTTTTTTTGGTTTGGTTTTTTTTTGTTTTGTTTTTGAGACAGGGTTTCTCTATGTAGCCTCAGCTGACCTGGAACTCACTCTGTAGACCAGATTGGTCTCAAACTTATACAGCTCCGCCTGCCTCTACCTCCATGAGTGCTGGGGCTAAAGGCGAGAGCCACCCCTGCCCAGCTCTTGTTTTGTTTTGTTTTTGTTTTTGTTTGTTGTTATTTTATTGTGGGTTGTTGTTGTATGTTTGTTTTGAGACAGGATCTACATCCCAGACTGGTGTGAAACTCACTCACTACAGCCTAAGTGGCCGAGGAACATTGACAGTTCTCTTTCCTCAGAGTGTTGGGATTATAAAATGAATCACCATGCCCAGCTTTGCCCAGCTTTTATCTTTGTTATTTTTTAATTTTTAAAGTTTTATTATTTTATTTACTTATTATTGTATTATGTTGTACTTTTTTGGGTTTTTTAATTAATTTATTTTATGTGCATTGTTTTGCCTGCATATATGTCTATGTGAGGGTGTCAGGTCCCCTGAACCGCAGTTGAGCTGCCATTTGGGTGCTGGGAATTGAACCCAGGTCCAGTTGGTGCTCTTAACCCCTGAGCCATCCCTCCGGCGCCCTGTACTTTTTTTTTTTAAGACAGGGCCTCACTATGTAGGTCTGCCTGACCTGGAATTCACTATATAGACCAGGCTGGCCTAGAACTCACATAGATCTGCCTGCCTCTGCCTCCTGAATGCTGGGATTAAAGGCTTGTTCCATACTGCCTAGCTTTGCTTTTTAAGACAGAATCTCAGCCGGGCGTGGTGGCGCATGCCTTTAATCCCAGCTCTTGGGAGGCAGAGGCAAGCAGATTTCTGTGAGTTCGAGGCCAGCCTAGTCTACAAAGTGAGTCCAGGACAGCCAGGGCTACACAGAGAGACTCTATCCTGGGGGTGGGGGTGAAGGTGGCCGGGGACAGAATCTCATTATGCAGACCAGGCTGGCCTGGAACATACTGTACCTTCCTGTTTCAGCCTCCCAAGTGGGGGCACTGCCTGCAGGCACCATGCCTGCCTCCTAATCAAGTTCCAACAGAAAGTTTTTACAATGTAGTCTTTCCAAGTGCTGTTTAGACTGCCAAACCCTTTTATGTGTCGGGATTCAAACACAAAGCATGCCTCATGTGGACATCCTGCTCTCATGAATGTGGAAAAAAATCACAGCAGAGCTAAGGTATATCATGACAGTCTAGGGTATCCAGCAAGAGCCATGTGGATAAAGGTTTTAATCCCATCTCAACAAGCCTGTGATCTTCCAGATTAGATGTTGTGTCACATGCACTGCAAGAAAGAGAGCTTGGGGCTCGAGAGATGGCTCAGAGGTTAAGGGCACCGACTCCTCCTCCAGAGGTCCTGAGTTCAATTCTTAGCAACCACATGGTGGTTCACAACCATCTATGATGTGATCTGATGCCCTCTTCTGGCCTGCAGGTGCACATGCAGGCAGAACACTGTATACGTAATAAGTAAATACATAAATAAGTATTAAAAAAAAGAAAAGAGAGAGAGCTTGGGGCTCTCTGCAAGCCACACCTTCACCCCACCACCTGGCCTCATAGTGCTAGTAAGGACAAGTAGCCTGGGCTAGCAGAGGTCAGTGCGACACAGCACGGTGCCGTCCCCAAGGGGGGGGGGGGCTGTCACTGCGTCAGCCTCTTATGCCTCCACTGGGGTCGGCTACAAGTCAAGCGTTTGCTCCGGCTTACAAGCTCTGCAGCCCGGGCCCGAAAGCTCTGGCTTGGTCCCTTTGCACTCTGACCTCTGCTGTGTTCAGAGCCAGCCTAAACTGACTCCGGTTCTCTTTTTTTGTTTCCTTTCACGATGCACAACCCAGAAAGTCCTATGAGTTTGAAGACTTACTACAGTCTTCATGTGAGAACAGCAGGGTGGACTGGTACGCACAGACCAAATTGGGACTCGCCCGCACTTTATCGGAGGAGAACGTTTACGAAGACATTCTAGGTAAGAGGCCAGAGTGTCTCAGGAGGGCTGTGAGTGTGAGTCTGTCTGAGACAAAGGGAGGGTTGAAGTGAAGTTTCTGCTTGAAACACATGTGTGTGCACTCGAAGACAGAGGCAGTCAATGCGTGAGAAAGCGGCAGGTAGGCAGGCCAGAAGAGTGGGCCTCCCTGGGCTGGAGGATCGAGGAACAGCTGGCACTGAGCCACCGAGCGAGCCGGCAACAGGTGGTCCAAGAAAGGCAAAGCCTGCACCTCAAGATCAAGGATGGAGTCTTGTCTCTGGCACTTGTTAGTTTCATGACTTCAGCTGGTGACATAAGGGCTCAGGGTTTTTTTGGGGTTTGGTTTTATTTGGTTTGGTTTTTTGAGACAGGGTTTCTCTGTGTAGCCTTTGGCTGTCCTGGACTCGCTTTGTAAACCAGGCTGGCCTTGAACTCACAGAGATCCGCCTGCCTCTGTCTCCCGAGTGCTGGGATTAAAAGTGGGCGTCACCACGCCTGGCTAGGATTTGAGTTCTTTGTCTGTTGATGATGGCTCCCAAGCAAGTTGCTAAAGGACTGGTGAAAATATAAAAGGCCCGTTTTCTAACAGGCCTCTTCTCCATTATCAGCTGTGGAA
Organism: Acomys percivali; assembly: GCA_907169655.1. Taxonomy (NCBI): domain Eukaryota; kingdom Metazoa; phylum Chordata; class Mammalia; order Rodentia; family Muridae; genus Acomys; species Acomys percivali. Next base: position 81,571,735 of record OU015744.1, read on the forward strand.
TGACACTGTAGGCCAGCATGTTCTTTCAAATAACACAAGAGTGTGACTCTGACAGGATAGCAAAGACTGGGCTAAATGAATGTCTGTAGTTGGAAGAATAACCTTGATGTAGCTCTTTTCTTTTTTTAATTAATTAATTTATTTTATTTTATGTATGTGAGTGTTCTATCTGCATGTACACCTGCACACCAGAAGATGACATCAGATCCCAGTATATATGGTTGTGAGCCACCATGTAGTTGCCGGGGCTTGAACTCAGGACCTCTTGGAAGAGCAGGCAGTGCTCTTAACCGCTGAGCCATCTCCCCAGCCCTTGACGTAGCTCTTAAGACTCCTCAGCTTTCACAGAGGACATAGATCCAAAGTTTGTTTCACCGTTCAGTAATCTTCAGGGAGGTGTGAGCTCGGTCCTGAGTCTGTGGGTGGTGTAGAGGAAGTGAGCTGATATACCCGCAGTGTGGCTTGGAGACTGCAGGCCAGTGTCTCCGGCACCAGCTGTGTGACTTTGGCTGTCACTGTGACCCATTACAAAGCCACCAACTCCAGCAGTTCTGGAGGTGCTTGGAGAAGTCGGGGTGCTAGACATGCTGGTGAACATGTTGTGGTCTCATATGAAGAACCGAAGGAGACACTTGTACTCTGGATCTTTCAAACGTCACTTAGGAGCTGCTCCCCAGAGAACCCAGGAGAGCTGCTTTGCCTACAGCTGACAGAAGTGAAAGAGAAGTACCAGGCTGCTGTAGAAGAAAATAATAGGAGGCTGAGAGATGGCTCAGAGGTTAAGAGTGCTGGCTGCTCTTCCAGGGGTCCTGAGTTCAATTCCCAACAACCAGAGATCAGAGCCTGGGGCCCGCAAGTACCAGCAAAACTCCCGAGTCACTCCAGCCAGACCACCTTAGGTTTTGTGTTGACTTTTAAAGCCAGAAGAGTCTTCCAATGATGGCCTTAGGCCTGGGCTGTCAGCCCTCCCTGAGCTCACCTCTGAGGCAGGGTCCAGGCCCGCAGAGCAGCAAGCCCTGAAACTGAGAGTGGAATTTATCTTGATGCAGCTCCAAGTGGAGTTATCCCTCAGTGAGAACCAGGATCTGCTACCATGAGGAAGGAACGGCCGGCAAAACAACACACAGCCCCCAAGCACACCATGGCATGAGAGATGGCGCAGCAGCTAAAAGCCCTGCCTACGATTGCAGAGGACCCGGGTTCAGTTCCCAGTGTCCACTTAGAGGTGCATAACCATCTGTAACTCTGATGCCAAGGCACTTGACACCCTCTCTGGCCTTCTCAGGCATTAGCCATGCACGTGGCACACAGATAATATGGTCAAACAAAACACCATTCACATAAAATAAAATAAGTCTTTTTGTTGTTGTTGTTTGAGACAGGGTTTCTCTGTGTAGCCTTGGCTGTCTTGGACTCGCTTTGTAAACCAGGCTGGCCTTGAACTCACAGAGATCCACCTGCCTCTGCCTCGCAGAGTGCTGGGATTACAGGCATGTGCCACTGTGCCTGGATAAAATAAATCTTTAAAAAAGAGAAAAGGCAGAGTTCATTAGTTCCTGACCTGTTTTGCTATTGATCACAGATCCACCAATGAAGGAAAATCCTTATGAGGATGTGGAGTTACACGGCCGCTGCCTGGGCAAGAAGTGTGTCTTGACTTTCCCTGGATCTCCCACCTCCTCCGTCCCAGACACGTCCACCAAGGTACTAGGTCGGGCATGCTGGAGCTCCTCCTGTGCATCTGTCTCATGGTTTCTAACTGGTCTCCAGGAACCAGCCCTCTCCACAGAGCGCCCTAGAATACCGCTGGGTGTGTAGATTAGGGCTGTCTCCTGACTCAGACACTACAAAGCAGTGCGTTCAAACTGCACAGCTTCTGACAGGTGTCCCAAGCCAGGTGTGGGGGACCACACCTACAGTCCCAACACCTGGAAGCCAGAGGCAGGGGAACTGCTGCTCAAATGTCAGGGCCAGCCTGCTCTACGCATTAAATTCCAGAGTAGCCTAAGAAAGTGAAATCCTGACTATAAACAAACAAACAAGGAAATAGAAAAGGGCTCCCTGATGAGATATGAGAAAGAAAGGCTTGGCGTAGTGTGCTACCATCTGTGTACGTTTTTTTAGAAAGGTCTCTTTATTTGCCGCATGGTGGTGCACACCTTTATTCCCAGCCCCTGGGAGGCGGAGACGGGCAGACCTTTGTGAGGCTAAAGGCAGTCTGATCTGCACAGTGAATTCCAGAACTACACAGTGAGACCCTGCCTTTTAAAAAAAAGATACTTATTTGTTTTTTATGTACATATTTGAATTTATGTGTATCACATGTGTGCAGGAGCCCTTGGTGGCTACAAGAGGGCGTGAGATTTGCTGAAACTGGAGTAATAGGTGGTTGTGAGTCACTCTGTGTGTGTGTGTGTGTGTATGTGTGTGTGTGTGTGTGTGTGTGTGTGTGTGTGTGCGCTCAGAACTTAATCTAGGTCCTCTGTAAGAGCTCTTAATCACCGAGACATCTCTCTAGACCCCGTGAGCACTTTTTAACATACTATATGTACTTGTAAGCTCACAGCTGTTCGCACATGTGCAGAATACTTCGGTGAGGGAAGCAGCTCCCTTGGGGGTGCTCTCCTGATGTCTGAGTACCCAGAGGTCAAGACTCCAAGACTGACTTCCTTTCCCAGAAAATCCTTCTGAAACCTTTAGGGGATTTGTTGTTGAAGAAAGTGAATAAAGGAAGACCTTGTTTAAACTGCCAGTGTCACTCAAAGTCCATCGTCAGCATCTGTTCCCCGCCTGAGAATTGCAGCTGTATTCCTAGTCCCCCAGAGCAGGACTGGCATTTGCTGGAATGTGGGGAGGGTCTTCGAGGGGCATGCTTTCTACACCCGGTGTCAGACAGAAACACTTCCAGCCACAGACTTCTAGAAGAGTCAGTGGCGTAACCTGTGGTGAAGGGTGAGGCTTACCGGCCCCGTGTCATCTGCCTGAACCAATTGACTTGCTCGCTGATGGAGAAGACGGTTGTCCTGAGGTGTGCGTGGTAACTGATTCATCAGCAGTTTCTACTTGCCCCGGACTTGCCTTGTGTTCTCATTAGAATGTGAATGCGTCTAACATTTAGGACCTTCCTGTGCTCCTATGGCTAGACTGGCTTAGAAACACAGCATAAGGGCTGCAGGTATGCTTATCAGTGGCAGAGAGCACACAGGCCCTGGCGCAGGCCCCGGAAAGAACTAGGCATAATGACTCACATCTGTGATCCCTCCACTTGGGAATCTGAGGCAGGAAGACCAGAAAGAAGTCCCAAGGCCAGCTTCGTCTATGTCATGAGTTCAAGGTCAGCTTGGAATGTGTGTGACCCTATCTCCAAATAAGAAAGGAAGGGAGGGAGGGAGGGAGGGAGGGAGGGCAGAGCAGGAGCTTGGGAGATGGCTCAGTCAATAAAGCGCTGGTTGTGCAAGCATGAGGACTGAATTCAACACCCAGAATCCACATTCAAAGGCTGGGTGTGGAGATGTGCGCTTATAATCCCAGTGCTGGAGAGGCAGAGAGGCTTATTGGCTAGCTGAACTAAAGAGTTCTAAGCTACTGAAAGACCCTGCCTCAGAGAGATAGATATTAAAAAAAAAAAAAAAAAAAAAAAAAGGGGGGCCCGGGCATGGTGGCACACACCTTTAACCCCAGCACTCGGGAGGCAAAGGCAGGCAGATCACTGTAAGTTCGAGGCCAGCCTGGTCTACAAAGTAAGTCCAGGACAGCCAAGGCTACACAGAGAAACCCTGTCTTAAAAAAACAAAAAAACAAAAACAAAAAAAAAGGTGATAGCTGAGTGTGGTGGCACACACCTTTAATCTCAGCACTGGGGGAGGCAATCAATTCAAGGCCAGCCTGGTCTACAAAGTGAGTCCAGGACAGTCAAGGCTACACAGAGAAACCCTGTCTCAAAAAACCTAAACAGATAAATAAAACAGGTGGGTGGCATCGTAAAGAACAGCACCAGAGGTAGGCCTCTGGCCTCCATGCAGGTGTGTACACACATGTGCATGCGGACAAAAAGAAGCAGCCCCTCACAGCCTACCTGGCTCTCCACGCGGGGAGTCACTGCTCTCAGAAGCCATGAAAAGCATCTGCCCTGAATAGCTGTGGGCTGAGTAGCCCATCCTGTCCCTGCTAGGCTGAGCAACCCTGGAGCCTGTGCCACCACAACAGCCAAACTGGAGTGGTAGTGATGCCAGTCAGGCTTTGTGTCTAGATGTGGTTGCCCTGGACAGCACTGTGCACTGACCAGTGCCCCTGACGTTACAGGCTGTTAGGGCCTGTGCAAGTCATCACTGGGGCCCAGTGTCTTAAGTTCATTAACTCTGCTCCCACATCTGGGTGTCTGGTCTGTGCCCCCGCTCTGAGGAACAGCTGCAACCATTCCACTTCGTCTACTTAGCTCATCAGCTATTCATTGAGCATATGCCTCATCTGGGCTACATATGGGACTTTAGAAGTACTTGAGGCAGCCCCTCTGTGTTGAACTCCCCCTACCTACCTGCCTCAGAAAGCCCTACGCCATCTTTGGGATGTTCGTTTAATTAACGCCTGTCTGGTCCCAATGGAAAGGGAGGGACAGTTGGACGGAGTCTCTTCAGAATGGAGCAGATGTGCAAGCAGAGCAGATGCTGTGGTCTGTGAACCCAAAACAATGTTATATAACCATACCTACTACGTGCCACAACACAAGGAATGTAGCAGCACCTTAGAAAGAGATCATGTGTGGGTGGGTGTGCAGCATGCTCGTATGTTCTCATGTATGTGGGTGTATTGCATGTGTGCACTGAACATGTGCATGTGCAGGTCTAAAGCTGACGCTGGGTGTCCTCAGCCACTCTCTACTTTTATTGAGTGAGCGAGAGTCTTACTGAATCTGCAACTTTGCTACTCTGCCTAGCCAGCTTGCCCAGGAAATCCTGACACAGCCTCCTGAGTGCTGGGCTTGCAGGTGTATGATCACATCTGCCCAGCTGTTTGTATCAGTGCTGGAGATCCAAACTGCAGTCCTCACACCTGCACGTGGAGCCATGTGCCGAGCCTCTGCTTATGTGTTTTGAGATGGGGGTCTCACTCTGTAACTGTGGCTAGCCTCAAACTAGAATTCTCCTGCACCAGCTTCCTGAGTGTGGTGATTATAGAGATGTGTGCTATCTACTACAACTGTCAAGGACTAATTTTTTTTAATATTTTATTTAATTTTTAATGTGCCTTGGTGTAGGGGGTGTCAGATCTTTGAGTTACAGACGATTATGAGCTGCCATGTGGGTGCTGGGAATTGAACCCGGGTCCTTTGGAAGAGCAGGCAGTGTCCTTAACAACTGAGCCATCTCTCCAGCCCCTCAAGGACTAATTTTTATGTCAGAGAAAGACATGCTAATCAAGGCAGTCCTTTTCATATATATGTATATATGAATATATGCATATATACATATATACGAGTATACATATACACACAAATATATACACCCATTTAGCCAAAACGGTCTCAGCTTCAGCCCATGTCATCTCCCTCTGAGGAGATGCCAGGACCCATCACAGCCTCCCTGCAACAGCTCAAGAGACCTGAACAAGGAAGTCAGACCTCAGGCCAGAGGGTCCTTCAGACTTTACAAGTCTTCTGTGATGCCCGGTGAGGTCCAGTGACACAGCTGCCAGAAGGAGGCGTGGTGAGATTGAGCACTGTCTGTGGTGGTGTAAGGTGCTCCCGTCAACAGTAGAATCTGCTGAATGACAGCCTGAAAAACACAGTGGCGTCCCTTTCATGTTACAGTCAGGATTTGGCAAACTACTGCTGGTTGCTGTTTTTTATGAGTGAAGTTGTATGAGATTTTAATGAATGAAGTCATATCACCCCACTTAGTCCTTCACACATTACATGTGGACTTGGCACGGTTAAGAAGCCGCAGCAGAGAGGGCATGGCCCACACTGCCATAGATACCATCTGGCTTTCAAGAAAAACTTTCCTGGTTCCTACTAAATATAAGACTCACACTTTGCTTTCCAAAGCTTCAGCAAGCAGGCATCTTCTCTGTGGTACCATTTCTCCCAGTAGCCTCGGGTCCCTCGGAGCCCCAAGTAGATACTCCTGTTAGAATTTGCTTCTTTATACTGAGCCTTGGACTGTGCTAGATGCTTGAGAGGCTCATCCCGGTGTCCTGCTGCAGCTTTTATCAAACAAGAAGCTACCCAATGCTCACTCCTCCCCAGAGCTCCCTGGATGTTTAATTGTTTGGGTGCTCAGCCTGCACATAGCTTCTGCCGGGCTCCTCAGCGTGCTTTCTAGAGTGGGGTACCCTAGTTTGTTTGTTTCCCTTCTCAGATCCCTTCGTGGGTCAGATCTCCTGTAAGCAAACACTGGCCCAGTGTAAACGTGAATAAAAGCAGAAGCCAGCAGTTACATAGCTTGCAGTGCCACGAAAGCATTGGGGCACTTCCTTGGGTTTCACTGCAGGTGGAATCATGCTGCTAAGATGGCTGCTCTCTGTGCCAAGGAGATGAAGATGCTCACACTGGCCACAGCGGGTCAGTGCTCCAGTGTTGGAAGCTTCCTGGGCAGAGCAATTCCTTGTCCCTCTAGAGCCTGGATGGATCGGAAAACCAACCACAGGGCAGATAGGAGTTTGGGTTCCTAGAAATTTTGAAAAAGAAAAAGGTCTGAAGGGTCTGCTACTTGGAACTGAGTGAGCCTAGGGAGTTCGGGAACAAAATAGGCCTATTCTGTGAGGGCTTAAGGTGTGGTAGACAGGGCTTTGTAAATGAGAAAGAAAGGCTCATTCATTAAATAGAGTAGGAATAAGTTAGCTCAAAGGGAAATGCCTTAGATTAGCATACTATAATATAAATAACTGATGGATTAATGAATAAAATATGTTCAAAAGCCAACCAAGGCAATCCAGACAAAAATATAATTCAATATTAAACATCTAACAAGGGATAGATTTTCTCTTTTCTAATTTTTTTCTTTTTCATGTATCTCTTTGTATATGTGTGCTGTTGCATGTACCACAGCCAGCATGTGGAGGTCGGGACAGCCTGTTGAGTTGTTCCCTCTTTCTACCATGTGGGACCCATAGGTCAGTCTCAGGGCTCCTACCTGCTGAGCCTTCTCACCCCAGGAGATAGGCTCTCTAGGTAAAGGAGGGAGTTAAAGGGCTAGAGAGAAGGCGCCCTGGATAAGCAATACTAACTGCTCTTGCAGAGGACTGGAGTTTTCCAGGACCCATTTCAGGCTGCTCTCAGTGGCCTGTAATTCCAGCTCCAAAGGAATACGATGTCTTTGGTCTCTGCAAACATGTGTGTACACCAGGCTGGTCTCAAACTCAGAACTCACGGATCTGCCTACCTCTCCCAAGTACTGGGATTAAAGGCATGCGCCACCACCACCCAGCTGAGAACACATCTTAAGATTGCCAGAAAAACAAGAGGGTCCTCAAAGGAAAATAGCATTAAATCAACAACACACAAAGAGAGTCAGAACTACTGAGTAACAGGCACTCTTCCAGACACTTTATATCTTAAAACACACAGAAATCAGCCTTGCTTTTTTTTTTTTTTGGTTTTTTTGAGACAAGGTTTCTCTGTGTAACCTTGACTGTCCTGGACTCACTGTGTAGTCCAGGCTGGCCTCGAACTCACAGCGATCCGCCTGCCTCTGCCTCCCAAGTGCTGGGATTAAAGGCGTGCGCCACCACGCCCGGCTCAGCCTTGCTTTTTTACACTGAGCAGCGTAGAGCTGATGGGCCAGCAAGATGGCTCAGTGGCTAAAAGCGCTTGCTGCACAAGCCTCATGTGCCTCATGGGAATTCCACAAGCTAGGTAGGTTTAGTCTTGCAAGTCCCAGGACGTGTATCTTTTGTTAAGCTTCGTCTATACAGCCAAAGAGTGGAGGCAGGTGGCTTCCCACGTATCTGAAGAGAGGTTGGATTAGATTTATATCCTTTGTCCAAGTTTCCCACACCTGGATGGTAACACAGCATAGTCAACATAGTTAGCACAGCAAACCCCAGGTACCCGGGGGACCCGCCCAGCCTGCTCACTTCCCTGCCGTGGCCCTGAGATCGCCCACCCCGGCCCTTTGTGTAGACTTACGCCTGTCTCCTTTCTCGCACAGCAGTCCTTGCCCAAGTCTGCATTTTTCCGGCAAAATTCAGAGAGAAGAAACTTCAAACTGCTGGACACACGGAAGCTGAGTCGGGATGGAACTGGATCCCCTCTGAGAACCAGCCCCCCCTCTACACCCAGCAGCCCAGATGACACTTTCTTTAACCTCGGAGACCTGCAGAATGGCAGAAAGAAGAAAAAGATCCCCAGGGTAATACATACTTTGGATTTTGAGGTCCAGGATGCACCCCCACTTCTCTGTAGAGGAGGTTGAGGAGAGATAGTGTGAGGTCCTCTGCTTTCTTTGTCACCGTGGGACAGGTAGACACAGTGAAGGCAGCAGACTGGGATGTGTGGCTGTCTTCTCAGTTGTTATGACAGTCCTGTGGCCTTTGTTTTAGCTCTTCCTCTCCCCGACTGCTTACCTAACCTTTTGGTTCCAGCCTTTTCCTGCAAGTGTGTGTGTGTGTGTGTGTGTGTGTGTAGTGTGTGTGTGTGTGTGTGTGTGTGTAGTGTGTGTGTGTGTGTCAGACAGACAGACTTTGGACATGAGTTTCACACTTGCTAGGGATACACTCTACAGCTCTTTTGCTAAGCTACTCAGTGGCTGGCTTACGAACAGGAGCTAGAGAGAGCTGGTCCAGATGGGAAGAATAGTATAGAAAAACACACACACACACACACACACACACACACACATACACACACACACACACACACACACACACACACGGACCTGTGCTGTTCCTATTCTATCCAATACATTTTTTTTTTTTAAAGTTCAGCCTCTTTTAAACATTTAATTTTTATGATTTTTGTGTATGGGTGTTTTGCTTGTATGTAATGTGCGCCTCGTGCATTCCTAGTGTCTGGAGGCCAGACAAGAGCATTAGCTCCTCTGGAACTGGCGCTACAGCTGGTTATGAGCTGCCATGTGGGTGCTGGGAAGTGAACATGGGTCCTCGACAGGGGTAGCCGATGCTCTTGCCCACTGACCCATCTCTCTATCCCAATCCCACGCTTTTATGCCACTTGTAGGTTTCCCTCTCCTTCCCTGACCCAAGGTTAACTTGGAGGCCGCCCTTGTGGAAAGAAAAAGTGGGGCGTGACCTCAGGGGCTCTGCTTGAAGGTGCCGGTCAGTAGTGGGGCCTGTTGAGTGACTCCTCAGAGGAGCACTAGAGATGAAGGACATCCAAGGAGAAGTAAGAGTCTTCATCACCTGGAAGGTTAAACAAGAGACTTTTGAGATAACCTAAAGCAACTCTCTGGATATCAGGTCCAGAGAGGCTGAAGGAATGGCCTGCTGGTACCCAGATAGAGAGAGGGCTAGAAAACTAAAGTATAGTAAAAATAAAGATTGAGTCTTTAGCTAGGTACAGTTGCTCATACCTGTAGTCCAAACACTCAGGAGACTGAGGCAGGAGGATCACAGTCAATTCAAGGACAGCCTGAGCTACAAAGTGAGTTCTGCCACCCCACACACACACCAAAGAAAGTAGTGTCAAGGGTAGTGCTAGCTGGTAGTGTACAAGCCCAGTGCTCCCAATACCCTGGGTTTATCCATCAGCACCCCCTAAAAAAATGATAAACTAATTTTAGTATGGGAATCTGAGGCACATGTGCCATGTACTCTTTGACAAGCCCCAGTCATCTGGCACAGCATATGAATCCACTCAGTAGCTCAGAGAGAGACACACAGGAAACACCAAATCCTGTCTGTCCAACAGCAAGAGAGGCCTTTGTGTTTGAAGCGGATCTGCCCTCGCATAAGCAGCTGTCGTAAGCAATGACAGCCCACATGGCATGGAAGATGCTGTGGGGTGAAGCAGGGGCCTCGTCATGGCCTTGGGATGTGTCACACTTTAGAGCATCCTGGTCACTTCCACGCCACACGTGTGCTGCTGTATAAGCAGAGGACCAGTGAGGCTGAGAGCGAGGTTCCTCCCCAGAGCTGCCCTTTGCACAGACAGGAGTAGGACTCAAAAGCCACTCTAAGTGTCGCTCTCCAATGCTGGGGGCTGGGCCCACCAAAGTGGCCATGCCTGGGTTACTCTGTCTTTTTCTTCTCTTGTTTCGTTTTGGGAGTAAATAGCTTTTTCCTAAGCCACAGGGACAACACAGTGTTACAGTATCATAGGGCGGCTGAGTGGCACTGTGAGCTAAGGACCGCCCACCCACCCCCCAGTGTCTCAGCTGGGTGCCGCAGGAGTGTTTATAGCCTGGCTGCCCACAGGGCAGTGAGGACTTCCTTTAGTGTTTTGACAGTGTGGTTGACAAGAATGATGGAAGGAGACAGGTGTGTCCCCTCCCCCTTTCCCTGGACTCTGTCATCCTAGGAAAGAGCGGTTGACCCAGACAGCCATCTACAGCAGGGAGGGTCACTAACACTGGCTTTCCTCTGGTATCTGGCAGCTGGTATTGAGGATCAATGCCATTTATGAGGCCCGGAGAGGAAAGAAACGGGTGAAGAGGCTATCCCAGTCCACAGAGAGCAACTCAGGAAAAGGTAGACACCTCTGGGCCCCGCTTCTGGGGCTCTCCTCCTCCTCCTCCTCCTCCTCCTCCTCCTCCTCCTCCTCCTCCTCCTCCTCTTCTTCCTCTCCTCTTCCTCCTCATTAGAATTTGAAAGCATCCTTCCTAAAGGGCTTGCCTTTTGTTGTTTCTTGTTGGTTCACTGAGGAGGAAGCAAGTGGCTGCTTCTTGTCTGCCCTTCTCTCTGAGACAAAGGGCCAAGAGCCAGCTCAGTGGCACATGCTCTGCCTTCCTCTGCCTTGTCTTCCAACAATCAAGTCAGCTGAGGGCTGCGTGTCACCTGACTCTGACAGCAGCCTTTGTGGATCAGCTGCAACAGAGGGCTCCTGCCTCTTGCTGTATAAAGACTGATAAAGGACCATCTTAGCCACAGTCAGATTAGTTTGGTAGTAGATTAAGTCAAGCCGAATTTGACTGACCCATTTCTGTAGTTGACAAAACACCTCCTCCAACCTAGAAGGTTGGGGTCTGTTTCCTGCGCTGGAATTCACATCTGCCTCTTCCTCCCTTGTCTTTTTGGTCCAGTGACAGATGAGAACAGCGAGTCCGACAGCGATACTGAGGAGAAGCTGAAAGGTGAGGAGAGCGGGGTGCATGACTTGACCGGGAAGCTATAGACATGGCTCCTTCCTCCCGCTGAGGGACAGACAGCATGCTCAGGCTCGGCGGGCCAGGCATGAGTGTCAGGTGAGAGCAGAGATGGGCCAGGCCAGGCAGAGATCGGATGGGACAATACTGCAGCCACCTGTTCCCAGGCCTCTGACGATGCCAGGCACCACACTTGATAGTCGCTGTGTGAGCTGAAGGCAGTCTTTTAAGAACTCAGGGCTTCTGGATCCTCACTTGCCGGATAAAGTTGGTAAAAAGAATTGCTTCTTCTGGGCCTGACAGTGATCTAGGTCCAAGATTGAATGAATTTTTCTGACATTTTTCAGACCCCCTGAGAGAACAGAGAGGGCGGCCCTGGGTGCTGAGTGAGGTGACAAGACTGGTCCACTTAATGACCCCACTTCACTCCCCTCTGTCACTGTCTACGGCCTGGACCACGCCCAGAACAAGCGAGTCCATTCCCACTGCAGAGAACTGGCTGGAGCAGAGGTGGGAGGAAGTTCCCGAGGTAGCCGGGTCTCTTGTCATGTCACACAGGATGTTTACAAAGCTCTCAGCTCTAAAATCTCCACGGTCTGGATTTTGTCACATCACACAAACTGAAAGACGATGGAAGTGAGTGGTGGGGAAAGATACAAGTCCCCACCCTAAAAGACAGATAGAGGTGAAATGTGGTGGCACTTTCGACTCCTTAACCACAAAGCCCTGGCCAGTCCTGATGCCGGGTCCTGTGCCCTGCTTAGCCGCCAGGCCTGTAAGCAAATGGTGCCCTTCCCACCAGTTTGGCAAGAGGCCCAAAGAAAGAGTTTTCTACTAATCTGTTAGACATGGAAAGATTCAGGGGATTAGTACACATACTGAAGCTAGGAATTGCAAACTCTGTTGAGCCCTGAGCAGTTCCACATTGGCAAATGAGTCATGTTGGGCCTGTGGCTTCTATGTCTCGCAGCTCACAGCCAGCGCCTGGTCAATGTGAAGTCACGCCTGAAGCAGGCCCCTCGGTACTCGTCGCTTGACCGGGACCTCATTGAGTACCAGGAGAGGCAGCTCTTCGAGTACTTTGTGGTCGTGTCTCTGCACAAGAAGCAGGCAGGGGCTGCCTATGTGCCAGAGCTCACCCAGCAGTTTCCTCTGAAGGTAGGGGAGACGGGTCCCTTTGGTCTGCCGGGGCACTACCACAATTCTGGCCATCAACTTGGATTCAGGGCGAAGAGGCAGTTTGGGGAAGGCTTAAGGTCTAGAACCTTCCAAGTGAGCCCCCAAGGAGTGTCTGCCACATGAAAAACTAGTACTGGATAGCCGGGCCTGGTGGTGCATGCCTTTAATCCCAGCACTTATGGTGGCAGAGGCAGATGAACCAGAACAAAACAAAAACAAAAACAAAAACAAAAACAAAAAAAAACACAGGCCAAAAAAAAGGCAGCAAAAATACTCCTAGTTGTGGCGGCACATTGTCTTAGGATGTGGAGACAGAGGCAGGTGGATCTTCGTATGTTTGAAGCCAGCCTGGTCTACATAGAGAGTTCCAGGACAGTCGGGGCTACATAGTGAGACCCTGTCTCAAAAAACAAAACCAGGTGGCGCACACCTTTAATCCCAGTACTCTGAGTTTTAGGACGGCCTGGTCTAAGGGTGAGTTTCAGGATAGCATGAGCTACGCAGAGAAACCCCATCTGGAAAAACAAACAAGCTGGAGGCTAGGGAGATGGTTCGGAGGTTAAGAGCACTGTCTGTTCTACCAAAGGTCATGAGTTCAATTCCCAGCAACCACATGGTGGCTCACAACCATCTGTAATGAGATCTGGTGCCCTCTTCTGATGTGCAGGCACACATGCAGGCAGAACATTGTATACATAGTAAATAAATAAATCTTTAAAACAAACAAACAAACAAACATCATCTTCTAGGGTCTGCGTCCATAGCTTAGTTGTTAAAGTGCTAGCGTGGCATGAAGCCCTGAGTTTGATCCCCAATCCCACATAAATTGGGCACGATGGTACATGCTTGTAATCTCAGCATTTGGGAGGTAGAGAAAAAAGATCAGGCGTTCAAGGGCACATAGTGAGTTTTCAGGGCAGGCCTGGGATACATGAGACCCTATTTTGAAACAAGCAGCAACAACAACAACAAAACAGAACAAAACCTTTCTACATTCCTGTGATCACAGCTCTGAATTCTTTGTCACTCCTAGTCTACTTATCCAGCCAAGCCACCTCCCCCCCAGCATGTCTCAGCTTTCCCCACTTAAGCGACACATCTCCTAAGTGGCATCATCACATTTATGTCTGTGCTAAATCGTCTTTGAATGCACCCTTTCTGTATGTGTTGGGGGGTGGGGCCTGCTGTATTGTGGCTTACGCCATGTTAATATCATGGCACCTAAATAAAAAAAGGGCACTTGATAAAGCCTATGAAGGTAATCGTAGGCTTTTTCTTATTAAGGAGTCTACTGTATTCTAGTTCAGCCGAACCAGAATTTACATTCAAATATTCTAGCTATCTTCTGCTTGGTCCCAAGTGATTATAAGGCTAGCTAAAATGAGTCTCCTGCCCTTTAGGAAAGCATACCAGAAGTACGTTAAAAGAGCACACATGTGCGCAAGAGCTGCCATGAGGCGGGATAGGACAGTCATCATCCAGACCAGGGCTCCAGAGAAAGGGAAGGGGACAGAGCTCATCTTGGTTCATGCTGGGCATCTGTAGCAGTCACCTCATGCAAGACCCTACCAAGGCCTGGACGCCCTCTGTCTGCCCACTGAGTCCTTTCCTAGCCAGCCTTCCATCATAGTGGGCTAGCACAGTGGTACATGGAGTTAGCCATGGGCACACGTCCTCCATACAGGCACCTATTTCTCTTCCTCCGATTGCCACACCTTTAAGGAACGCTCTCAGGAAAACCCCACTGCATGGATGCCTGGACCTTGAGGTGTTGTGTGATGCATCTATGTGAGACAGGCTCATACTCACAGCCCAGTTGAGAGCCCCAGTCGGCACCAAGGGACAGGAGGACTGTCTCGTCCGTCATTCTGTGTTGCCCCGATGGCCCAGCCCATTGCTGTGCACATGGTAATACTTAATTGGGCTTCCAGGAACCAAGGCATTAAGTCTGAATTCATTATTGAGTCATCACAACTCCTGCTTACCATTTGCAGCCTGGAGCCTACAGACTCAGCCTCCCACTGAAAACCCTTTTTTAGGGGCTAGTCGTCACTGCTGAAAACGGAGCTAATTCAGAAAGATGGGGAGGGGGGAACCCATGACCTCCACAAGCCCTCCAAGGCTTGTGGAGCCATGTTTTTTGTTTTGTTTTGTTTTGTTTTTTTTGTTTTGTTTTTCGAGACAGAGTCTCTCTGTGTAGCCTTGGCTGTCCCGGACTCACTTTGTAGACCAGGCTGGCCTCGAACTCACAGCGATCCGCCTGCCTCTGCCTCCCGAGTGCTGGGATTAAAGGCATGCGCCACCACGCCCGGCGGAGCCATGTTTTTTAGCACGTTGTTGTTTTTGCTTCTAGTCTTTCCTCATACTGTATTTCCTCTGTTGTCGTGCTGCAGTTAGCTACGGTTTTTGTATCATGTTCCAAGCACAGCCTGGTAAGCATATTATTTTAAAACATATCTAATACAAATCCTGAGGCACGGGCTAGAGAGATGGCTCAGAGGTTAAGAGCACTGACTACTCTTCTAGAAGTCCTGAGTTCAAGTCCCAGCAACCACATGGTGGCTCACAACCACCTATAATGGGATAGGATGCCCTCATCTGGCCTGCAGGTGTACATGCAGGCAGAATATTGTATAAATAATAAATAAAATAAAATAAAATAAACACATTTTTTGAAGTTTCCGAATGCCCCAGTGTATAGGGAATCCTTTGTTTAACTTGCCGTTATCTGTGGGAAATGTATCTTGCTCCTGATATTTCTTAATTTAAATTTGTTTCGTTGTTGTTTTTGGAGACAGGGTTTCTCTGTGTAGCCTTGGCTATCCTGAAACTCACTCTGTAGACCAGGCTGGTCTTAAACTCACAGAGATCTCTCTGCCTCTGCCTCTCTAGTGGGGGGGTTAAAGGTGTGCACACCATACCCAGACTTTTTATAAGCTTTTGGAAAATGGGTTTTAAGCCAGGGGGTGGTGGTGGCGCATGCCTTTAATCCCAGCACTTGGGAGGCAGAGGCAGGTGGATCGCTGTGAGTTTGAGGACAGCCTGATCTACAAAGTGAGTCCAGACAGCCAAGGCTAACACAGAGAAACCCTGTATTGGGAAAAAAAAAAGGGGGAGATTATCCATCATTCCAGTGGTCCCTTAAGATTGGCAGTCCACATTTTCACACCAATAATATTCCACTAAGCCAGGTGTGATTGCCTGCCCCGTACTCCTAGCACTTGAGATGGAGACAAGAGAATCTTTGTGAGTGTGAAGCCAGCCTGGACTACATACTGAGACCCTGTCTCAAAAAAGCAAAGCAAGAGTCTGGAGAGATGGCTCAGTGGTTAAGAGGACTTACTCTTTAGAGGCCCTTCGTCTAGTTCTTAGCACCCACACCAGGTGGCTCACAGCTGCCTGAGACTCCAGCCCCATGGGATGCAATGCCCTCTGGCCCCCAAGGCCACCTGTGGTCCACACAGCTCACGCAGGTGCACAGACATACACATAAAAGTAAATAAATAAATAATGAGGATGAAACCAAAACAAAAACCCAACTATAAAATGAAAACAGATTCCTGTTGATACTCAAGTAAGCACACTCTTGTTACTTTCTTTTGTTTGTTTGTTTTTATTTGTTTTGACATAGAGTCAGACCATCCTTGAATTCACTATGTAGCTAAATGGTTGAGATTACATTTTTTGTTTGTTTGTTTGTTTTTTGTTTTTCGAGACTGGGTCTCTCTGTGTAGCTTTGGCTGTCCTGGACTCTCTTTGTAGGCTGGCCTCGAACTCATAGCGATTCGCCTGCCTCTGCCTCTGCCTCCTGATTGCTAGAATCAAAGGCGTGCACCACCACGCCCAGCTGAGATTACATGTTTGTACGACGACACCCAGTCTTCATGACATTAAATCTTGGTTTTGGTTGATTGGTTGGCTTGGTTTTTTGTTTTGTTTTTGGTGTTTTTTTGGTTTTTTTTAGACAGGGTTCTTAGCTGTCCTGGACTGTCTTTGTAGACCAGGCTGGCCTTGAACTCACAGAGATCCACCTGCTTCTACCTCCCAGAGTGCTGGGATTACAGGCATGTGCCACTGTACCCAGCTAAAATACTTATTTCATGCGCATTGTGGTTTGCATGTATGTCAATGTGAGAGTGCCAAATCCCTTGGAACTGGAGTTACAGACAGTTGTGAGCTGCCGTGTGGGTGCTGGGGATTGAACCCTGGTCCATCTGGAAGAGCAGACAGTGCTCTCAACCCCTGAGCCATCTCTCTAGCCCCTAAATAAACTTCCTAAGTCAGACTTCAGTTCGTCCTCATCCTTCCTGTCTGTACTGCCTGGGATTTTACCCTGAGTGCTGGAGGCCGAGAGACCAGTTGACATGATCATTTCCCACCCCGCTCTACACTCGTCACTTAGCATCACAGGGCTTGCTTCCTTCTGTTTGAAATGAGAGAGTGGGCTTCATGATGTCCAGGCTCCCTTCCAGTTCCACGCTCACTGGTCCTGTGAGGCCAGGCGGTTTCACTGTGCTGTGTGATGGTGAGTGAGTATTCTCACAGTAGTGGAGGTCAGGAGAGCTGACGCGCAGCGCTGCCTCCCAGGTCTGCAAGCCTCCTTTGGAAGTGACGTTTCCTTACTGACCAGGAGCATGTATGCTAGGACATTAATTCTCTGAAGCACGCAATCGTCTGTCTCCTGGGTGCCCTCTCAGACTACGCTTAGATTGTCTCAGGGAAAACGGCCACAGACAGGCTTCAGACCCTCTGCCGTCTTTCTCTCTGCAGTTAGAAAAGTCATTCAAGTTCATGAGAGAGGCTGAGGACCAGCTGAAAGCCATTCCCCAGTTCTGCTTCCCTGATGCCAAGGACTGGGCTCCTGTCCAGGAGTTTACCAGGTAAGAGTTTCTGGCACTCACTGGGCATCCGGAGTTAGAGAGTTGCATGGGGTTGTGAGGAGGTCATAGATTAACCCAGCCCGGAACTCAGGAGTTAAGCGATCCTGATGGGCACCAGCCGAGAGATTTCCCCTGTGGGTTTTTAAAACTTCCCTGAGACAAAAGGTACCTCCTAAGTGGGTGTCTATGAATCCTCCACACGGTCTGGAGGTCTGTGTGTTTCATAAACCTCCCGGATATAATCTTTTTTTTTTTCTTTTCCGGATATAATCTTAATCTGGGAAAAGTTAGGGAAGCAGGCTGTCGTCCGGCCTCGCCCACGCAGGGCTCGGAAAGCATTCCAATGGCCTCTCCAGCTGGTGCTCGGATTGGGATCTGTTCCTGGTTCTGCTTTTAGAGCCTGGTGTTAGCCATCAGCGTTCGCCCAGGTCATTAGGCTCAAAAGCTGAGTGCTTGAGGAAGGCCTCGGCCTGTGGAGTTGCCCTGCAGTCTGAGAGGCAAGCCTCAAGGTAGCCGTGTAAGAATGCTGCTGTGAGAGAACCACACCACAACCAGTCCTGAGAAAGGCCCAGGCCTGTTCTCCCCTCAGCTGCTCCCTCCTGAGTCACACCCTCACCTTCTAGTTGCGGAAAGGACCAGCCAGCCATCTTTAGCCTCTGCAGTCACGGGGGCGCTAACAGCTGTGTCTACCCTAGGATGCCTCAGGTGACAGAATTATGGGACAGCTCAGGGTAGAAACCCCTCACTCCTTCTCAGGACATTGTCACTCTGCCTTCTTGACATTGATTTGGACAGTCAGCATGGGGTTCTGAGCAGCCTCTCCAGCCCTCCCGTCCTTGCTGCCACTTCGCTGCTCCGCTGGGGTGGGGTGCCCTTTGGTTTGTCATGTTTTGTGACCTGTTTGTGTTTCCACAACCACAGTGAAACATTCTCGTTTGTCTTAACTGGAGAAGATGGGAGCAGACGGTTCGGTTACTGCCGAAGACTGCTGGTGAGTACCCTCTGCCTTTCGCTCAGCCAGGGATGCCCAGAGAGCCAGCCCCTCGAGACTCGGATGTCACCTGTGCTGCTGGAGAAGGGAACAGGTGGTGGTGGGTTAACCAAGGGAGTTACGACCACAGATAAGAAGGCCCGGCACAGTGGCACACGCCTTTAATACCAGCACTTAGGGCGGCAGAGGCAGGTGGATCTCTGTGAGTTCAAGGCCAGCCTGGTCTACAAAGAGAGTTCAGAACACAGAGAGAAACCCTGTCCTGGGAAAAGAGAAACACACACACACACACACACACACACACACACACACACACACACACACGACTAGCCCTGGTAATGTGTACCTGCAATTCCAATATTGACAAAGTTCCTGAGTTCAGGGGCCAGACTATCTCAAATCACACAACACACACACACACACACACACACACACACACACACACACACACACA
>OU015744.1:81607928-81624206 GCA_907169655.1 Acomys percivali
TAATAATAATAATAATAATAATAATAATAATAATAATAATAATAATAGAAAGACACAGAGACCTACTCTCTCTCTTCTGAGTGCTGAGAGTAAACATGTGTGTATTAAAATGATGAGATTTTTATGTGTGTATTAAAGTGTATGTGCACATGTGGTTGTCAGAGGAAACTCTCAGGAGCCTCTTGTGTCCCCTCACTATGGGCTCTGGAAATCAAACGTAGCACAGGTGCTTTCACCATTTTTTCTTACGACTACCGTTCTGGTGGTTTGGGGGGGAGTCTCACTGTGCTTTTGATTTTCACTTCTCTTATGTCTGGTGAAGTCAAACACTTCTTCTGGTAGGGGTGTTGGCTGTTGGTGATCTTTTGAGGGCTGTTTATTTTAACCAGTGCCCCTTTGGGATGAGTTGCAGCCCTTTTCACTAGCCGCTGCTATTGAAGCCACACCCTCACCCACACTGAACTGGCCTCTTCTCTCCGTCTGTTCCCCCTGCAGCACGTTGTCCAAGTGCTGTCATGCGATGGTGGCCCTCATCTACCCTTTCAGCTGGCAGCACACCTACATCCCGGTGTTACCGCCTGCCATGATTGACATAGTGTGCTCACCCACGCCCTTCCTCATCGGCCTGCTCTCCAGCTCACTGCCGCTGCTCAGGGAGCTGCCGCTGGAAGAGGTGAGCCCGGGAGCGCTGCACCCCACTTCCTCAGGCCACACAAAGAGGAAGGGAGTGCTGGGCGGGAGTGGGGAGATGCCAGGCCTTGCTCTGTGACAAGTTGTTCCCAGAGTCTTGGTGACTGTAAGCACCATTTTCCCCTTTAAGTGAAATGGCCTGTATAAGCCGGCATTTAGAAGCCCTGACATCAGGCATAGCTGGCTGCCCCCTCCTCCTGGCTCCCTACACTGAGTGGAGAAAGCAGTAACCGGACTGTGTGCTTGACCTGATGACAGAGCAGTCAAGGACTTAGTTATGTCATTTAAAAAATAAGTATAGAGTGTGGCTGGCAAGGTGCTTCAGTGTCAAGCCTGATGACCTGAGTTCAGTCACCTAAGAGGTACATGTTGAAAGGAGACCAGTGACTCTTGGTAGAGTACCTGTCTATCATGTACAGACCTCTAGGTCCAAGTTCAAGAACATGATCGTCATTATCATTATCATCATATAATAATAATAATAATAATAATAGCAGCTAGATTTAAAGGGAAGAAAAAAATATAACTACAAAGCAGGGTATGAGTGTGACACTCCTGCACCCCAGCACGCACCAGGTCAACCTGGGCTCCGTAACAAGACACCACAAAATTAACCACTGCATTGTTGTCATAACACCCAGGATTTATAGTTTAGTGTGGAAGTCCAGGACGTTCTGTGTGGCTCCTCTGCAGTTATTCAGCCCCCTTTCAGTAGTTCCTGACCTGACTTGTAAACAGGGGACCCCAGCAGTCAGTATGGGGGAGCAGGAACCAGAATCTAGGGTCTGCGTAAGGGTCCACCCTCAGAGGCAACATGGAAGCAGCATGTCCTTAAGGACAAGGACGCTCACTCACCCTGTTCTGGTCCTACACCTCAGCCCACACTGAGGAGAGAGGTGCTCCCACCCAAAAACTATAAGAAAGGTGCCCAGCCCGTGGCCTGACAGTGTCCCCCAGACCCCAGTCCTCTTCCAGTCTCTTACCTCTCTGGAGCACTGGCAGCTTCAGTGGACATCTCAGGGATAAAGGGGCAACTTCCCCATCAGGGAGAACAGCAGGTCAAATAGAATTGCAGAAAGTCGGGGCCCCTGGCATCTTCTGTCCCACCTCAGTAACCCACAGACAGACAGAAATAACAGAGCAGGCCTGCCTAAGTACAGCAGGGCTGTGAATCCAGCTGCCAACACACCTGTGTGTCCTAGCCTTCAGTACCAGCTCAGGATACCACTCAGTCCCCGTCAGAACTCACACGCGCGCACACACACACATTCTCCCCATCCGCTGCCAACTGCCTCGAGTGCCGAGGAAGAAGAAAACACCACATCCATCTATATCCCAGAAACCCTGGCGACAAAGCTCATCCCTTTTCTTCTGTCCTGTAGGTTCTTGTGGTCGATCTCATCAACGATCGGTTCCTCAGACAGGTGAGTAGAAAGCTGGCTCAGCCTGCTGCACTTGTGCCTTTGCGTCTTCCAGGGAGGGGGCCCTCCCCTGAGTCCAGCTCCAGAAAGGCTCTGTAGTAAGCCTGGACCTGCTGTCAGGACCACCTCAGGACAAGGCTAGCCAAGGACAAGGCGGCAAAGAACACTGCTTTAGCAAAGATTGGTTTTCACCTGTAGAGGCACAGAGAGGCTTCAAGGCAATAACAGTCAGGGCTGGAGAGACGGCGGCTTAGCCGTGAAGAGTTTGTACTGCTCATATGAATTTGCAAAGAACTCAAGTCCATTCCCAGCGCCTGTGTCAGGCAGCTCACAACCACCTGTAACTCCAGCTTCAGGGGGAAACAGCTCTGACCTCCTCAGGCACTGCACTCACATGCAAACACACAGAAATTTTAAAAATTCAGTCAGTTTTTCGAAAGGGGCAGGAGAACTGACTCAGCCAGTAAGGGCACCTGCTGCTCTAGCAGAGGACCAGGGTTTAGTTCGCAACAACACATTCGTACACATAAAATGAAAATAAGTCATTTTTAATTAAAAAAAAAAATTCAGGACACATCCAGGCATGCTGATACCTCCCTGTAATCCTTCTTACACTTGGGAGATGGAAGCAAAATTATTTTTGCTAGGCTTTTCTTTTCTTTTTTATTTATTTTTAGTTTGTTCTGGTATTGGCCATAGAGCTCAACTCTGCCACTAGAAAAATCATTCCCTAGCCTGTTTCTTTTTTTCTTTTTAATTATTATATTTCTTTTAACATACACATTTATGTTATTACACATACATAAAATAAACTACATACAGCAGGAAGAACCAGGAAACAATCTGGAATTATATAACTGTTAACATTCATAGTGATTTGGTTCTTCATATTTGGCAAACTTGAGCCTGATTCTGTTTTTATCTAAGGTGTGTAGTGGTGCACACCTTTGGTGCCAGCGCTCGGGAGGCAGAGGCAGAGGGAGATCTCTATGAGTTTAATGCCAGCCTGGTCTACAGAGTGAGCCCCAGGCCAGCCAGGGCTGCTCAGTGAGACCTTGTCACAGAAATAAAACAAAGTTTAAACTATTAGCGGAGCTGTCTGTCTAGGGATGCGGCTGGCACATGGCTAGCCAGGTCCAGCTGTGCCCACCCGCGTCTCCTGCCTTACAGATGGAAGACGAGGACTCCATCCTGCCCCGGAAGCTGCAGGTAGCCCTAGAACATATTCTGGAACAGAGGAATGCCCTGGCCTGTGACCAGGATGGAGGCCTGATGGACTGTGTGCATGGTAAATGCCAGGGCCGGAGGCCAAGTGACAAAGTAGGGGCATGAGGAGGGAAAGTGGGGTCCGGTCCTTCGTTAGGATTTCATTCAGATAATTGTAGGACTTTTCGCCACTTCCTCCATTTAGTTCCTAGAATACCTAAAATACCTCTAAAGCGGGGGAAAGATGGCTTTCAGTGCCCTTTCTCTTGAACGGTCACAGGTGGCTGTGGCAGAGAGGTGTCCCCCTGTGATCACTGACTGACCGCCCTGGGCTCCAGCCTACCAATTCCTCACTGTCACGGCCTTTTGTGCCACTCGCTCAGGCCCTGAGTGCAGCCCCTTGAACGAGGTGGTGTCCGAAGCCTTCGTCCGCTTCTTCGTGGAGATCGTGGGCCACTACTCCTTGTTCCTGACGTCGGGCGAGGAGAGGAGCCTGCAGCGGGAGGCCTTCAGAAAAGCTGTCTCCTCTAAGAGCCTACGACGCTTCCTGGAGGTCTTCATGGAGACCCAGACTTTCCGTGGCTTCATCCAGGAGCGGGAACTCCGCAGGCAGGGTGCCAAAGGTTAGAACACCGCGCTGTGAGTGGAGTAGGCCTACTTGCTGGGTTTCTGAGGTACCTAGGTTCTGAGCGGCTGAGGAGAGGGGTGGGGATTGGGGCGGGGCTGGTGGGGAGTGGGAGGGCATTGTGGTCCCAGACGAGGATGCAGGCAAGATCAGTGTTGTGATGGAAGCTAAACCCGTGGAGGGAAGGCACTCAACCTCTGCAGCAGGGCTATACTGAAGCCAGAAGATTCCAGAAGAGCAGATGGCCCCTGCCTGGGATTTCTCTGGTGCTAAGAACTCAGCTCGAAGCCCTGCACTCTCACATCCATTTGCGTAGAGAAGACAGGAAAAGAGAAATTTGATTAGAGGGTGTGAGAGGGCGGCCTTCATTCGGGGCTTCTCTTCAGGAGAAAAGGTGCCACGTGCATCTAGCCAGGTTTACAGGAAACGGGATCTTTCCAGACAGCTACTATACAAGGTGGGGAACTATAAGAAAAAAAAAAAACCCTGTAAAGCTCATGCTTGAAAGCACATCTCTAGGCACAGCTGTGTCTCAGAAGCAAGACTTCGCTTTCCCGTGTTAGTGAGGAAGGGAGTTAGTTGGTGCAGAAGCCAAAGGCAAGGATCTAAAATGTCCCCGGGTGTGTCTCCTCACCAGGCCTGTTTGAAGTACGAGCGCAGGAGTACTTGGAAACCTTGCCCATCGGAGAGCATAGTGGCGTCAATAAGTTCCTCAAGGGACTGGGTAAGGCCTTTGGGTCCCTGTCACCGGCCTCGGTTCTAAACTGTCTTTTTCTGGAATCTTAACTCCTCCAGTCCGCAGAGCCTGCAACTCTCAGTAATGCAGGAAGCTGCCACTTAGACTGCCCGCCTCTCTTCGTCTGTTGTTGCGTACCATGTTCCCCTCCCATGGTCCCCTGCCCTCCTCAGTCTTCTGGGAACCCAACAGAGGAAGCAGCCCTGGGGCCATGCAGGGAGTAATCCGGGCAAGACTCCACCAAGGCTCTAAAAAAAAGAAGAAGAAGGAAAATGAGAGCCCATGTTTGACAGTAGCTTATACCTGCACCCCAACATTTGGGAGGCAAAGGCAAGAGGCTCAGGAGTTCAGTGATCAGCCAGCCAGCAAGATGACTCAGCGGGTAAAGACTCTTGCCACACAAGCCAGCAGCCTTAGTTAGTCCAATACCCAGAGCCCACATAAAGGTGGGAGGAAGGAACTGACTCCACAGAGTTGTCCTTTGACCTCCACACGTGCCACTTCCTCTCTCCCTCGCTCCGCTTTCCCCTGATAAAATGTTCTCACTTTCTTTTTTAGGCAATAAGATGAAATTTCTCCACAAGAAATAGCCCTCATCTTCTTGGCTCAAGGAAAAACATTCTCCTAGAGTCCTGAGGCTGTGGGCTGAGAGCTGTCCACAGCGCCTGATTCGTTCCAGGACGGAGCCTGTGAGCTGGACAGCGGCAGATGCTCAGGACAGCCCTGGAAGGGACCTGCCAGCATGCTAATGGTTGTTACTGTGGTTGGTTCTGTGATCTTTAAATCTTAGATATTAAAAGAGAAGAAGCCGGGCGGTGGTGGCACACACCTTTAATCCCAGTGCTGAGGAGGCAGAGGCAGGTGGCTGGCTGTGAGTTCGAGGCCAGCCTGGTCTACAAAGCGAGTCCAGGACAGCCAAAGCTACACAGAAAAACTCTGTCTCAAAAAAAAAAAAAAGAAAAGAAAATTGTTTGGGTCTTCATTGTCTCTCCTGGGCCATCTCATCTTTTCTGGGTCAGCTGGTTGACATCTGTGGAGCCAGAAAGGAGGAGGTAGGTACAGTGGCCACCACTGAAGCAATCTTAAAGAGATGCGGCTGCCTGCACTACTGGTCGGTCTATGACGCCACCTGGTGGCAGAGACTGTGGACTTCACTATGCCTGGCTCTTCTCCCCCCTCCCCCCCTCTTTCTTAGAAGCCTGAACAGCCTGTGGCTTTTAGAGGGACACATAAAAAGAAGAAATCTTGTTAACTGGTTATAAAATGTTCTTAGGGTCCTGAAGTTTATATTTCCTGTGGCCCACCCATGACACTTAGGCCACCGCTATGAACCTATTTCCTCATAGCCTACATAGATAGGGAGAGGTTCTCTTAATGAGACCAAGGAACCAGAGGAGGCCACAGTCAGCTGGCCTGTGGAGGGCAGGGCAGGGGGGAGCCTGCAAGAGTCTTATGTGCTGCACAGGAAAGTGTTTGGGCTGGCCTTAGGGCTACCGCCCCATACTGCTGGGCCCTCAGTGAATGCCTCCAGTGACAGTGCATCTCCTCGGACCTGGGGTATGATTAGTAGATGTGGGGGTGGGGGGCATTAGGATATGCCTGAGTAAGACTGAGTGAGCAGGGGGGGGCTCAGGAATTTATGCCACACAAGCGCCTCGGTTTAGTTAACTTTACTGATAGCAATATTCTGTGTATTTTTATATCACCACCTCCCCCCACCCCCCGATCACTTTTAGTATTTTGGAATATACATTCTTTTCTAACTTATTTTCTATTATACTGTTTTACTTAAGAACTCCAAGTGAATAAATAAATAAATATATATATATCTTTATCAACATTCCTAGTGATTAACAATACTCTATTTTATGAATGTTTTGTATTTGACTTAAGCAAAAACTAAAATAAAATTGGGGAAATGTGCTAGGCTACTGTGCATTGCTGTTTTGCTTACATGTTTGTCTATGTGAGGGTGTCAGATCCCCTGGAACTGGAGTTCCAGAAAATTGTGAGCTGCCATGTGGGTGATGGGGATTGAACCCTGATCCTCTGGAAGAGCAGACAGTGCTCTTAACTGCTGAGCCATCTCTCTCTAGCCCCAAAATACAGACACACACACACACGAAGAACTGGAGCAAAAAAAGTAGCGTGGCAACGACAGTTCACAGGCTGGGGCAGATGGGAGGGGAGATTGGCATTGTCTTGCTAGATAGTGCAAGCTGAACCTGAACTTGCCAAAATCCTTCTGCCTGAACGCCCCCTACTGGGGTCATAGGCACACACCACCACACCTGTCGGAGGAACAGATTCTAGAGGAATGATGCTCTTTGCTGAGAAAACACCTCTAGGATGCATGGTGTGGGAGATGATGTCACAGCCCCCCCCCGGCATATATCTACCGGTACTTGCACTCACATATACTGGTACACATATACACACACATGAATAAGCAATAAATTAAAATTATAACAAAAAGGAAGGTGGAGCCTAGTAAAATAGCACAGTGAGTAAAGTGCCTGTGCTAGGCATGGCGGCCTGAGTTCAGTCCTCACAATTCAGGCCCACACGGTAAGAAGAGAAAACTGACTCTTACAAATTGTCCCCTGACTTCCGTAAACAGTACACATGTATGTGTGTGTGTGTGCGCATGCACACTGGTGAAACAACAAGAACTACCCATACATACACAAATACACACGCACACATTTAAAACAATAGGAAAATAAGCCACAAAGCAGAAAGGAGCTGGTGAGCTGGTTCAGTGGTTGAGAGCAGTTGCTGCTCTTGCAGAGGACTAGAGTCAGGCTGTTCACAATTGCCTATAACTTTCTTGCTCGCTATCCCTCCTGGTCTCCAAGGACGTCTGCGTGCACATGGGTGTGCATACATGCATGTGCGCACAAAATTTTGAAAATGTTTGAAAAAAAACATATACAACCATTAAAATCAATAGGGGAATGACATTCCTTCTCAAAGGGAGGGGCCTCTTTGTTGCTGTAAACAGCTTTTTTCTTCCTCCAGGTACCTTGGCAACATGCTAGGCAGGCCCTTGATGCTACAGAGGAGACTACAGGAAGAATTCCAGGGCCTTGGTGAGGGTAAAGTCAGTGGCTCAGGGATTGGTGCTTGCCCCTGCCCTCTGGTCTGTTTCCCTTGGCCCAAGGCCAGTACAGAATAACCAACCCTGCACACTCCTGAAACCTTGGCATTCTCCACCCTTGTTTCCTTATTTGATTACAGTAAAAGTTACAGAACATACACTTAGCCATTTTAAAAAATAAATAATTTGGGGGCATGCAGGACATTCACTGCTGTGTGATTACAACCTCTCTCGCATTTGCAAAATTTTTCATTGCCCCAAGCCTGAATGCATATCCATTCTGCAGAGGTCCCTGTTGTGTAGACTAAGGTGGGTTGGTGGAGCCACTTCAGGCCTGACCAGAGAGAGGCAAGAACCCGGAAAAGCAAAACACCTGTCAAGGCCAATTGTGTTCCAAGGCTCTCTAGTGACTACACCTTAGTCACGCCCAGGCCCTAAGTGGAGTTCAGCTGCAAACTTCTGCCTACAATTAGGGGACCTGGTACCAGCCTCCCTGACAAGGATCAGCCCCGTGTCCCTTACCTGCCCACCCTTACTCCTTCTCCTAAGCAACCCAGCACACGTCTATGGGAACACCATTGAGTTCTACAACCAAACTCACAGCCATGGGCTCTTCCCAGCAGGGCTAATGCCCTCAGCCCCTGGGTGGAGTCTAGGCTAGATTGTTCACTGCGGATTCATGAACACACACCTAGCCTAAGGCTCTGGCCAGCTGATGACAGTTGTAAAAATACTTGAGCATGGGTGGGCCCTTGCTCATCAGCTAGCTAAAAGCTTGGCAGAACTCAGCTGGACTACCAGGTAAGGAGGATGGCCTCTGCCCACCCAGTTCCTCAAGTTTCCCCTTTAGCCTTGGAGCCAGGAGCTCTGGATTAAGGCTGCATTCCATCCCACCCTCTCTGTGCCTCGTCAGCCTATGGGAGAGCTCCAAGCAGGACCAGAGATGGCATAGAAGCCGTGCATGCAAGGTGGAGTTAGCATCTATTCACAAGACCTGTGGTGAAGGGAGTAAGTTTCCTAGTGATGCGGAAAGGACAAGAAGTTCAAGAGACTAGAAAAAAAACGAGGCAGGTTTGTTGCTGTTGTTTGATTTTTCTGTGGGTTATTTCCTTTTGTTTCAAGATAGGCCTTCACAGTGCATCCTTAACTGACCTGGAACTCACTGTAGATCAGGCTGGCCTCTTACCTACAGAACTCTGCCTGCCTCTGCCTCTTGAGTGCTGGGATTACAGGTGTGAGCCGTGCAGTTTTTAATACACAGTTTTGCAGAAAGGGATGCCAGGGTAGAGAAAAGGCAAAAAGTGGCTGGAGTGATGATTTGACAGAAGGCACTGTCTGTCTTAAATCCTGGAATACAGAAAAATTCATATCCTCTTCTTCCACAGGCTGGGACATCTACATCCCAAACTCCCTATCGCACTGGCGTAGGACACAAAACCTCATCCAATGAACAGTGAGACTGCCCCCAACTCCTAGCCCATCCTGGGCTCAGTCAGAGGACCACCTGTAATTACTACCTCTCAGAATTCTGAGAGGAGCAGATGCCAGCCCTTAGCTAAGGGAGGGAGGTGTCTCCTGCACCTCTGTAACCATGATGCTCTCTAAACCTACCTCATATTGGAAAGGAACCATAACGCTGGACGGTGGTGGCACACACCTGTAATCTCAGCACTCAGGAGGCAGAGGCGGGCAAGTCTCTGTGAGTTCAAGGCCAGCCTGGTCTACAGAGTGAGTTCTAGACAGCCAAGGCTACTCAGAGAAACTCTGTCTTGGAAACAAAAACAAAAATGTTTTTGTTAGTGTACAGACTTTATTCCTCACCGCCTACAGGACACGATCCCAGGGATCACAGACCGTAACTATTACAGTTTTGTATCTTAGCCTGTATCCATTCAAACTGACCTGATGGAGGCTGAACATATGATGGCTGAAGACACAATCCTACTGGACTCCAAAGAGAAGTTTTATTTTTTTTAGGATCCATTTTATTGTGTGTGTGTGTGTGTGTGTGTGTGTATGTGTGTGTGTGTGTGTTGGGGTGCATAGGCCAGAAATGGGGGGTGTTAGAAGCTTCAGAGATGGAGCTACAGGCCTGAGTTTCCCAGGGTAGGTGATAGAACCTGAGCTCCAGGTATCCCTCTAGCCCCCAGTAAGTAGAACCTAAAGGAGGTGCTGGGAATGCTTGGCTTCACAACAAGTGTGATCCCTCAGGAAATCACGTTAGCACATACGCCATTAGCCCAGCAGCTTGCCCTGCAGATGCATGACGTAAAGGCTGGCCTGCACCTTCATTCACAGTGTGTTAAGGTGTGACTCTGTATGCTCCACTGTTAATTGCTGAACCAGGAGTGAGCTAAATGCTAACAGATTTTTCTTATTGTCATTGCTATTGAGGAATCTCCTGTCTCAATATTGTGTAAAAAGTATCACTCCCCAAGCCGGGCGTGGTGGCACAAACTTTTAATCCCAGCACTAGGGAGGCAGAGGCAGACGGATCACTGTGAGTTCAATTCCCAGAAACCACATGGTGGCTCACAACCATCTATAATGTGATCTGGTGCCCTCTTCTGGCCTGCTGGTTCACGTGCATGCAGAATACTGTATAAATAATAAATAAATAAACTTAGAAAGAAAAAAAGAATCTGACCGTACATATTTTGATGGGACTGACTATACACAGCTCTTCAGTACAGTCAGAGACTCAGCTCATCATGGTCGTCTGTTCTACTCTGATCCTTATGTGTTTTCAAATATGGCAGGTTTCCCTCATAAGGTTGGGGGGTTTTGTGATTAATAATAATAATGATGATGATGATGATGATAAATTATTATTAATTTATATTGCATCTCAATTGTAATCCCCTCGCTCTTATCTTCCTGTTCCCTCCCTCCCCTCCTTTTCCACTCTATCCCCCTCCCCTAGACCTCTGACAGGTGGGTTCTCCTCTTCCTCCATCTGACCACAGCCTATCAGGTGTCTTCTGGATATCCTGCATCACCTTCCTCTGTGTTCCCATAGGACCTCTCCCCTAAGGGGCAGTGATCAAATTGTGGGTACCATAGTTCCTGTCAGCGGCAGCTCCCCCCTCTCCCCCGCCCCGCTCTTCCTCTCTTTCCATGTGGAGAGTGAGCTGTCCATTGGCTACATCTGAACAGCGGGTCTGGGTTCTCTGCTTGCAATGTCCTTGGTTGGTCAGTTTGCACAGGCCACCAATCTCCCCCCCCATCCAGATCTGCCAGCCTTAACAGTCTCCTTGTGGGGCTTCTGACAGCCACCCTTCCCTCCCCAGCCCCCGTAAGTTTTATACAGTTAAATATTTTCAAGCCTGATAAGTAAGACCTATTTGTTCGTTAAAAAATAAAAAGGAGCAGGGTGTGGTGGCGCACACCTTTAATTCCAGCACTCAGGAGGCAGAGACAGGAGGATCTCTGTAAGTTTGAGTCCAGCTTGGTCTACAAATTGAGTCCAGACAGCCAAGACTACACAGAGAAACCCTGTCTCAATAAATAAATAAATAAATAAATAAATAAATAAATAAATAAATAAATAACCCACACATACACACACACAGAGAGAGAAAAACAAACAAAAAACACCCAAGTTGAGTTCCAGGACAGCCAAGGCTACACAGAGAAACCCTGTCTCGAAAAACCAAAAAAGAAAAGAAAAGGAAAGAAAGAAAAACCAAAACAACAACAAAACACCAAGCAACTAAAGTTAGAAGTAAGCCTAGTCTCAAAGATAAGTAAATATTGAAATAGGCCTGGGTTGAGGTTGCTAAAAGAGAAATCTGTTAGGCTGTGATGGTGACAGCATAGAGCTATGTCTCCGTCCACCCCTTATAGTTACCTGAAACCAAAAGCCTTCTGACCTTGGCTTTAACTTGTATTCTGCTTATGATATATACAATTTTTGGAAAGTGTGTGTGTGTGTGTGTGTGTGTGTGTGTGTGTGTGTGTGTGTGTGTGTGTGTGTGTGTGTGTTTTATTTTCTGAGACAGTTTCTCTGTGTGGTCCTGTTGTCCTGGAACTCACTCTGTAGACCAGGCTGACCTGGAACTCACAGAGATCCACCACCCAGCATAAAAAACTGGCAGAAATGAAGATATTTTTTGTTTGTTTGTTTGTTTGGGGTCTTTTGGGTGGATTTGTTTTTTTGTTTTATTTGTTTGTTTGTTTTCTGTGTATCTCTGGCTGTCCTGGAACTTGCTTTGTAGATCAGGCTAGCCTCAAACTCAGAGATCCACCGGCGTCCAAGCAAGTGCCTCCACCAAAAAGTGAAGATATTCTAAAGAGACACTTCCGTCTCTCCATCTGACTGTCAGTAGAACTGGAAGGAAGGGCCCCAAAGAAATGGAAATTTCCCCCAGGAAGCTCATGCTGGGAGAAGGGAAAGGCACCAGCAGGAAGGGGAACTTGTCTCAGGCCACCTCACAGGAAGAGCTCTGCCTGCAACCCCTTATACACTTAGCCCTTTACTTAAACCTTGACCTCAGTCTAGGACCCCAAATATGGACTTGGGAGGTTTCCTGAGTTTCACTCTATTGTCTGTTTGCTTTCACTCTTGTTTCTCTGTGTAACAGCTCTGGCTTGGAAGGGTGGCAGGGAGCTACACTGCACGCACCTTTGTTCTAGAGACTCCTAGACTGGTCCACTGATTGGGACTTCTGTGGTGAGCTGGGTATGCTACAGATCTGGAGAGATGTGTTTTTGTGTTGAGACCCCTGAAGCTGGTCAAGTCCCCTCTGTTAGGGTACAGCCAATTCGGCGGGCCGGCCCAGGGACCACACAATGGGAGAAGGAAAAGGCACTGCCAGAAGGGGGCGCACATCTTCGGGGAGACATTACAACCTATGAGACTGATGGAGCAGCCTGCCTCCATCCTAGGCTTGACCGCCAGCACATAGTAAAGAAAAGCTAGCATCATGCCAGTTTATGATTAACTCTGTTTCTCAGGGATCGGGCCAGGCGCCACCTAGAACCTTAAACACAAACGGTTGGTTCTGTACTGCCTGTTTA
Organism: Acomys percivali; assembly: GCA_907169655.1. Lineage (NCBI taxonomy): Eukaryota > Metazoa > Chordata > Mammalia > Rodentia > Muridae > Acomys > Acomys percivali. The sequence continues at coordinate 81,620,726 of OU015744.1, forward strand.
GGGAAACAGGAGCCACGCCTTTCAAACGGTTGTTCTGACCACCCCGCAACCATGCCTTTGTTTCAGGAGTTAGTTATGTTCTACTTCCTGTAGAGGTCAGAGGGCAACTCACAGGATTCTCCCTCATACCACCACGTGGGCTGTGGGTATTGAATTTAGACCATCAGACCTCATGGCAAGGGTGTTTAATCTCCCAGCCATCTTAGCAGCCCCTGCATTTTTGTTCCTGAAGTTAGGGTCAGGAGGCCTCTAGCCGTCCTAACATGCTAGCCACTGACCAACTAAAGAAACTGAATGCTGAGAAGCAGAGAAGGGAGGTTTAATCAATATGGCCACACAGGAGAGAGGAAACAGAGATACAGCAGGGATCCCCTAATCAATGTGGCCACACAGGAAAGAGTTACAGTGACATTCAGCGACTAGCCTCACCCCCAAGGAGAACAGGACACATCAGTTAGGCTAGGGCTTTAGGAAAAAGCAGGAGGTACGGAGTTCCCCATTAGGCGTGTTCCCACACACATTACCTCAGCTTGTCTTACTGAAAATGATCTGACAAGCTGTCAGATTTGGTGAAATTTCCTTCCTGGACTCACGTTCTCCTGATTGGCCGTTCCTTCTCCCACCTACGATTACTGGAGCAATTGTTCTTTCTTGAGGTCAGTTGTGTCAGTAGTCTGATGGCCAAAGGGAGAGCACAGTCTCTGTGTAGAAAGCATCCGTTCTAGCCAGGCTGGCTACACTCTGCAATGATTGGAGCCTTACTTTTTTTTTTTTTCAGTTATGTTTTATTATACGTATGGATACTCTGCCTGCATGTATGTCTCTGCACCACATAGAGAAGTCAGAAGGGGCCATTGGATTCCATGGGACTGGAGTTACAGGTGGTTGTGAGCCACCGAAGAGCCAGCCTGCCTCCATCTTAGGCCTTCAAAGCCCTCATACAGCAAAGACAAACTAGGTTTACTCCTGTTTTTTATTAAACCTCTGTTTCTCCAAGATTGGGCTGTGCCCTACCTGTGACCTTAGCTACAAACAGTTCTGTACTGCCTGCGTCAGGAGTGGCGATCATGACTTTGTTCCAGAAAGTAGCTTATGGGCACCCTGCAACCCTGCCACTGTTTCAAAAGGTTGTGTGGCCACCGAGGCCTACCTGGTTCTGACTCCTGGCGGCGGCGGCGGCAACTGTGATTTCTTTGTCTTCACCACCTGTGTAGGTTCCGCTCTGCAACCTGCCTATGCTTTCCCATTTGGAAACCTCTTGCTCCTGAGTTCTATAAAAACCTGTCTTCCTCATATCCAATGCTGACCTCTCAAACCTCACCCCAGGGAGAGGGAGCCTCTCTGTACATGAATAAGAAACCTAACAGGAACAAACAAGCAAAATGGCTTGCTTTAGTTAATTGCTTGGTTTAACTCATGTGGCCATGGTGACTTGGGGGGGTGACTTGGGGGGGTGACTTGGGGTGGTGTTCTTTCTTCCCCCAATTTTGGGATCAACACCACTGATAGGTATGCTCCTATAGATCTTCTCTGCTAAATGAGCCAGTTCAAGCCAAATTAAAGTATAAAGGCAGGTTTACTTGGAAGGATCCTGCTGGTTGAGGGGCTCTGGACTGATCCAGGAAAGATAAGCATCCCATTGTAAGAAGGGTAGACCAGCTCCAGACCATACAATAAGAGTCTGGAAAAAAAATTTAATTTAATTTAAAAAATAATAAATAAAGAATCTGGAAGCCGAGCTGGAGAGATGACTCTGAAGTTAAGAATACTGCCTGTTCTTCCAAATGTCCTGAGTTCAATTCCCAGCAACCACATGGTGGCTCACAATCATCTAGAATGAGATCTGGTGCCCTCTTCTGGTGTGCAGGGGTACATGCAGGCAAAACACTGTATACTTAATAAATAAATACATCTTTAAGCCAAGTGGTGATGGCGCACGCCTTTAATGCCAGCACTCAGGAGGCAGAGGCAGGCAGATTGCTGTGAGTTCGAGGCCAGCCTGATCTACAAAATGAGTCCAAGACAGCCAAGGCTATACACACACACACACACACACATACACACACACACACACACACATACACACACACACACACACACACACATACACACACAGAGAGAGAGAGAGAGAGACAGAGACAGAGACAGAGACAGAGATAGACAGAGTCAGTAAAATTAGTGATAAGGAATACAGGCATGGGTAGCGAAGCTCTGCCTGGCCTTCCCACCCTAAGGACTGGTTACTTTCTTTCTTTGCTTTGCGAGCTTGTGCTCTTTAGGGCTTCTCACTCCCCTCCTGCCTTGGGCCCCCCCCCCCTCGCCTCAGCTGCCCACTCCTGGAAAAGTTAAACTTGCCCCAGAGACTCACTCTAAAAATCTCTAACAGCACTTTCCTTCTTTTCTAACCATAGGAAACTCAACGTCACATCGGAGAGATTCCCCCAAATTTGCTCCCTCAGAGCTTTTCTTGAATCTAGAGGATTTAAAATCTCCCAAAAGATTAGACAATGCTTAACAAAAAAAAAATCCCCAAACCTCAGAATGCTCGATCCATCAAGGAGGGAAGACACTGGAAAATGAAGGCCTGGACTCAAATGAGAAAGAAGACCCAAAACAATTGTTCGGTAGCTGACCTAACTGCCTTAGGAAAAGCACAAACAAAGCAATGGATTTAATTAAACCAAAGTTGCTCTCCAGTTCACACACCCCTCCCTCCTCCCCCTCCCTCCTCCCCCCTCCCGCTTGCCAGCCTTCACAGACCACAGAGAACAAAGAACTTGACTCCTCATTGGATACAGAGAGTGAAGACCCAGGAAACAAGGGAACTCAGATTATCCCTTCCCTTCCCCCTCCCACCCCTCACCCCACCTGAGGCACCTCCACCACAGCCATAAACCATCTTTCCAGTCACAGACCCAGCCATGGGGGGGGGCCAGCCACCTTGTGGGGGGGACCCCATTGCTAGGAGCCTCGGGCCCTCCCCCCAACTGGAATGTTTCCTATTAATTCACGTTTAACGGGACAATACCCACCAGCCTGGTACCCTCTTCAGACGGCAGAATTAGTAGAGCGATGCCAAGCTTTTTGAGAGGATGGAGCAACTCTATTTTACAAAATTTCAATATAAACCTTTCAACTCCCCAAGACTTGAAAGATTTGTGCCGATGACCTTCTCTTCCCAGCTCTCTGTTTATACAATGGGAGGCCCTATTTAAAGATGAATACGGGCTGGAGAGATGGCTCAGAGGGTAAGAGCACTGACTGCTCTTCCAAAGATCATGAGTTCAATTCCCAGCAACCACATGTTGGCTCACAACCATCTATAGCAGAAATCTGTATACATAATAAATAAATAAATCTTTAAAAAAATAAATAAATAAAGATGAATACAAAATCAACAGGTAGGTTTACAACAAGGACAAACCCCCTACCCCCCTCAATTAATGAAGTGAAATTATGACCAACTGTTTGGCCAGGGTAA
>OU015744.1:81627286-81641399 GCA_907169655.1 Acomys percivali
AGAGAGAGAGAGAGAGAGAGAGAGAGAGAGAGAGAGAGAGAGAGAGATGTATGAACATCTTCGTGCTCATTTGCTTGCTGTGCGCAGCTCAATTTCTCTACCTTAAACAGTTCAGGACCGTCAGCCTAGGGAATGGTGCTGCCCACAGTGGAATGCCTCTGCCCACATTAACTTAAAGATAGTCCCCCACAAATATGCCCATAGGCCAATCCAACATAGAAAACCCTTTACTGAGACTGTTTCTAGGTGACTCTATGTTGTGTCAAGTTGACAATTTAAGCTAAACATTACATTCTATATGTGTCATTTTGATGCCTTTCAAGTTGCATCTCAAAAAAATGAAGCCTTGCAGGCACAGTGGCACACATCTTTAATCCCAGTACTTGGAGGCAGAGGCAGTCAGATCACTGTGAGTTCAAGGCCAGCCTGGTCTACAAAGTGAGTCCAAGACAACCAAGGATACACAGAGAAACCACGTCTTGAAAAATAAAAACTAGGGCTGGAGAGATGGCTCAGTGGTTAAGAGCACTGCCTGCTCTTCCAGAGGTCCAGAGTTCAATTCCCAGCAACCACATGGTGGCTCACAACCATCTATAATGTGATCTGGTGCCCTCTTCTGTAGATAAAGTACTCATATACAATAAATAAATAATTTTTAAAAAAAAGAAAGAAAGAAAGAAAAAGAAAAAACTAATGCCGGGCGTGGTGGCCCACGCCTTTAATCCCAGCACTTGGGAGGCAGAGGCAGGTGGATCGATGTGAGTTAAAGGCCAGCCTGGTCTACAAAGTGAGTCCAGGACAGCCAAGGCAACACAGAGAGACCCTGTCTCGAAAAACCAAAAAAATAAAAATAAAAATAAAAATAAAAAAATAAAATGAAGCCTCCCTCTTCTTCCTTTCATCTCTCCTTTTGTTTGTTGTTTGTTTTTCTCAAGACAGGGTTTCTCTGTGTAGCTCTGGCTGTCCTAGAACTTGTTCTGTAGACCAGGCTGCCCTCAAACTCTGCCTGTGTCTGCTTCCCAAGTGCTGGGATTGGAGGCGTGCACTACTACCAAACTGCTTCCTGTCTCCTTTCCTTCTTTCTTTCTTTCTTTTAAAGATTTTACTTATTGTATATGATGCTCTATTTGCATGTGCACCTTTATGCCAGAAGAAGTCATTAGATCACATTACAGATGGTTATAAGCCACCTTGTGGTTGCCGGGAATTGAACTCAGGACCTCTGGAAGAGGAGACTGTGCTCTTAACCGCTGAGCCATCTCTCCAGCCCCTCCTCTCTCCCTTTGATAAATGAGATTATAGAATGGAGCCTTGCTAGTGATTGTTGTCTCATAAAATAAAACCAGGAGCCACTAGGATTAGACAGGGAGTTTCTGTTGAGATTCCTAGAGAGGTGTAAGTTTATAGCCCGGCATTAAGCAGTTGTTAATTGTGCTGGAATTCTTGCTTTTCTGCTGGTGAAAGGCTTCAACCAAGTTCAGGGTGGGAGGATGGGAGGGGAGGGGACTCTCTTCACTTTTCATGCTCTCAATAATTTTCTGTCTTTTTATCCCCACCTCAGAGATAAACAAAAACTGAAGGCAGAGAGAGATGCCAAAGAGAAGTCTCCATGTCTGAATACCAGTTGCCTTTGGGGATATGCCTGCCACCTCAGCAAGTAACTCCACAATACACACCAAAAGTTCTCTCACAGTTGTTAGAGACTCTGATCCTTTGAAAAGCATCTTTTCAGCTGGGCATGGTGGCGCTCGCCTTTAATCCCAGCACTCAGGAGGCAGAGGCAGGCGGATCTCTGTGAGTTCGAGGCCAGTCTGGTCTACACAGTGAGTCCAGGGGAGCCAAAGCTACACAGAGAAACCTTGTCTTGGGGGGAAAAAAGAAAAAAGTGGGCTGGTGAGATGGCTCAGAGGTTAAGAGCACTGTCTGCTCTTCCAAAGGTCCTGAGTTCAATTCCCAGCAACCACATGGTGGCTCACAAACATCTATAATGTGTCTGGTGCCCTCTTCTGCATACTTAATAAATAAATAAATAAATCTTTAAAATAAAGAAAAAGAAAAAGGAAAAAAAGAAAAGCATCTTTTCATTGCAGCAGCTGTTAGCATCCTCCTGAGTCCCAGAACTGACCAACAGGGTGGCTTCCGTGTGTCCAGCTCATGTGAATGCCAGCAGCATCTTTCAGACACACAGTAGAATTTATTGCCACATTTGGGAGGGCAGATGGTGCCACTACACAAAAGACCAGGGTCACACCACAGCCCTAGCTTTTCAAAGGAGAATGAGAAGCAGGAATGTTTTGTTCCTTTTTTCCTATCCGTACCCATCCTCCCTCTTACGGGTTGTCTACATAAAGTATCAACCAACTCTAAGGAAATAAGAAAATAGTTTATTCTAGCAAGGCAAAGTGGTGCAGCTTTATAGAATTACTGGCCATGGACCATGAAAGCTTGGCAGAATTGATGGCTAGACTCCTCATATCACAGAGGCAACTGAGATGGCTGGGTCGCAAGCAACCAGGCCTGGCTTATGACTAACCTTCAGCCGCCCATCCCTAATACCCTTTTCTACCAGCCAGGCCTCACTTCCTATTATTCTACAAATTGGGGACCAAGTGACCAAACACTTCACATTCAAACATTAATAGCAAGGGAACCCTGTGAGGTTGCTGGTGTTAGTGTTTAGGGTATTTTGTTGTTTTTTGGTTTCTCAAGACAGGGTTTCTTTTTGTAGCCTTAGATGTCCTGGATTTGCTTTGTAGACCAGGCTGGCCTCGAACTCACAGATCTGCCTGCCTCTGTGTAGCCCTGGCTTTCCTAGAACTCACTCTGTAGACCAGGTTGGCCTCGAACTCACAGATCTGCCTGTCTCTGCCTCCCCACCACTGCCCAGCATGGAACCCTGTGTTGTTAACACCTATTTACACCTACTTAGCTTTACTTTTGGTGAGGGTATGGTGTGTCAAACTTCTAAGAGGTTTTTTCCCCCCTTCCCCGTCCCACAGAGTTTTATTTAAAAGTCAGATGATGGTAAGTCAGAGTCCAAGGTGGTTAGTAAACGGCTATTTAAAGGGCAAGAGCTGAAGATAGTTTTGTCTGTGCAACCTAGAGCATCCCATCTTTCTACCATCCCAATGTTATGTTTAACCAAGGTCAAGCAGTTTACAGGGTCTAAAGATGACAGCTTCTTCAGGGAACTCCTTCACCGGAAGCCTGGAAAGCAGGGGTGGAGCTTTCACTGGAAATGAAAGCCTGGGACAGGACAAAGACCTGCATAGCTAAGGGACTGAGGACGCTGGTCTTGAGATACAGACACTTGCTGGGGAGAGGGGGTGGGGTGGGGTGGGTTGGGGGCTTGAGGGGGTAGGGGAATGGGGAGGCAGAGGTGAGGGTGGAGTACGGGTGGGGAAGTGGGGAGGAAGGAGGAGGAAGAGAATGTGTGTGATGCTAGGGATGACCCAAGGCTCTCCCACAGTATGTAAAGAATCTACCACTGAGCCCAGTGGGACACTCAGTGAGGTCCACCAAGAGAGGACCCCTCAAACACAGATAACACTATGTAGTGAGGGGCTGGGAGGTAGATAGAGTCCCTGATATGCAGACAGATCAGGAGGGGAGCCATATGCCTAAGTACTAAAGTGGTTTTCTGTACAGAAAAAGAACAAAGCCTTTATCTATCTCATACAAAGAACTTCAATGCTAGAGGCTGGCCTCATTGGCACACATTTCTAATCCCAGGACTTGGGAGACAGGTCTCTGTGAGCTCCAGGCCAACCTGGGCTACGTACATAGCAAGTTCGAGACCAGCCAGGGTTACATGGTAAGACCCAATTGCAAAAACAAAATGAAAAGGCACACACGTAGCAGGGAACGGTGATGCACACCTTTAGTCCCAGCATTTGGGAGGCAAAGGCAGGCAGGTTTGAGGCCAGCTTGGTCCACAGAGTAAGTTCTAGGACAGCCAGGACTACACAGAGAAACCCTGTCTTGAAAAACCAAAACGGTGGGGGGAGGGGTGCACACCTTTAATCCAGGCGGAGGGGGGCTGGAGAGAAGGCTCAGCGGTTAAGAGCACTGGCTGCTCTTCCAAAAGTTCTGAGTTCAATTCCCAGCAACCACATGGTGGCTCCCAACCATCTATAATGAGATCTGGTGCCCTCTTCTGACCTGCAGGTGTACATGCAGGGAGAAAACTGTGTTCATAATAAATAAATAAATCTTTTTTTAAAAAAAAATCCAGCTGGAGATCTCTGTGAGTTCGAGGCCAGCCTGGTCTACAAAGCGAGCCCAAGACAGCCAAGGCTACACAGATAAACCGTGTCTTGGAAACCCCCCCCCCCCCCCCAAAAAAAAGAAAGAAAGACAGACCAAAAATCAAAACAACAACAACAAAAGAAAAAAGAAAAGAAAGAATGAAAGAAAAAGAAAAGTTAGGGTTTGATAATATAGGTTAGTAATAGAATGTTTGCCTAGCATGTGTAAGATCCTAAATTCAAGCCAGGTATAGTGGTGTACTCCTTTAGGCAGGAGGATTGCTGTGAGTTTGAGGCCAGCTTGGTCTACAAAACAAGTCCAGGACAGCCAAGGCTACACCGAGAAAACCTATCTCAAAAAAAAAAAAAAAAAAAAAAAAAAAAAAATCTAAATTCAGAGCCAAACAAACATTTAAGTTATTTTTGTCTAGATGTCTGTACTACATATATGCCTAGTGCCCACAGAGACCAGAAGAGAGCATCAGATCTCCTGGAAATAAAGTTGTAGCCAGTTGTAAGTCACCACATGGGTGCTAGGACTAGAAATTGGGTTCTCTGCGAGAGCAGCCAGTGCTCTTAAACACTGAGCCACCTCCCAAGCCCCCCAAAACAAAAACAAAAAACAAATTAAGGGGGAAAATAAGATGACTGCGGAGGCGGCCAGGGCATAGGTTGGATTCCTCAAACCCATGTAGTGATAAGGAATGAGAGAGCGAAAGCCCACGCTGACTCATCCTGTTGCCTTCCTGTCTTTGGTGATAAGGGCCCCCTCTGCCTTCTTGGAAGGAAGCCACAGCCACAGCGAGACTCCACGCTAACGTCTCTGGGCTGTTGACTCTCAACTGTTTTCTGAACTTTGGCTGGGCTAATTTGACACACTTAGGACCTTATCCCTTCCATTTAAGTTTGTGAGCATTAGGGCCAGGAAGATGGTTCGGTGGGTAAGAGCACTTGCTGCCGAGCCCTTGCAAGCTCCGATGTTGCAGGGTATTTGATCCCATTGTGATCCCTGAGATTATGAACTACAAAAACCCGTCTTCATTTGATACAATTGAGTCCCAACACATCCTTTTTTTTTTTTTTTTTTTTTTTTTTGGTTTTTTTGAGACAGGGTTTCTCTGTGCAGTGATCCGCCTGCCTCTGCCTCCCGAGTGCTGGGATTAAAGGTGTGCGCCACCACCGCCCGGCCCCAACACATACCTTTAATCCGAGAGCTTTCTGTACACAGGATTTAATAAAGTTGACACCGTAGGCCAAGAGGCCGAGCAAGAAACCAGCTGACAGGGATTAAAGAGTAGGCGGGGCTTTGAGTTGGGGACTATTTAAAACAGGAGTAGAAGTAAAACAAAGTCTTTGGCATTTAGCTCTTTAGCTCTTGAGCTCTGAGCTACCAAGCCTTTGTCCTTGGGTTTTTTGTTTGGGTTTTTTTGGGGGGTTTTTTTGGCCTTTTTCTCCTGGGCTGTTAGCTGAGCTAGTGAGCCTCCGGGGCTCTTTCCATTGGTACGTGAGCGAGTAGAAAAGTCAGCTGGTTGCTCTCTCTGCTTTTTCTGAGAGAGCAGGTTTTCACCCCAGCGTCTGGCTCCCGAGTCTTTATTGAGAAAATAGGACAATTGGGATTTCAATTGAAACAACATGGCGCTCCGACGAGTGGCATGACCCCACAGACAGGTCACTCTGGCTGGGGGAGAAACTAAGAAGCCATCAGATTTGGTAAGTCATCTGGGAAATCCTCAAGGAGAGAGTTACGGATGGAAAATGGCTGACCCAGCTTCGGGATCAAAGAATGGCTTCTTATAGTGATTGATCTAAAGGACTGCTTTTTCACAATTTCTTTACATGAACATGCTTTCTCAGTACCTACTTTTTCAAAAAATTTTTTAATTTATTATAATTTATTGCTATTACATCCTGAATGTTACTCCCTCATTTATTCTTTTTTGTTTGTTTGTTTTTTGTGGTTTTTATGTTTGTTTGTTTTGTTGTTGTTTTTTCGAGACAGGGTCTCTCTGTGTAGCCTTGGCTGTCCTGGACTCGCTTTGTAGACCAGACTGGCCTCGAACTCACAGTGATCCGCCTGCCTCTGCCTCCCGAGTGCTGGGATTAAAGGCGTGCGCCACCACCGCCCGGCTTACTCCCTCATTTGTATCTTCCCATTCCCACCCTCTCTTCCTCTTCCATCCTATTCCTCCCCCCTAGACCTCTGACAGAAAGGGGCTGCCTCCACCACCATATGGCCACAGCCTATCAGGTCTCATCTGGATAGCCTGCTTCCCCTTCCTCTGTGCGGCCAGGCCTCCCCACCAAGGGGAAGTGGTCAAATGGGGGGCACCAGAGTTCATGTCAGAGGCAGTCCCTGCTCTCCCCACAAAGGTGGAGAATGAGCTGTCCATTGGCTAGATCTGAACAAGGGGTCAAGGTTTAGTGCATGCATTGTCCTTGGTTGGTGCAAAAGTTTGTGCAGAACCCCCTGGGTCTAGATCCACCAGCCTTGATGGTCTCTTGTGGGGCTCCTGAGCCCTCTGGGCCCTTCCATTCCCCTTTCTTCCATACCACTCTCAGTGGTCCAGCAGTGAGTCCCAGCATCTGTTCAGATCCTCTGCTGGGTGGAGTCTCTCAGAGGACATCAGTTAGGCTACTTAGTACCTACTTTTAACAGCAGCTGACTAATAAAGAGATATCATTGGAAAGTTTTACTACAAGGAATGTTAAACAGTCCTACCTTGTGCCAATATTTTGTGCAACAGCCATTGGAGATAACTCCTAAGAAATTTCCTGAACCCATAATTTACCATTATATAGATGGTATCTTATTGGCTGATTCAGATACGAGTATATTAGAAAATATTTATTTTTATTTTTATTTTATTTATTTATTTGGTATTTTGAGACAGGGTTTCTCTGTGTAGCCTTGGCTGTAGAAAAGATTTTGATGAGTACAACTTTGCTTGTTGGGGAATCACAGATTGCTCCTGAAAAAATACAAAGAGGAGATTCTACTAATATCTAGGACACAAAATAGGCCTACAGAAAATTAGATCACAAAAAGTACAGTTCAGGAGAGATCAATTACAAACTCTTAATGATTTTCAAATTTTCTGGGAGCTATTAACAGCTATGGTCCACAATTGGATTAACTACTCAAGAACTGAGTAATTTATTTCAAACTTTACCAGGTGGTAAGGACTTAAATAGTCCAAGAAAATGATAAACTTATGCTGAGAGAGAATTGGCTCTGGTTGGGAGAAAAAAAACCAGGATGTATATGTAGATCTGTTGAATCCAAAGCTAGATGGTATTTTGGTTATTTTGTCTTCTACTCATTCTCCCACAGGAATTCTTATGCAGAGAGAAGATAATATCTTAGAATGGATATTTTTAGTACATAAACAGAGTAAAGAATTAAAGACCTATGTAGGAAAGATTTCTGAATTGATTCTGAAAGGAAAATAAGATGCCATCAATTAGCAGGAACAGACGCAGCAGAAATTGTGGTACCTTTTACTAATGCTGAGATTGCCTCATTATGGGCAGACAGTGAACACTGGCAGAGAGCTAGCAGTGATTTTGTGTGTGTGTGTGTGTGTGGTTTTTTGAGACAGGGTCTCTCTGTGTAGCCTTAGCTGTCCTGGACTCACTTTGTAGATCAGGCTGGCCTCGAACTCACAGCGATCCGCCTGCCTCTGCCTCCCAAGTGCTGGGATTAAAGGCGTGCGCCACTATGCCTGGCCTTTTTTTTTTTTTTTTTTTTTTTTTTTTTTTTTTTTTAGAGATTAACAGCAGATACCCAAAAGGAAAGTGACTTCAATTCAAAAAAAGAACAAGTTGGATTCACCCTAGTATAGTAAAAAAGATTCCAATTTCTGGGCTCCTGCATTTTATACTGATGCAAATAAATAAAAAACGGCAGGTTGTAAGTTAGAACACATAAGGAAAGGCGGTTGAGAGTTCTCATAGTTCAGTTAAAAAATCAGAATTATATGCAATTTTGATGGTGTTATCAGATTTTCAAGAATTTCTTTCTTTCTTTCTTAAGATTCATTTATTTATTATGTATACAGTATTGTACCTACAGGTCAGAAGAGGGTACCAGATCTCATTATAGATGGTTGTGAGCCACCATGTGGTTTCTGGGAGTTAAACTCAGGACCTCTGAGCCATCTCTCCGGCCCAAGAATTTCTTAATATAGTAAATGACTCTCAATATACTGAGTTGTTTTGTATATAGAAACTGGTGATCTAATTCAAGGTGGTTCTGACTTCACTATTTATTCAATTACAGTAAGTCATCTGAAATAGAAATCATCCATGATTTATAACCCATATAAGATCTCATATGGGTCTACTAGGCCCTCTAGCACAAAATAATGATGAAATTGAACAACTATTGATAGGAAGTGTGTTAGAGGCTTAAGAGTCTCATTTAAAAAAAAAAAAAAAAACCACCCACGTTTATAGCAAAGGCTTAAAGAAGGAATTTTTGCTGGGTGTGGTGGTGCGCACGCCTGTAATCCCAGCACTCAGAAGGCAGAGGCAGGCAGAGCACTATGAGATGGAGGCTAGCCTGGTCTACAAAGCAAGTCCAGGACAGACTAGATTACACAGGGAAAGAAAAACAAAAAAGTAATTTTCTATCACTTAGCAACAAACTAAGGAAATTATAAGGCAGTGCCCTACTTGTTCTTTGTTTAACCAAACTCCATTACCTGAGCAATGAATCACCTGGATTGTATAACAACGCCCACTGAAAAAAACTGCTCCATGATTTTTCTGCTGCCTGGTTCTGTGCAAACAATGGACACCCTTGAGTTGACTGTTATGTTCTGCCTAGTCAGGATCCCACTAAGCTCACAAACATCACCCAAAGAACAGCTACAGACTACAAACTCCTTAGGACACATCCTTGAGTTGACTGTTCTATTCTGTAAAGTCAGGATTGCCGCTAAACTGATAAACACAAGCCAAAGATCAGCGTCAGACTACAGACTGCTTAGGACATTCAAATGGCTGAGTTCATATGATGGACTTTTTACAGAACTTTGAATTAGAAAATATTTAATCCTAAGACTGCCAAATACAACCAGGCGGGACATTGTGGAAACCTTAGCAAAAATTGCTTCATTTTTGTAGTAGGTATCAGAGTTAGTATCTTTCCTTTTTATTTAGACAAAAGGGGATATAGAAATATATAGGAACAAAAAAGGGTAGACTATTGAATATACTCTTACAGATCTTTGTATATTGATTGTATAGTGATACAAAATTAAAGTTTTAATTGGCCACATTGGTATAGAACCTTTCTATACTGATACAAAATTAAGGTTGTATTTTGGTTACTATGTATCAACTCAGGTTTTTTGTTGTTGTTGCTTTGTTTTTTTTTTTTTTAAGATTTATTTATTATGTATACAGTGTTCTGTCTTCATATACACCTGCATGACAGAAGAGGGCACCAGATCTCAGATCTCATTGTAGATGCTTGTGAGCCACCATGTGGTTGCTGGGAATTGAACTCAGGACCTTTGGAAGAGCAGACAGTGCTCTTAACCTCTGAGCCATCTCTCCAGCCCTATTTTTTTTTTTTTTTTTTTGTTTTCAAGACAGGGTTTCTCTATGTAGCCTTAACTGTCCTGGACTCACTTTGTAGAACAGGATGGCCTTGAACTCACAGCGATCCACCTGTCTCTGCCCACCATGTGCTGAGATTAAAGGCATGTGCCAATAGGCCTGGCTCAACTCAGGTTTTTTTGTTTTTTGGAGACAGGGTTTCTCTGTGTGTAGCCTTAGCTGTCCTGCAGAGACAGGCAGGTCTCTGTGTGTTCGAGGCCAGGCTGGTCTACAAAGTGAGTCCAGGACAGCCATGGCTGTTAAACAGAAATCTTGTCATGAAAAACAAAAACAAAAACAAAACAAAACAAAAACTCAAAATAACAAACAAGCAGGAAAAAAAAAGTCAGAGATAGATAGAAACCAGCTGACAGGGATTAAAGAGTAGGAGGGACTTTGAGTGGAGGTGTTTTAAGACGGTGCGTAGAAGGAGATTTGGGGCTTTTTTTTTTTTTTTTTCTTTTAGCTTATTAGCTCTTCGGTGCCTTGACTTTTGGATTTTTGGGCTTTTTGAATCTTGAACCAGTAAGCCTTTGCCCTTGGGTTTTTGGCCTTTTCCTCCTGGGCTGTCAGCTGAGCTAGTGAGCCTTTTGGGACTTTTCTGTTGGGATGTGAACTGAGTAGGAAGGCCAGCTGGGTGCTTTCTCTGCCTCTCTGAGCTAGCAGGTTTTCACGCCAGGATCTGTCTCCTGAGTCTTTATTGAGAAAATAGATTCAGATTTTCAATTAAAACAACACTTGGTCCCAGCACTTGGGAGGCAGAGGCAGGCGGATCGCTGTGAGTTCGAGGCCAGCCTGTTCTATAAAGTGAGTCCAAGATAGCCAAGGCTACACAGAGAGACCCTGTCTTGAAAAACCAAACAACAACAACATTCAGGTATGCCTGTGTATGTGAGTGCATGAACACACAAAAAATAAAAACCAGTTGTGGGCATTGGTACTTTTTCATTTTGAGGGGGAGGGGCTCATGTGTGTGGGTGCATGTGTATGTTCAGGTGCACATACACATGTGTGTGCTACATGTGGAGGCCAGAGGTCAACCTCTAGTATTTTTCAAGTGCCTCTCACCTTGGAGTCTGTGTGTGTGTGTGTGTGTGTGTGTGTGTGTGTGTGTGTACATGTGTTGTGTGTGGATACAAACAGCTGCATTCACAGTGTACATGTGGAGTCCGAGGACTTCCTGATAGCAGTCCTCACTCACCTGCCTTCTGTGAGACAGCAGCTCTTCACCATTGTTTACACCCTGCTACTTGGCCTGAGAGCTTCTATGTGGGTGCTGGGGATCCAAAGCCAGGTCTTCAGGTTTTTGCATGGCAAGTGGTTTGTACTGACTGGGCCATCTACCCAGACTACCTTGTTGTGGCCCGGATCTCTCTGATTAGGTAAAGCTGGCTGTCCAGCAAGCCCCTAGTACTGTTATGTCTGCTTCCCCAGTGCTAGCATTACAAGGAGGTACCCCCACCTCCTTTTTATGTGGGTTCTAAGGATCAAATTTAGGTCCTCTTGCAGTAGGCACTGCTCTGGGCATTGATTTTACAAAATCTTCTGTATGCATATGAGCGTGTACACACACACACACACACACACACACACACACACACACACAGTGTTTGACATTTATCCTTCTCTCTTTTTTTTTTTTTAATATTTATTTATTTTATATATATGAGTACACTGTCTTCATGCACACCAGAACAGGGCATCAGATCTCATTATAGATGGCTGTGAGCCACCATGTGGTTGCTCGGAATTGAACTCAGGACCTCTGGAAGATCAGCTAGTGCTCTTAACCGCTGAGCCATCTCTCCAGCCCCTTATCCTTCTCTTATATGGGAGTACAGTCCAGAAGATTAGAGTGTGTTTCCACTCAGCCAGGGCAGGATTTTCTCAGCTTTCACTCTGCCTATCCTTATGGAGACCAAGGTAGCAAGGGGCAGTAAGTATGGGAGACCAGAAGGCCTGGCCCATCCCAGCCCATGTCACCTGATTACCATGGTGACTGACAAGACTCCTTTCCTCTCAACCTTCTATTTCTCCACCCTTACGACAGGAAAAGTGGTTCCTTCTGACCTCAGCTTATTCTGAGTCTTGAAGCTCAGGGACAATGGGTCCAGGCTCACCTCCCAGGACCTTCCAGCTGATGGTGTCATCCCTGATGATGACATCAGGCAGATTTGAGAGACATGGATGTTTAGGAGTCTTTTATAAAATAGATGGGGTGAAAGAGGAGAGAAAAGACCAGCTAGTTACTGTCAGTGTCTTCCAGGCATCCCACAGGGAAGCTCGCCTTAAAGGCAGCTTCTCTCAGGGCTGTTTATAATTTCCCTGCCTCCTTACTGACAGGCTGCCTCGCTCCGGTCTCATGCTGCCTTTATGCTGTATTTTGTCTTTTATAAGTGCTATTTACTTATTTAATGCTATGGGTGTTTTGCTGTTGTTATTGGCTTTGTGTATGCGTGTGTGTGTGAGTGTGTATGTGTGTGTGATTTTTCTCTTTTCCTTTCTTTCTTTTTTTTTTTTTTTTTTTTTGCGATAGTCTCTGGTAACACAGGTTAGCCTTGAACTTGCTATGTAGCTGAGGGTGGCCCTGAACTCCTGATCCTCCTACCTCCCCCCTCCCAAATGCTGGGATTACAGAGAAGAATCCGAGCTCACCTTCTGTCCTGTACTGGAACTCTAGTCCTACTTCAAACTACTTCCAACAAAGCTTTTGGGTCAGGAGTCAGTCAAGAGGGTTTGTCAAGCATTGGCAGTGGTGGGCGGGGCAGCAATCTGTCTAACATGATTTCCTTGGACACTCTACTCTAGGCCTCACTCCCACTCCCACCCCTGCCAGGTCAAAGTTCCACCTCCCTAACTATTACTAATCACTGGTATCCAATTCAACCTCTGTCCCAGTATGTAATCTCATCATTTGGAATGTGAAAGCAGTTCAGCTACACAAGAAGTTTAAGGCCAGTCTGAGCTACATGAGAGAAATCCTGTCTCAAAAGAACAAACAAATACACACACACACACACACACACACACACACACACACACACACACACCATCACTACCACCAGAAAAATAGATATTTACAAAACAAACAAACATATAGCTTTCACGGTGTGTTGGCACGCACCTTCAATCCTTCAAACTCTGGAGGCAGAGGCAGGCTGCTGATCAAAGTTTGAGATCAGCCCAGGTCTACATAGTGGGTTTGAGGTCAGCAGAGCTATACATCTTTGAGACCCTGTCTCTAAAAACAAAAAAAGAGACAGCAGCAATTTTTTTTTCTTTCTTTTTTTTTTTTTTCTTTGTTTGTTTGTTTGTGTTGAGACAGGGTTTCTCTGTATAGCATGGGCTGTCCTGGACTCACTTTGTAGACCAGGCTGGCCTTGAACTCACAGAGATCCACCTGCTCCTGCCTCCCTGAGTGTTTGGATTATAGGTGTGCACCACAGCATCCTGCTACAACAACAAATCATAATATGGTAATACAATGCTGGGGATGTTTCATCCCAGCACTTGGGAGACAGAGGCAGGAGGATTGATGTGAGTTCGAGGCCAGCCTGGTCTACAAAGCGAATCGAAGACAGCCACCAATGCTATACAGAAGAACCCTGTCTTGAAAAACAAAAAATAAAAAACAAAACAAAACAAAATGCTGGGGATGTAGTTGGGGGCAAAGTACTTGCCTAGTATGTGTGAAGTCCTAGGTTCAAGTCCTAGTACTTGGAAAAAATTGTAAAATAAGCCACACATGGTAGTATTCATCTGTAATTCTACCATTCCTGAAGATAAGGTGTGTATGTCGGGGGCGGGGGTGGGTGGGTGAGGGGTCATGAGTTAGCAATAATCTGTGCTACTATAAACAAATTGTGAACAAGATATACAAAAGTTACACCACATCATTTAACTTCACCCCGCTTCCCTAACCCTACTCTCCTCAGTGTTTGCTAACAAAACAAGGAAAGCCTCTAGCAAGCTAGCTAAGATAGCATGGGTGAACATCCAAACCTGAGGAACTGAATTTACCAAAAAACAAAGACAAAAACCAAAGGCTCAAGCCAGTGCACTGAGTGCACTGATATACACCTGTAGTCCCAGTACTTTGGGAGGCAGAGGCAGGCAGATCTCTGTGAGTTCAAGACCAGCCTGGTCTACAGACAGAATGAGTGTCCAGGACAGGGGCAAGGCTACAAAGAGAAACCCTGTCTGTAAAACAAAACCTGGAGAGAGAGAGAGAGAGAGAGAGAGAGAGAGAGAGAGAGAGAGAG
>OU015744.1:81641499-81654056 GCA_907169655.1 Acomys percivali
GAGAGAGAGAGAGAGAGAGAGAGAGAGAGAGAGAATCAGAGACAGAAAGAAAAAAGAAAGGAAGGAAGGAAGGTTGTAGGAAGGAAGCAAGAAAGCAAGCTCATGGATGGTTTGGAGCTCTGATTCACTGGTACTATCTCTGGTCTAGCATGGCTAACATCCTGCCAAAGAGAAAGATTTTGAAATAAATAAATAAATGAATAAATTGAAACAGGCCATGGTGATTTAGGCCTGTAATCCCAGCCTTTGGAAGGCTGAGGCAGGGGTGACTTTAGGCCAACTTGGACTAGGAAGTGAGACCACATCTTACAACAACAAGAAGTTTATTATCTCAGGCTATCTCATTGCCTCAATGAACACCTGACTAACCCAGAATCCTACTTCATTTATTTATTTATATCTCAATGCAACATTGAAACTAGAGTCTCTACTACCAGATTGAATTGGCCAATGTTTATTCATCTCTTCTTGCTTGTTTCTTGTTTGAGACAGGGTCTTATAGTAGCTTATATAGTAAGCAATATAGACCAGGCTGACTTCAGCTCAGAGATCCACTGGTCTCTACCTCCCAAGTGCTAATATTACATGTATGCTCCACTGTGTCCCACTCAAATTAGCCAATTTTTAAAAATTTACTTTTTTTTTTTTTTTTTTTTTTTTTTTTACGGGCTGGAGAGATGGCTCAGAGGTTAAGGGCACTGACTGCTCCTCCAAAGGTCCTGAGTTCAATTCCCAGCAAGCACATGGTGGCTCACCACCATCTGTAATGTGATCTGATTCCCTCTTCTGGCTTGCAGGTGTACATGCAGGCAGAACACTGTATGCATAATAAATAAATACATTTTTAAAATGTACTTTTTAATGAATATGGTGTATGCCTGATGGTGGTGGTGCATGCCTTTAATCCCAGCACTTGGGAGGCAGAGGCAGGTGGATCTCTGTGAGTTCGAGGCCAGCCTGGTCTACAAAGTGAGTCCAGGACAGCCAGGGCTACACAAAGAAACCCTGTTTTGAAAAACAACAACAACAACAACAACAACAACAACAAAGGTGTGTATACCCAGGTGCCATGTATGAGGGAGTGCCTGTGGAGGCTAGAAAGGGGCATCAGGTCTCCTTGGTCTGGAGCTTCTAGTCTTTGTGAACAGCCAATTGTAGACGCTGGAACGGAAATTGCTGTTCTCAGGAAGAGCTGCAAATGTTCTTAACCACTGAGTCATCTCTCTAGGCCCTGAACTGACCAATTTTAGCTGGAAAGTCTGTAGGCTTTCCACTACAGTATGGTAGGACTTCTTGACCCAGAAATAGCATATGACAAATGGTGCTTGTTTGGGTTATAGGCCGAGATGTAGTTGTAAGAATAGGGACAGGACTGGGCGTTTGTTCAGCAGTCAAACATTGACCCAGCATCTGGGAAGGCCTGTGGGTATGAACTAGAGAGAGAAGCTAGTTAAAAAAAAAAAAAAATGGGGGGTGGAGCTGGAGAGATGGCTCAGAGGTTAAGAGCACTGACTGCTCTTCCAAAGGTCCTGAGTTCAATTCCCAGCAACCACATGGTGGCTCACAACCATCTATAATGAGACCTGGTGCCCTCTTCTGGCATGCAGGTACACATGGGGGCAGAATACTGTACAAATAATAAATAAATAAATAAATAAATAAATAAATAAATCTTTAAAAAAAAAAAGAGAGAGAGGAGGGGGCCGGAGAGATGACTCCAGTGGCTGACAGAACCTGTTGTTCTTGCAGAGGGCCTGGGTTTGCGTCCTAGCACCCATGGGGTGGCTTATAACCACTTGAAACTCCAGTTCTAGAGGATCTGATGTCCCCTTCTGACCTCCGTGGGCACTGGACATGCATGTGGTGCACAGACATACATGGAGGCAAACACACACACATAAGATAGACCAAATAAGCCTCTAAAGGAAGAAAGAAAACAGAAAAGGGCAGCAAAGATGGAAGTATGAGAATCTGGAGGTCGTGTGACCTACATGTGGCCTTTAAATGTACCAGACATCAGATACCAACTGGCTAGAGACTTGGGAGGCAGGTGCCAAATTGTCTGATAAGTTAATGCTCAGAACACGTTGTTATGGCTTGGAGTGGATTTCTTTTCAGAAGAGGTTAAGTGTAGAAACTTTGCGTGGGACCTGGGAGCGTCTCAGTTAGAAGGGAAGATGAAAGCTTGCTGGGGTCCCCAGGGTCTGCTTGGGGGCCGAGTCCACCCAGCTGCTGGCTGCAGCATGATCCCTTTAGCAGAGGACGTTCTGCTCCAGGAAGGCACAACTCTCTCCAGCTTCCTCCCACACTATCCTGGGCCCTACACTGCCTGCTCACCTGCTGCCTGTGGCAGGGGCCTATGCCACCACCTCCAACTTATTTAAAAGTCAGTTTGTAATTGTACCTGCATGCTGACACCCTCAGTCCCAACCAGTCCGGTTTCATGCTGCTGCGTGCACTCCAGAAGCACCCTGCAGCTAACTCTTTGACTGTAAATTCCAGCGTCAAATGCCTTTTTTTTTTTTTTTTTTTTTGCTCGCAGATAGGGCTCCCCTATCAGGCACTCAGCTTCTCAGTCAGCAGGTTTATTTCTCAGAACAAATCAATACACGAAGATGACTTTTGTCATCTCTGCATTCCACATCCTTTCATTTATTCACTAAACACATTGAGTGAAAACGACGAAGTGCCTGGCACGGTTCTAGTCTGCATTCAGTGAATGCCTGGGATGGCATCTTCCTCATATTCATTCATGCCTTCGATCTCTCTTTCTGTATATATACACAATGTGCTGTTATGAGAGCTAGAACACTAAATAGATACAGAGTGGGTAGTGGAGAGACGGCTCAAGGGTTAAGAGCGCTCGCTCCTCTTGCGGAGGACCTGGGCTAGGTTCCCGGCACCCACATGGTGATGGCTCACAGCTGTCTAACTGTCTGTAACTCCACTCTCAGGAGATCGGACACCTTCTTTTGATCTGAACAAACACAAAACCCATCACCACTACCAAAACCTTAAACAACCAAACAGGAACAACAGTTTATTAAAAAAAAAAAAAAAAAAAAGGTTGTGGCACATGTCTATCATGCCAGCCCTGGGGTGGCTGGCTGAATCCTGACAGAAACGCTTCTGGCATAAGTTCAAGCCCCTATTTCCTGTTTTTTTGTTTGTTTGTTTGTTTTGTTCTGTTTGATTCTGAGAAAGAGTTTCTCTGCGAAGCTCTAGTGATCTTGGTCCTCAC
This sequence comes from Acomys percivali, assembly GCA_907169655.1. Taxonomy (NCBI): domain Eukaryota; kingdom Metazoa; phylum Chordata; class Mammalia; order Rodentia; family Muridae; genus Acomys; species Acomys percivali. The sequence continues at coordinate 81,644,741 of OU015744.1, forward strand.
GCTGTAGAGCAGGCTGGCCTTGAACTCACAGAGATCCACCAGCCTCTGTTGGCTCTGTTTCTTAACAATTAAACTTTATTATACAACCCAGCTAGCTTACACAAGAGGGAGAAAAGGTTAAAGGGAAAAAAGAGTGAACCTTCCGGTATCTGTTCCATGGGACGGGTCCCTAGGTGTCTCTGGCCTGCTTCATCTTCATCGTTGTCCTGTTTTTTGCTCTGAAAGTCAGCAAACTTTTAAAATCATTAGTATAGGTATATTAGGACATATATAATATTTCAAGGAAACAACAGTTGAGGCACCTTGCTCGCGTGCCAGAGACATGCTTTTGGGGTTAAATCGCCTAGGCTGCCTGCTTCAGCATTGTCCTGCTTTTTGCAAATAATACAGGGCTCTACCTGCATGTACACCAACAGGCCAGAAGAGGGCATTAGTTCTCCAAGCTGTATGAAACAATGTCAAGTTGTAAGAACCAGGTAGCTCTTAAGATTCACTTGCTCTATGGTCAGATCTAATCTTTATAACTTTGGTTGGTAGCCATAATTTTTCACTCCCTGTGGAAACATACGCATACCCACGACCCCATCTCAAAACTATTGCAGGTTTCCATTTCATACTCAACAAATCCTTGTAGAATATTAGTTGTCCCAGCTCCTCAGTTTTTTCTATTACCCAATGTCTCTCAGCAGCTGACGTCCCTTCATCATTAACATTAAGAAAGCTTAGAGTCAACAAAGCATTATTTAATTGGTCCCTGGGTGTCTTTACCCTTCCCTTTTGTTTAATAAACATTTCTTTTAAGGTACAATTAGCTCTCCCCACAACTGCTTGTCCTGTGGGGTTGTGAGGTATACCAGTAACATGTTTTATATTATAATACATAAAAAAGTTTTTCATCTTAAGGGACACATATGCAGGAGCATTGTTAGTCTTAATATGTGCAAGTATTCCCATAAATGCCATTATTTCCAGTAAATGAGTAATCACACAGTCTGCCCTTTCAGAACTTAAGGTAGTTGCCCATTGAAAACCTGAATATGTATCAATGGTATGATGCACATACCTTATTTTTCCAAATTCTGCAAAATGAAACACATCCATCTGCCAAATTTCATTCCTTTTGTTACCTCTAGGGTTAATTCCAGCAGGTAATGGTAGTTGACTATATAAGGAACATGTAGGATACTTATTATTTCTCTGGCTTGTTGCCAAGTGATAGAGAATCTTTTCTTCAACACCTTACCATTGACATGATGTTTTTCATGAAATTTTGAGGCTTCGAATATATTACCTATCAATAATTTGTCTATCTCTTCATTTTTTTGTGCCAATGGACCTGGTAAACCTGTATAGGATCGAATATGAGTAATATACAAGGCATAGTTTCTGCTTCTGATGACCTGTTGCAGTTTTATAAATAATGTAGTCAATTCCAAGTTATCAGGAGTAAATTCAACAGTTTCTATATGCAAAACAACTCTTTCAGCATATTGAGAGTCAGTAATTATATTAAGAGATTTAGGAAAATCTAACAATACCATAAGGATTGCATATAATTCTGATTTTTGAACCGATATAAATGGGCTTTTAATCACCTTAGTCATTTTATCAGACTTATAACCAGCCATACCTGACTTATTTGCATCAGTATAGAAGGTGGGTGCCCCTGGAATTCGTGAACTTTTTACAATACTTGGAAGGATCCAATTGGTTCTTTTTATAAAATGTATACGTTTGCTTTTTGGGTATCTATTGTTAATGTCTCCCAAATAGTTACTACAAGCTCTTTGCCAGTCTTCATTAATTACCCATAATGACATAATCTCAGAATCAGTAAGAGGCACTACAATTTCCGCCGGGTCCATCCCTGACAGTTGGCGCAACCTTATTCTTCCCTTTGTAATCAATTCAGAAATTTTCTCTATGTATGTTTTCAATTTTTTGTTTATTTGCCAGGAATTCTATGATCCTGTCTTCCCTTTGCATAAGAAGGCCAGTAGGAGAATGTTTTGAAGGCAAAATAACCAGAATGCAACCAAGTTCAGGATCAATTCTATCCACATATGCCTTTTGAAGTTTTTGCTCCACCAAAATTAACTCCTTTTCTGCCTCAGTGGTTAGACATCTTGGACTGTTTAAATCTGAATCCCCTTGTAATGTTTGAAACAAGTTACTTAACTCATAGGTAGCTAACCTGATTGTAGGCCTTAACCACTTAATATCTCCCAATAATTTTTGAAAGTCATTAAGAGTTTGCAATTGATCTCTACGGATCTGTACCTTTTGTGGTTAAATTTTTTGTTCAGTTATTTTATAGCCTAAATAGGTAATTGAATTTCCTCTTTGTATTTTTTCACAGCAATCTGTAATCCCCAGCATGGCAGAATTCTTTGTGCTTCCTGAAACATTTTTTTTAAAACACTAGGATCAGAATCAGCTAGCAGAATATCACCCATGTAATGGTATATGATAGATTGAGGAAACTGCCTGCGAATTATTTCTAAAGGTTGTTGCACAAAATACTGGCATAAAGTTGAGCTATTGAACATTCTCTGTGGAAGTACCTTCCAATGATATCTCTTCATTGGAGAATTACTGCTCAGAGTAGGTACTGAGAAAGCAAACCTTTCGCTGTCCTTCTCATGCAGAGGTATGGTGAAAAAACAATCTTTTAAATCAATTGTAATTATATGCCAGGACCTAGGTAACAAGGAAGGCAAAGGAATTCCAGGTTGAAGCGAACCAATGGGTTGGTTGAATCACCTTGTTTATGGCCCTCAAATCTATTATCATTCTCCATCCACCTGATTTCTTTCTTACCACAAGCACAGGGGAAGTCCAGGGACTGGAAGATTCTTCGATGTGTTGAGCCTCCAGCTGCTCTTTCACTAAACAGTGAAGCGCCTGCAACTTTTCTTTTGTTAAGGGCCATGGTCTGTTTGAAATCCATTTTAGGGACAGGGCTGTTGATATCTCAGCAGTGGCCCCGCTTATAAATTTTGACACTCTAAACCTCAAGACTTTTGAGGTTGGACAGCGGGCATAGCTTGTGGTCACCCTGATCACTTACATTAATCTCTTCCCCAGAAGCGCGTACCAATTCACCCATAGTTTTAACCTTGTTTATCTATGTAATTGCAGGAATATTAATCTGAGTACCCCATTGTTGTAAGAGATCTCTTCCTCATAGATTTATGGGAATGTCAGCCACATAGGGTTTCAGTCTCCCTGTCTGCCCTTCTGGTCCCACACACTCAAACCACTACACATTTTGTTTTATTTGAGATAGCTTACCAATTCCTACAATTTCTGTATAAACCTTCTTAAGTGGCCAATTTGGGTTCTAAGACTTTTGACCCATGATTGAAAAGACATCAGCTCCAGCGTCCACCAAGCCTCCTATTTTAACACCATTCAGGTGTATAATTAACTTAGGTCTCTGATCATTAATTACTGTTTGTCAGAACACACGTGTCCCTGTGCTTCCAAACACACCAGTCCTTTCCACTGGAGCGGCTTTGCCCTTAATGTAAGGAAACAGTAAGAGTTGAGCAATTCTTTCCCCGGCATTGATTTTCATCTCCTTCTTTACACATGCCATGATTTTTATTTCCTCTTTAGAATCCCCATCTACAATACCGGGATGCACAATAAAACCATGAGAAGTCAGCCCACTTCTTCCCAGAACCATTCCTACTGTGCCTGAAGGCAAAGGACTGAAAATACCAGTATTTAATTTGTAACATTCAACCTGTGGAGATAGGGTAAGAGACATATTTGAAGCCAGACCCAAGGCTGCACTGCTTTCAGTGGCATACATTAGATCACTAACACTCAGTTCCCGTTTTCCTGCGGGTTTGTCACGTCTGGACTGGCCAAAGGAATTCAGCTGGCATTGTTTACAGGGGCCCGAGCCGATGGCCCCCTCCTGCCATTTCCTGTCGGCAAGATATTGCCTTGCACATCTCTCTTAGACTGACAATCCCGAGACCAATGTTTCCCTTTCCCACAGCGACTATAGTACCCTGGGAGTCTTGGTACCTCATTTCCATCATAACCAGAACCTCCTTGTTCTCTCCTACAAGTTATGTTTTCTTCTGGGTTATTGCATTTTCTAACTCTACAGTTTCTTTCCACATGACCAATTTTACCACAGTTAAAGCACCGAATATTATGATATCTGGGCTCTCTGGCTAAAGCTTGTCCCACAATATTATTTTGATATTCCTGAGAGTTAATATTAACTGTCTTCTTTACCCAGTCATCTGATGGAGCGCCTCTTTCTTTTAATGGTCTAAGCACCCTCTTACATTCAGTATTTGCATTCTCATAAGCCATGATAAGTTTTAATGCCTATTTGGTGTCGGAATCTGGCAACACCCTATCCATAGCAGATCCTAATCTCTGCAAAAATTCTGTAAAGGATTCCAGAGGTCCTTGGACTACTTTAGTAAATGGAATAGTTGTTTTCCCAGGTTCCTCTACCAGCTCCCAAGCTCTCAAGGCTGCTTTACGACATTGTTCAATCACTCTATCTTCAGCTTGAATTTGTTCTCTTATGTTAGTACATTGTCCTTCACCAAGCAATTGATCTCTATTAATATTTATTCCCTGTGTCGTATTTTCTTGTTCTTTTCTTACAGCCTCTGTTCGCCACCAGCCACCATGATAACCACTTTAACTGTTGTGTTGCTTCTGATACCGCTGAAACTAAATTTTTCCAATCTTGGGGAATAAGTCTATTCTGTGTGGCCCAGCTGTTTAACATTTAACAAAGGCAGAGTGCATACCATATTTGATGATGGATTCCTTAAAATGTTTTAAAGCCATCATGTCTACAGGACGCCAGGCCATTTCATCATAACCCTCAGCACCATTTTGTGCGGGCACATGTCTTACAGTGACTGGAAAAGCTGAAGGTGCCTGGACGACTGTGGAAGTGTCCTCCACTGGGACATTTTCCTCCAAAGGCCTTTTGGTCGGTGTGCCTTCCTTTTCCTCTGGTTTCTGACCTTCTCCACCCTTTTTTTTTTTTTTCCCTCTCTCCACCCTTTTTAACCAAAGGTGCCATCTGCTTTTCCAGCCCTTCCCGTTTTTTCTGCATTTTGCCCATTTGTTCAGTCAAGTCAGTAATTCTTTCCAAAAGGATAGAGCTTATTGACTCTTCCGGGTTTTTTTCTGGCTTTCCGGTCTATTTTCTGTCCTTCATCACTCCCATTTACCAAAAATTCTATCCGCTTTCCCATCCCTTCATTTTCTTTCCTCAGTCTTTGCATCTGTCCAGTCAAATCTGCAATTTTTTCCAAAAGGATAGAATTTACTGATGCTTCTGGTTTTTCTATGTTATTAGCCTTTCTTCTAATCCTTCTAAGAATGAAATACAATAAAAGAACAATGAAAAAACAGAGAACTCCCTCTAAGTATAAGGCAGGAAAGAGTTTTGCAATGGTAGTTGCGACTTTGCTGATAACCTAAAACAGCATTTCTGTACCTTCGAATTCTGAATCTTCCCTCATACCATCAGAAACTGTGGAACCCATCGAGCCCCAAGTTGTGTGCCACTTGTTGGCTCTGTGTCTTAACAATTAAACTTTATTATACAACCCAACTAGCTTATACAAGAGGGATAAAAGGTTATAGGGAAAAAAGAGTGAACCTTCCGGTATCCGTTCCACGGGACGGGTCCCTAGGTGTCTCTGGCCTGCGCGCTGGTCCAGTCTGTTCGCTGATCCTCTTCCCGATCCACCTGCGCTCAAGTCTGGTCTCAACCTGCTGCTCCTCCCTGTTCTTTCTGCCTGCCTGTCTCTCATGTGCAAGGGGCTGTCTCCCCTCCCATTGAGGGTCGATTAGAAACACAATAGTCCAGGTGGAGTCCCTTGGTCCCCTTCCTGAATTCCAGGCCCAAGATGGCTCTACCTAGTCTATCTCAAGGTTAATCTCAGGGAGTATCTGTGGTGTGTCCAAGGGCAAAGCCCGCCAAGACTGCTTTCACCTGTGACAAAGCTTACAATCCTCCCCACATGCCTCTCTGCCTCCCAAGTGCTGGGATGAAAGGTGAGTGCCACCTCTGCCTGGCCTCAAACCCCTATTTCCACCTAGACCAAGGAGGCTCCAGAAGAGGTGTGGAGACTTCTAGGGACAGCAGAGGGTTATAGGATCTTTAACAAATGAAACACACAGAAATTGTTTTGCCATGGGTGGAGGACAGGAAGTGAGGAGCTCCTGGCATAGGTTACAAAGTTGTAGTTATGTTGACAAATAAGATTAGAGATCGACCCAGAGTCTTGGTGCATGTTTTTTGTTTTCTGGAGTTTTTTTTTGTTTGTTTTTGGGTTTTTGTTTTGTTTTGTTTTGTTTTGTTTTTCAAGACAGGGTTTCTCTTATAGTCCTGGCTGTCCTGGACTCACTTTGTAGACCAGGTTGGCCTCGAACTCACACAGATTCACCTGCCTCTGCCTCCCGAATGCTGGGATTAAAGGCATGGGCCACCACTGCCCAGCTCTTTGGTGCACGTTTTTAACACCAGCACTCAGGGAGGCAGAGGCAAGGGGAATCTCTGTGAGTTTGAGCCCAGCATGGTCCACAGAGTGAGTCCAGGATAACCAGGGCTCTGTTACACAGAGAAACCTTGTCTCAAAAAACTGCCCCCCAAACAAAAAAAACAAACACAAAGATTAGAGATCTTGTTGCAATCTGCTTACCCTCCCCCTCCACTGAAACCTACTTTAGTTACTAGTATAACTAAGGCTCCTCTGTTGACACCTGTTGTTACTTTTATAGCCTGTTAGAAGCCATTTTGCCTTCCAGTCTCTATTTTGATCATAAAATAAGATTATATTCAGCTTCTCAGACTCTACCTGCCTGGGAGCTTAAACAGCCTTTTATTCACAATTTAATGCTTGTTGAGGATTCCGCTTGAATGAATGATTTATGTTCTACTTAAACAAAACCATAATACCCTGCTATGTTCCTTTCTCCCAGAGTGGTGGGGAACAGAAAAGTCCCCAAGCCTATATCCTAGCCGATCAGTTTAAAATGCTTTATCTAGCTACCTGGACATTGTGCTCAGAACAAAATCCATTCTTCTTGTGCTTAGCTAATCAAAATGATGTGATGCTGCCCTCCCCCTTGCTTCCCACCTGGTTGCCTGAATGTTACCTGGTTATGGTTTTTCTTATAAAAAGCCTGCCTTAAAAGCAGACTAGGAGCCGGGTGTGGTGGCGCACGCCTTTAATCCCAGCACTCGGGAGGCAGAGGCAGGCGGATCGCTGTGAGTTCGAGGCCAGCCTGGACTACAAAGTGAGTCCAGGACAGTTAAGGCTACACAGAGAAACCCTGTCTCAACAAACAAACAAACAAACAAACAAAAAAGCAGACTAGGGTCATGGTTAGGTTCCCAAGTCCACTGAGTCCCTGGCCATGGTCAGTCTTGGGATGTGGGGCTCTAATAAGCCATCTGTAGGTCACTGAGATTGGTGCTTAAGTGGTTTGTGTGGCAATTATTGTTTGTTATTTTTTGTTTTTTTGAGACAAGATTTCTCTGTGTAGCCTTGGCTGTCCTAGACTCATTTTGTAGACCAGGCTGGCTTTGAACTCACAGTGATCTGCTTGCCTCTGCCTCCCTGAGTTCTGGGATTAAAGGAGTGTGCCACCACCATCCTTATTGTTTTATAACAATCTAACCTATTAAAGGAGGTATATGATAAAGAGCATAGTATACAACAGAATTTTCCTAAATGATTGGAGTTTAGCTTCTTACTGTACACAAAGATACTTATTAGAGATGGGAGGTTGTGGTGTACACCTTTAGTTCCAGCACTTGGGAGGAAGAGGTAGGAGGATCTCTGTGAATTTGAGGCCAGCCTGGTCTATAAAGCAAGTCCAGGACAGCTAGGACTACAAGAGAAATCCTGTCATGAAAATCCGAAAAACCATAAAGGGGGGTAACTTTCCTTTCTGTCCTCTTAGGAGTCCTTGGAGCCCACTACTCTCATGTATTAGCAGGCAGCATCTTACCCTCATTGCCAGCATGGTGAGTTGCTCAGGTCCCCCCTCCCCCAACAAAGCAGTATGGGCGTGGCTAGGGAGAGCTATGGTCAGGCAGAGGGAAAAATATCAGTTGTGGGACCAAGAGCGAGGCTGCACCACCTCTGCTGGCACTGAAGATGTAGTGATCCTACACAAAAGATTCCCCAGGGCCCAAAGCTGGCTGGCTCCAGTACTGGTGGCGAGTCTCTTGTGTTTATGCTGCACATTTGGGGCAAATACACTGGTTCACCTAGTTAGTTACATCTATCTGTCATCAGAAGGAGGAAAAAAACCAAAAAAAACAAAATATCTTAGACCAATGCTTTTCTGGTCAAATATATCATTTTGCCAGAAACTTAACACCTGTTGACTTGGGGTTATCGTTTTTTTTTTTTCCATCTTATAAACTTTTGAACTGATTAAAAAAATAAAATGAAGAGGGTGCCTGTACTCAAAAGAGACTGTGGGCTACCCGTGGGCTGGTCATTGGTCCTGCAGGAGGAGATGCTGAAAACCTTTTCCCTGTTTGGGAGGTCCACTCCTGTCCTTGCTAAACCTTGGTGCTTCCAAACATATCTTCCTGAATGTCCCCTACCAGCCCTGGGCAGTGGCCTCGAGGCTTGTGAAAGGGAGGTGGAATCAGGCCTCTGCTTTGAGGGTTCTGTTCTGGCCTAGTTTTGCAAGTATCCCATGAGTCCCAGTCGTGTCCTCTGGTGGAACAGCCTTTCCTGCCTTCCGTGGCTCCCACAGAGGAGAGGCCTCAAGAAGCCTATGCGGTTGGTAGAAGGCTCCTTGGTCCCTCCTCTTTGCCTCCCAGGTGTGGACATCAGAGGGCCAGGGAGTGGACAGCAAGATCACCACACAAAGTGAAACTGGAGACACTGTCCACTCGGAAGGTGGAACAGCTTTTTACTCTGCTCAGTAATTGGCTGAGGTGTGGGAGGCTCCAGGATACAAAATCTTGACACTAACACCTCCAGAGGGCTCTGACCTGTCTCTGTGTCCATCTGCTTGTGCGTGGAATGAGTATAGTGAAAAGAACTTTTCTATTAAATTTGTTGCTAACTTTTCTGCTACCTCCACAACAACTGTGCAACAAACCTTGTAGATTAAACAAAATAAAGGAGGACAGTGGTGAAGGCTTGTAATCCTAGGATTCAGTATTTGGGAGGCAGATCTCTGTTTGTTCAAGTCCAGCTAGGTTTTTACATGCGCGCGCGCGCGCGCACACACACACACACGAGAGAGAGAGAGAGAGAGAGAGAGAGAGAGAGAGAGAGAGAGAGAG
>OU015744.1:81654066-81693606 GCA_907169655.1 Acomys percivali
AGAGAGAGAGAGAGAGAGAGAGAGAGAGAGAGAGAGAGAGAGAGAGAACTTTAGATATAAATCCTCCTCCAAAAATTTGATGTATTGTAGTCTTAGTCTCCAGTGCATCATGTTTAGACATAGAGTTTTGGAGAAATGATTGGGTCATGACAATACTGACCTCATCAGTGGGTTAATTGAACTTGATGGGCTTTTGGAGAGTTTTCAGAACTTTGGGAGAATGGGCCTAGTTGCTGGGAAGCCAGTTCTTGGGAACATCCTCTTGAAGGTTGTGTTTATTGACAGATTCTTGCAGTGTAGCCCATCCTGGCATTGAACTTGCGGTCCTTTCCCCTCAGCTTCCCAATTGCTGGTGTTACAAACATGGGCTACCTCACAGTTATTTGTGTGCTTATTTTCATCATTACGACTATTATTTTGAGAGGGTCTATGTAGCCTGGGCTGGCCTCAAACGTGCAGCGATTTTGATACCTAAGCCTTCAGAGTGTGCTGGATTACACATGCCTGCCACCAAGCCTGCCTGGCACTTCCATCAACACGGATTCTGACAGTCCCTGTGAGATTGGAGGGGGGGTGGGGAAGAGAGGTTACTAGCCTCCAAAGAGAAGGAGGGAAGGAAACAGATCCCAACACAACAGGTATCCAGCTCAAGCTAGGGAGAGAGCAAACACACCCTGAGGCCTTTCTCCACAGTCTACTTCAGTAGCCATAGTAGCTTTGAGGACAGTCCTTGCTTGTGGTCCTTTGACAGCTAGGATCTGGAGCATCCCAGCACACCTGGCCAGAGAGCGCGGCCCCGCCCCTTTCGGGCGGAGCCTGGGCTCTCACCAATCAGCGACGCCGGAGGAGGGCTGCGGACGCCGGAGGAGCCCGCAGTTCCCGAGACCCGAGCGCTCGGAGACACCGAGTAGCGGCGCGGGGCTGGCGGGGAGCTCTCGGGCTCCTCAGCCTCCCTCCTCTCCCCTCCCTTCGCTGTCTTCTCCGTCTCAGCCGGACCGGAACTATGTGATCCCGGAAGTTCCGGGGCCATTGCTGTGTGGGATAAACAGTAATGGCGGAGGCTGCGGCTCCCGGAACAACAGCCACAACATCAGGAGCAGGAGCGGCAGCGGCGGCGGTGGCAGCGGCCTCCCTCACCCCTATCCCCACAGTCGCTGCCCTGTCCCCGGGGGCGGGAGGAGGGGGCGGCGGCAGCGACGGCAGCGGCGGCGGCTGGACTAAACAGGTCACCTGCAGGTAGGACGTTGCGTGGCGCGGCGGAGGGCGGGGGCTGCGGGGCCGAGCAAAAGGCGGAGGCAGGCGTCGCGGGGTCCGCGTCGCAGCCGCAGCCGCCGCCGCCCGGATAGCATCGCTGCGTCAGCCCCCTGCAGAGGTTGGCCGCAGGATCGCTGCGGGTCTCAGGCTGCGGGCTCGGACCGCGGGGCGCTCCCGCCACCTCCCCTCTCCCGGAGGCGCTCCGGTGCGTGCGGAGAGGACCGGTGTCCCCGCTCCGGCCTCCATCGCCACAGGTTCGGGGATGCGGCGCGAGCTCGCCGCTGTGAACCGGGCTCCAACGACCCTCGGTGCGCCCTGAGATCCTCCCAAGGTCCCGGCGAGCTCGGCCGGCCCCGGGCCCTCCGCGCTGCGCTATCCGTTTGTAACGTCTTTTTCTGCTCTGCGCCGTTCACCCCCTCCCCACCGGGAGCAGCCGCTTTTGTGTGCCTTTGTATGTAGTCGGTGGCTGGCGGTTCCGAGCTTTGTCTCCGAACCGAGCGTTCCGAGCCGGCGTTAGCCACCACCCTTGATTTTATGAACTGTCATTATTACTGTCCCTTTGTGCGGCGCTCCTCTTTGCGAGAAAGGAGATCCGAGGAGAGAGGCTTGGTTCTGGTTTGGTAAGCGAGACGAAATTATCCGAAAAATGTACGATCAGGTGGTGGTTATACAGTACACACGGAAGAAAATTTTCCCAATTAGAAATGTTGGAGGATATTTGTTGTATTAACAATTGGGGGGTGGAGGGTGCTTTATTGACACAGTCTCGTGTAGTCCCGGTTGACCTATATAGTCCTGACTGCCCTAGAATTTTCGGCAATCCTCTTGCCTCTGCCTTTCCCTAGTGCAGGATTGCAGGGGTGAAATGATACCACACCCGACTATATTGATTTAGCCACCAGGAGAGACTGTAGGCTTTTCTGTCGGTTAAAAAGAAATTCAAAGAAACCATCACTTTTCACCTGACTAGGACAGTTTATAGCAAATGCAAAAGGCTATTATTCCTAATGCTGTTGGTATTAACCCTGAAATTGGAGAATTCCCAGCCTTTCAGTCTTTACTGTAGCACATTTTATAAGGTCAGATTAAAGCTTTCCCTTCGGTCTTTTGTTTTTTAGGCAAGGTCCAGCAGCCTTGGTTATCCTAGAACTGCTACATAGACCAGGCTGGCCTTGAACAACTTCTCCCAGCCTCTGCCCTCCTAGTGCTGGGATAACAAGTGTTTCCACCCAGGCTGATAAGATTTTCTGCCCCCATGTGCCATCTTTCTCTAGTCTAGTCCTGAATACCCATTACCAAATAACATTACTGATTTCTTTATCATCCTATCAGATACCTGCAACTTCACATACATTTCCATACAAAATACTGTTTCAACATTTTTTTATTTTTTTGAGACAGTTTCTTTATGTAGCCTTGGCTGTCTGGGAACTAGCTCAGGTGACCAGACCGTGTCCTCAGAGATCCACCTGCCTCTCTCTGTCCCCAAGTGCTTGAATTAAAGATGGGTGCCACTACTGCCCTGCTAACAGTTTCCTTTTGGGGAAAAAATTATATATTGTGTTTATGGGGTGTGGGTGGGTGGTGGTGGTGGTGGTGGCAGTGGCAGCGGCAGCGGCAGCGGCCGTCATCCCCCGGGCCACAGAGCGCCTGTGGAGAGGTGCACTAAAAATTGCATAGTTACTGTCTTTCACTTTCATGTGGATTCCGGGAATCAAACTCAGCAATCGTTTTATCAGCAAAGTCTTGCCACCACTCCCTTTTTTCCCCCTTCTGAGGAGTGTGTCGGGGTGTGTGTGATGCAGACGCTAGTACAGCCCAGAATGCTTGGGACTTCATTTCTACATCTAGTGTTGAGATTATAACAGGCTCCTCTGCTTCCCTTTTACTTTCCCCTGTTTCCTCTTTTCTAGTTCCTCTCCAGACTATCACATTTAAAAGTTTGATTTATTTACTTATTTTGAAGCAGGGTTTCTCTGTGTAGCCTTGGCTGTCCTGGTGGCTCTAAGTCAGAGATGCCTCCTCCACTAGTGCTGAGATTAAAGGTCTGCCCCACTGTGCTCATTTAAGGTCTTGAATTTTTGGGGGGTCTCACTTAGCATAGTGTGACCTTGACTTTATTTATTTTTATTTATTTTTATTTTTTGGTTTTTCGAGACAGGGTCTCTCTGTGTTGCCTTGGCTGTCCTGGACTCACTTTGTAGACTAGGCTGGCCTTGAACTCACATCAATCCACCTGCCTCTGCCTCCCGAGTGCTGGGATTAAAGGCATGCGCCACCACGTCCGGCCTGACCTTGACTTTAAATACAAGGGTACAAGCATGGGTCAAGCCCAGCTCCCTAAGGCTCATTGAAGTTATAGGTTTTTTTTTTTTTAGGTGTTTCCTGGAGCAGTTTGTGAACTACTACATTAACATCTAAAAAGGGTTTTTCTTTGGATGCAAAGTGCTTCCTGCTTAAGTCTGGGTGCTGAATTCTGATCCCTAGCATCCTGGTAAAAGCCCCCACTGTGAGTTCCAGGGTTAGTGTAGAGCAGAAAACAATAGAGGAGGGCATCTGGCTTCCTCTACTGATCATGCATATACACACACACACATTTTTCTTTTGAGTATCGTGGCTCAGGAGATTTTCTGTTTTGTTTTTCAAGACAGGGATTCTGTGTAGGCTCTGCTGTCTTGTAATCACGCCGTAAACCAGGCTGGCCTCCAGCTCAGAGATTTCCCCTGTCTTTTCCTCCCAAGTTGTGGGATATGTGGCAATTTATGTGCCAGTCCTGGGCTACAAAGGGAGGTTCAGTCTCAAAAAAATTACATAGATGAGGTGAACTTTTTGAGAAAGCAATATGAAAAGCTTTAAAGGAATACAAGCTTAGGATCAGCAAAATGGCTTAGCTGAGGCTGTAAAAGTGTTTGCTGTGATTTCCCCAGAAGTTATTTGTCCTCCAACCTCTTCTACACGCGCACTGTGGCAAAAATGCCAACTTGTATTCACATAACAACAATTTAAAAACAAAACAAGACACAAGCTTCAGGCCACTCATGGTGGCTCATACCTGTAATAGTGTTTGGGAGGTGGAGTCGTCGAAACATGAGTTCAGGGCATTTCTTAGCTCACAGTGAGTTTGTGAGCAGCCTGGGCTATGGATAGTAACTAACCATCCTACATCCAAAAAAAAAAGGAAGAGGCTTCAGGCTTCCACACTTGGGTGTTTTAAAACCCCGTGCATTTTGGAGGGGGCCGGCAAGATGGTGCCTCATTGCATAGCTCTGGCTGCCTGGACTGTCTGCATAAACAAGACTAGCCTTGAACTCAGTCCTCCTAGAGGACTAGGATCAAAGAAATGCTCCTCTCCATGCATAGTTTTGGTTAGGCCAATCTAAGATTTATTTATTTATTGTGTATACAATATTCTGCAGGACAGAAAAGGGCACTAGATCTCATTATAGGTGGGTGCTGGGAATTGAACTCAGGACCTTTGGAAGAACAGCAAGTGCTCTTAACCTCTGAGCCATCTCTCTAGTCCATGTTTAGGCCAATCTAAAAATTTGCAGAGGCGCTCATGGTGGCATGCAGAGCGGTCACGGTTGCACACACCTGTACTGGAGCTAGTCAGTAGGTTGAGACAGGATGGTGTCTTGACCAGAGCAGCCTTGGTAGCCCTGGGTGATCCTGCCTCAACAAATAGAAACCACAGGTGATTTGATAAGCCTGGGGCATAAATGCTGACCTTGTTTTCTGTTCTAGCTGCCAACATGATCGCTCTTAAGAGTCTTTCTCTTTTGACGAGAGGAGTAACAACTGTGAGTCTTTGTCCCAGGCTTTGAGCTTTGAGAGAAGTAGAGTTCTGCTGTCTCACCCCTGCAGGGTTTCCTCCATTCCTTCATAGAGCACTAGTATACACTCCCATTGATACTGATAGAGTTAAAATGAAACTTAGTTTTTGTTTTTCCTAGACAAGGTTTCTCTCTGGTCTTGGCTGTCCTGGACTGGCTTTGTAGACCAGGCTGGCCACGAACTCACAGTGGTCCACCTGCCTCTGCCTCCCAAGTGCTGGGATTAAAGGTGTGTGCCACCATGCCCGGCTAAACTTACTTTATATGAGTGTAAGAATTTTCTGCTTTCATTTAAAAAAAAAAAAAAAAAAAAAAAAAAAGGTATGATGGCGCTGGAGAGATGGCTCGAGGTTAAGTGCACTCCCTTGCTCCTACAGAGGAGCCATGTGTGCTTCCCATCACCCACATGGTGACTAACAAAGTCTTATTCCAGAGGATCCAGCGCCCTCTTCTGGCCCCCCTGGGTACTGCTGGCATACAGTGCAGATAGACATGCTGGCAAAAATACACGTACACCCAAAATAAACACAATCTTTAAAATGTAGGAACTGCTTCCATGTAAACATCTGTTCACTCATCCTATGGTTTTAAAAAAAAATACACTTGCAAGTTGCTAAAGGGAAAAGACTTATTAAAATGTCGTCATCTTTCCGGAGCTACCTTGTTCAGACATTCAGCATATAAAACATTGAGTATGCACTAAGTTCACTGCAGAAATGTACCTTATTGTAAGTATTTTCCATGAGCTTGATATCAACACCTTTCTCTGAGAGAATGCATGTGTAGATGTCGGCTTAAGAATGCAAGTGCCCTTGGAGGCAGCAGCTTCCCCCCTGAGCTGGACTTCCAGGCTGTTGTGAGCTGCCCCAGGTGAGTGCTGGGAGCCAGACCTGCTCTAAATCACTGAGCCATCTCTGCACCCTGACCAAGTCTATACTCAGGATTATTCCTCTTTAAAGTCACTTGCTTAGCCGGGCAGTGGTGCGTATGCCTTTAATCCCAGCATTTGGGAGGCAGAGGCAGGCAGCTCTCCATGAGTTCCAGGCCAGCCTGGTCTACAAAGTGAGTCCAGGACAGCAAAAAAAAAAAAAAAAAGTTACTTGCTTAGAAAAGAATGTTCGGGCTTTTAAGTTTTTACTTATGTATATGGGTATTTTGTCTGCATGTACTTCTGCACACTAAACAGGGGTCTAAAAGATTTATTTATGGGCTGGATAGATGGCTCAGTGGTTAATAGCATTGTCTGCTCTGCCAGATGGTCCTGAGTTTAATTCCCAGCAACCACATGGTGGCTCACAACCATCTATGATGTGATCTGATGTCCTCTTCTGGCCTGCAGGTGACCTCATGATATAGTACTCATATATGTAAAATAAATAAATCTTTATTTGAAGAGAATTATTTACTTTTAATGTGTGTTTGCTTGACTGCATATATCTGTACTGTATGTATACCTGTGGGCGAGGCCAGAAGAGGGCTTAAGAGCCTCTGAAAATTGAGTTACAATTGTTTTTGAGCTACCATGTGGATGCAGGTGATGGAACCTTTGTCCCCTGCAAGAGCAGCAAGTGCTGTCTCCTAGCCACTGAGCCACCTAGCTAGCCCAAGGATGTTCTCTTTGTGCAGCTCTGGCGAGCCTGGCACTTTCCCCCTTATAGATCCTGCTTGCCTCCCAGTCAGCGGAGGGGTTAAAGGTGTAGACCACCTCAGCCAGCCAGTATTCATGTTTGATTGCTTAATCTCACTTCTCATCAGCTACTACTGATCCTAGAATTCTCCTTGTTTTGTTTGTGCCGCCTAAGAAACAAGCGCCTCTGCTGAGAAGCTGCACTATGCTGCCACCAACAGGCTGGCTTTCATCTCTTTAGAGCAAGCCTGTGAAATCAGTCTTTTTTTTTTTTTTTTTTTTTTTTTGCTAGCGGCCTTGATCGTGGAATGAAGACAGTATTTGTTTATTGGCTTTTTTGAGAAAGATCCTCACCCACTATATAGCCTTGGCTAGCCTGGAAGTCAATATGGAGAAACGACAAGATTTATTTTCATTTTTATTTTGTGCGTGTGTATATCCACGTGAATGGTTGTTCACAGAGGCCAGAGGCATCAGTGCCTTTGGAGCTGGAGTTAACTAACAGGTAGCGGTGCAGCACCTGAGATGGGTATTGCAAATCAGGTTCAAGGCCTCTCCAAGAGCAGCACACGTTCTAACCACCGAGCCAGTCCTCTCTTCAGCCTCTAAGCTGTAGATTCTTTGAATTGGTTTATGTGTTTCCCTGAATGTATACCTGTGCTACCTGTACGTATGCCTAATGCCCATGGAAACCGGAAGAGGCTGTCAGAACAGCTGAGCCACCATAGGCACTGGAAATCAAACGTAAGTCCTCTAGAACTTAACCACTGAAGCCATCTTTCCAGTTCTCAAACAGTAATTTTTTTTTTTCTCAAGACAGAGTCTCTCTGTGTAGCCTTGACTGTCCTGGACTCACTTTGTAGACCAGGCTGGCCTTGAACTCCCACCGATTCGCCTGCCTCTACCTTCCGAGTGCTGGGATTAAAGGCGTGTACCACCACACTCAGCTCAAACAGTAATTTTTTTTCTTTTTCCTCCAAGACAGGGTTTCTCTGTTTAACAGCTCTGGCTGTCCTGGAACTCTGTAGTCCAGAGATCTGCCTGTCTTGGTTTCCCAGGCTCCCAAGCGTGCACAACCAGTGCACAGCTGTTGCTGGACTGGCGCACACCTCTAATCCCAGCACTTGGGAGGCAGAGACAGGCAGGTCAAGGTGAATTCGAAGCTGGC
Source organism: Acomys percivali (assembly GCA_907169655.1). Classification (NCBI taxonomy): domain Eukaryota; kingdom Metazoa; phylum Chordata; class Mammalia; order Rodentia; family Muridae; genus Acomys; species Acomys percivali. The sequence goes on from OU015744.1 coordinate 81,661,949, forward strand.
CTGGGCTACAAAGCTATTCCAGGACAGCCAGGGCTACACAGAGAAACCCTGGCCAGTCTTGAACTCAGTAATTCCTTGTTTTAGCCTCCAGAGTGTTTAAGACTATAACAGGAGCTGGGTGTGGTGGCGCACGCCTTTAATCCTAGCCCTCGGGAGGCAGAGGCAGGCGGATAGTTGTAAGTTCAAGGCCAGCCGGGTCTACAAAGTGAGTCGAGGACAGCCAAGGCTAACACAGAGAAACCCTGTCTCGAAAAACAAAACAAACAAACAAAAAGACTAACAGGAGCCGTACCTGGCTTTTGTGTTTGTTTTTATTCCCCCCCCCCTTTTTTTTTTTTTAAGAAATAGTTACGGTAGGCCCTTGCTATGTTTTGCTTAGTTGACCTAGTCCAACCTGGCCTCAGGCTTCCCCGCCCTCCCCCCCTAAGTATCTAGTACTGGGTTTAATGGCTGCCTCCAACAGGCCCTCCTCTTCCCCCCCCCCCCCCCCCTTTTTTTTTTTTTGGAGATAGCTTAAGTAATCCTTTTAATTAAGCCTTCTAAATGTCTGGGATTATAAGTGTCACCTCTGTGTGTCAAACATTAGGGTTTTTTTCTCATTTAGGATTTTTTGAGAAGTGGATACTATATACATTATCTATTTAGATGGCATTGTAGATTATCCTGCCTAGGCACATTTAATTCCCTTACTGGGGCTGGAGAGATGGCTCAGAGGTTAAGAGCACTGGCCGTTCTTCCAGAGGTCCTGAGTTCAATTCCCAGTAACCACATGGTGGCTCACAACCATCTATAATGAGAGCTGGTGCCCTCTACTGGCAGGCAGGTGTACATTTAGGCAGAGCACTGTCTACATAATAAATAAATCTTAAAAAAAAATAATTCCTTTACTGATAGTATGATTTACCATGGCACTTAGGTGTCTTCTATATATATATATAGAGAGAGAGAGAGATGGGTACCATAGGAAATGCAAAATAAACCATGGTGTTCCCTAACATTTTTTGTTTGTTTGTTTGTATGTTTGTTTGTTTGTTTGTTTTTTGAGACAGGGTTTCTCTGTGTAGCCTTGGCTATCCTGGACTCACTTTGTAGACCAGGCTGACCTCAAACTCACAGAGATTCGCCTGCCTCTGCTTCCCAAGTGCTGACATTATAAAGGCGGGCGCCACCATCGCCTGGCTCCCTCACTAGAATTTAAAATATCTGAGATATGGGGTATATAACTATACACATCAGAGCCAGGCAAGATGATATACATCTTAAATCCCAGCCTTCTGGAGGCTAAGGACAGCAAGACCCTGTCCTAAAAGAGAAAGAAAGAGTGTTAGGGCTGGAGAGATGATTTAGTGTCTTCCGGCACTTGCTGTTTTTGCAAGGGAACCTGGTTTGTTTGCTTTTATTTTTTTGAAACCAGGGCGTCACATATGCTAAGCAAGTAATCTGCAACTCAGCTGTACTCACAACCCTTTGTTCTAAGATAATTGCCAGTTTGTGGATATGTGTACATAAAAGTGTGGTACCCACAGGGCGAGAGGCCTCAGACCACTGGAGCTGTAATTCCTTGCAGTTGTAAGCCATCTGACTTGAGTGCTGGGAACTGAACTCAGCTCTTCTGTAAGTAGTGTGTAGTGTGTGCTTGTACTACTGCACTCCTCAGTATGCCACAGTGTTTGGTTGAGTGGGGTCTGGAGTGTGTTGAACATTCCCCACACTCTCAGACAGCTGTGGTCACTGTAAGGCCAACCATATTTATACCAGTTATCTTCTCTGACATACCAAAAGTAACCTTTATTATCCTGTTCAGAGGGCAAGGGAATAGGATTTGGACTCTGGCAGGAGTGGTGTGCAGATGGAGGGAGGGGCTCTACAAGTTATGCTTTCCACTCCTTTTATCAATAGAATAGAAATAGGTATTAGAGCTGGGCGGTGGTGGCGCATGCCTTTAATCCCGGCACTTGGGAGGCAGAGGCAGGCGGATCGCTGTGAGTTCGAGGCCAGCCTGGTCTACAAAGCGAGTCCAGGACAGCCAAGGCTACACAGAGAAACCCTGTCTCGAAAAACAAAAAACAAACAAACAAAAAGAGAAATAGGTATTAGGTAGGTCTAGTAGGGTCTTTGTTTACATGTCTAGGAAATGTTGGGGGGGTGCCATGTTGAATTCCAGAGAAGCCTTTTCAGCTTCGACTGATAACTTTCTTGGGCTACTTAAGTCCTTACCACCTTTGCAGGGTTTGAAATAAATTACTTAGCTCTTAGGTAGTCAGACCAATTGTAGGCCGCAGCCAGGTAATAGCTCCTAGCAAATTTTGAAAATCATTAAGAGTCCTTAATTGATTTCTTCTGATTTATACTTTTTGTGGTCTAATTTTCTGTAGGCCTATTTTGTATCCTAGATAACCAATAGAATCTCCTCTTTGTTTTTGTTTTTTTTTGGGGGGGGGAGCAATCTTTAATTCCCAACAAGACAGTTGTATTCACCAAAAATCTTTTCTAATACATTCGTATCTAAATCAGCCAATAAGATACCATCCATATAATGGTAAATTATGAATTGAGGAAATTTCTTACGAGTTATCTCTAATGGCTGTTGCACAAAATATTGACACAAGGTAGGACTGTTTAACATTCTTTGTGGTAAAATTTTAATGATATCACTATTGGGCAGCTTCTAATAAAAGTAGGTACTGAGGAAAGCAGACCTCCCTATCATGTTCATGTAAAGGAATTGTGAAAGAGTAATCCTATAGACCAATCACTGTAATAGGCCGTTCCTGAGATAACGAAGAAGACAGTGGGATTTGAGACTGTAAAGCTCCCATTGGCTGAATAATTTTATTAATTACTCTGAGATCTGTTAATATCCTCCATTTTCCAGATTTCTTTTCTCTCTTTTGTTTTTGAGACAGGGTTTCTCTGTGTAGCCTTGGCTGTCCTGGACTAGGCTTTGTAGACCAGGCTGGCCTCGAACTCACAAGGATCCACCTGCCTCTGGCTCCCGAGTGCTGGGATTACAGGTGTGCGCCACCATGCCCGGCTCAGATTTCTTTTTGATGACAAATACAGAATTTCAAAGGCTGTTGGACTCATCTATACGTTGAGCATCTAGCTGTTCTTGGACTAGCTCTTCTAGTGCCTATAATTTTTCTTTAGTCATAGACCATTGTTCAATCCAAATAGGTTGTTCAGTCAGCTACTTTATCGGAAAGGCTTTAAGTGTTTTATCAGCAGTGGTTCCCCAACATAAACTTTATTGGAAAGGCTGTAGGAGTTTTATCAGCAGTGGTTCTCCAATATAAAGTTGGCCCCTGCTGTATCTTGTTTATGGACAGTCTGTAATTGTCTTTAGTAGCCCTTTTTAATTTTTAGTTTTTAAAGATTTATTTATTATGTATACAATGTTGTCTTCATGTACAACTGCATGCCAGAAGAGGCCACCAGATCTCACGATAGATGGCTGGGAATTGAACGCAGGACCTCTGGAAAAACAGCCTGTGCTCTTAACCTCTGAACCATCTTTACAGCCCATGATAGCACTTTTTAATAATTTATTTTTTTTTTATCAGTACTATCACCTGTTTTCTAACTTTTATCTAAAATTGGAGTGGTGCTAATCTGAGTTTTCCATTACTGTAACAGATTCCTTCCCCAAGAGTTTCTGGCTATATCGGCCGTGTATGCCCTTAAATTTCCTATTTGGCCTTCTAGTACTGTACATTTTTAAACCACCTCACATTTTGTTTTATTTGAGACAATGTTGTAATCCCTAGGTACTGTGTAGATACCTTTTGAAGTGACCAAGCTGGATGCCAGGAATCTTGGGAAATTATTATTACATTTGCCCTAGTATCCAGTAACCCCTCAATCTCAATGGCATCTAACTGTAATTTTAACTTTGGCCTCTTTATCATTTATAATTTGCTAAAATACTTGTTTTAGTATCTTCAGCACCTTTTATTTTATCTGTAGGAGCATCTTTATCTCCATTAAATGGCCTTTCTAAGTCTTCAGTAGCCCTGTTTGTCTTATCAGACCTTGAATTTTCTTGTGTCTTTTAGAATAACCCTTTTTTGGTGAACAGGAAACAAAGGCTTCATGGGGCCTTGAGCATAGCCCCTTTGACAGTTTTCCAAAATTAAAGAATTTCATGGGGCCTGGAGAGATGGCTCAGTGGTTAAGAGCACTGCCTGCTCTTTCAGAGGTCCTGAGTTCAATTCCCAGCAACCACACGGTGGCTCACAACCATCTATAATGTGATCTGATGCATACTGTATATGTAATAAATACATCTTTAAAAAAAAAAAAAAGAATTTCATGCATGGGCCACATGACCATTCCTTCCCCATCTTTTACATTTTATAGGAAAAATTTTCCCTGAATTTATTACCATCTTAAAAGAATTTATGCTCAGGAATGGTTTGTTTACCATCCTTTAGGGAATGAGCTGAATTTTCACAGCCACAGCAGTGGACAGGTCTGTGTGTTGATGTCTCCTGTAGTTGGTTGTCCAACTATAGCTGAATCACAGCATTTCTATGTCTGCAGTAGTTTATTTAATCCCCTCATGAAGAGGTGTAGATCTTGCCCTCGAGGGTCTAATAACTCTTTTACTTTCAGTATTAGCATTTTCAAAAGCTAGAGATGAAAATAGAATTTCTCTAGCATGTGAATCTTCTATAGCTCTATTTAGAGTTTTAGTTATTCTCTGCAAAAAGTCAGTAAATTTATTTGAATCTTTAGTTATTTTTTTTTAAATGATTGTTTGTCCCTGTTGTTCAACCTTGTCCCAAGCATTCAAGGCTATTATTCAGCATTGTTCTAGGACAGCATCATCAAGGGTAATTTGTGCTCTTAATTCAGAACATGGGCCTTAACCTAGTAACTTATCTTTGACAATATCAACGCCTGTAGTCCTGTGGCGCTGCTCCATACGTGAGGCCTCATCTTTCCACCATGCCAGCCGCTGTAGTTGGGGCCCCGCTCTGGGTTGCCTGTATCAAATCTCTCCAATGTTGGAATTATTAAGTATCTGTTTGACATGTGGTGAGTGTAAGCCGCCACTGTTTAGTGCCTCCTTAAGCCCTTTTAAATCTTGTGCGTCTATAGGTTGCCAATCAAAAACCTGATTTTCATCTACTGGTACTCAGCCTTATCAAGGCTGGGAAAATCATTGTAGGTTGGTTGGTTTGTTTGTTTTGTTTTGTTGAGGAAGGGTTTCTCTGTGTAGCTTTTGCTATTCTAGACTTGTAGACCAGGCTGGCTTTGAACTCAGTGATCCACCTGCCTCTGCCTCCTGAGTGCTGGAATTATAGGCGTGCGCCACCATACCTGGCCATTGTAGGTTTGTTTTTTAACAGATATAGACCTCCTTGTAGTCTTGTTACAGAGTGGTACTGCAGCCAGGGGTGGCTCGGTCTGGTGCTGCCTACTGTAGACCCACATGGATCTTCCGGCCACACGGCTTAGACTGACTGTATTTGTTGCTACAGTTTTGAAGCTGCTGGAAGACTGTGGTAGTAATGAGTTCTTTGAGAGGTGGCTTTAGTCTTCTAATCTAGTTGTTTGGTTCTTTGTCTTACAGATATTTTATGCATGGGGTTTGTAAGGAAGGAGATAACTGTCGATACTCTCATGACCTCTCTGACAGTCCATATGGTGTAGTGTGCAAGTATTTTCAAAGAGGGTACTGTGTATATGGAGACCGCTGCAGGTAAGGATTTGTTTATAAACTCTTTGGTTAAAGGTGGGTTAAAGAATGAAAATAAAAGCTGGGTGCGGTGGTGCACAATTTAACCCCAGTACTCAGGAGGCAGGGGCAGGAGGATCTCTGAGTTTGAGGCTAGCCCTGGTCTACAAAGTGAGTCCATGACAGTCAAAAAAAAAAAAAAAAAAAAAAAAAAGACAGAGAGAGAGAATGAAAATAAAGTATAGAATTCTAGTAGCTTTGTACACTATAATTCTAGTCGTATTATACAAAGTTCCCCCAAAATTGCTTATGATTTGAGAAGTAGTTTTTACTAGCAGACAAAAAGGGTTCAACAGAAGTTACAGTGTCTTTTTATGACCTAGTCTCAGAAGTTACGCACTGTCATTTTCACTAAAGCCACACTGAAGAGGAGAGTTATTGGGCTCCACTTTTGTAGAAGAGTCTTGGATATGGTTGAAACCACTGAACTAGCTAAGACTTGTAGCACATGCAGATGGGTGGATGGAAGGACAGAAACCACGGCACTAGGTAAGGGTTGCCAGAACAGAATCAGAGCCACGGACGACTGGGTATAGATAGACGGACACATTGCTAGTCAGCTAATGGGTTCAAATGCTTGGAAGACATCCTTATCTATATTTTTAGGAAACTAATCAATAAGTAAGGATGGGGTAAAAGTAAGCCCCCTCCCTCATAAAATGGATCCCTTGGCATCTGAGCCTCATGGTTACTCTTTTGCAGTTATGGTGCCTAAGGAAGGGGCTATTGTTAGGACAGCATCCTCTGATGAGCAGGCAGTTCTTTGCAGGACAGTTTCCGTGGATTGAGTCACAGTCCACAGTGACTCAGAGAGGGGAATAGAAATTGAGAGAGAGCAGAGAGATGTGGAGAGTAGACCATGAGACAGAATGCAGGAAAGGTGAGGTGCTCATGTAGAGATCACAGGACAGCTTAGAAACATAGAAGAGTCACTTCTTCTATCGTGTGGGTCCCAGAAATTGAGCTCAGTTCATCAGGCTTGATGGCAAGCACCTTTATCCACTGGACCATCCTGCTAGTCCTCATGGAAGATCTTTAGATAGGAAGCTATACTATATTAATACAGAATATGGGAGAAAACTTGATACTTATGTTTTCTCAGCATTAACTCATCACTTAACACAGGAAAAGAATTGGGTGATTTTGTGACATCCTATTATAATTTATTAGCTGTCAGTGACTCTTGATTTTAGTAGGTTTAAGAATCTTCATATGCTAGATTGGCTTTTCTTTTCTTGCTTTTTTTGGGGGGGAGTGGTGGTTCAGAGACAGGGTTTCTCTGTGTAGCCCTGGCTGTCCTGGACTCACTTTGTAGACCAGACTGGCCTTGAACTCACAGCAATCTGCCTGCCTCTGCCTCCCGAGTGCTGGGATTAAAGGTGTGCGCCACCATGCCTGGCTTTCTTACTTTTCTTATCCTTCCTGGTATCTATTCCATATTTTATGCAGAAGGGAATAATTGTCTCATTAGGTGGATTTGATAATCTAGGTCTTATTTATTACTTGGGAGACAGTCTTACTATATAGTCTGTCCTACAATCCTACAGTTTGCTATGCATACCAAGTTGGCTTTGAACACAGAGGTCTGCTTGCCTGGGATTACAGGTGTGCGCCACCACAGTGGGCGGGCCTGTCTTTCACACATGCTCACCACCGTGGGCGGGCCTGTCTTTCACACACGCTCATGCTCGTTCCATTTACTCTTGAGTATATAATCTTACAACAAGGAGTTTTGGTTTTGCTTATTTGGATTTTTTTTAACAATCTCTAGCATAGGGGCAGAGACACTTCCTATAACCCGGCTTACCTAGTGTCCATTTCAAAATATTCTTCTTTCTTAGAAACGTCATTCATACTGATTTTACAATAGAGGGTGCATTTCCTAGAACTTGGAAGATAGTTACTGTTAACTACCAGGTTGTGAGAAAAAAGTTAATTGTTCGCTGGGCGGTGGTGGTGCACGCTTTTAATCCCAGCACTTGGGAGGCAGAGGCAGGTGGATCTACAAAGCAAGTCCAGGACAGTCAAGGCTACACGGAGAGACCCTGTCTTAAAAAACAAACAAACAAACAAACAAAAAAGTTAATTGTTCGAATATGTTTAGCTCTATCTTTGTTTTTTGTTTCTTCTAGTCTGCCTTTTGGAGGGGGGTATGGAACTCAATTTGTAGCCGAAGATGGCTTCACATTTGTAGTAATCCGCTTTAGCCTTAGCCTACCAAGTGCTAGGATTATACAGGACAACCCTTATTACAATGCTTTTGAGGCAGCGTCTCAGCAAGTTTCCTAGGTTGGCCTCAAACATGGAATCTTCTTGCCTCAGTCTCCCAGATAGCCGACATTGTAGGTATGTCCCACGATCCAGTTGTGCTTGACCTTGCAAAGTTTTGCTGAGTCTTGGTCTCATGCCTTGATCAGCAATATGACATCACAGTGAGGCTTCCTAGACTCACTGAGTCATGAGCTCCTTAAGTTAGGTATGGGGCCGAGAGCACAGCTTAGTACTTGCGTAGAATCACAAGGCCATGGGTTCAATTCCTAGCACTACAGGGTTGAAAAGAACAAGGCCGGGTATGTTGGTATGCCTGTAATCCCAGCATTTGAGGGGCTATGGCTTGAGGACCCATGCATTTGAAGCCAGCAAGAGCTACATAAATCTTGACAAGTTCCCTGGTGCTTCCTGCTCATGTTTGTGTTCACATTGAGGTTTCAAACTTGCGGGGACTCTACGTAGTTGGACAGTAACTGTTTACTTTTGTGTACGTGTCAGATATGAACACAGCAAGCCACTGAAACAGGAAGAGGCGACTGCTACAGAGCTGAGTGCAAAACCATCCCTTGCTGCTTCCTCAAGTCTCTCTTCTGGAGTTGGATCACTTGCTGAAATGAATCCAGGCGAAGCTGAGTCAAGAAACCCAAACTTTCCAACTGTAGGAGCAGGTTCTGAGGACTGGGTGAATGCCATTGAGTTTGTCCCCGGGCAGCCATACTGTGGCCGTAGTAAGTATTGTGAGGACCCTGTAAAGTGCAGCCAGAGGGCTAAATGACAGGCCACCGTGACTCAGGTGTCCTGCTTCCAGTGTTTGAGCTTAACCTACTGTCAACACTTTAGATTGAATTATCTAAAATTTACAGATGAAGTAAAAGAAATTTTTTGAACTACAATAAAATGAATTCATGTTTAAAAACTGGAGTGTCTCCGAATGCTGTCCCCCGCCTGCCCCTGGTGGTGCTGGGTTCAAACCCTGGGCCTTGCACATGCTAGGCAGATGCTTTGCCACTCAGCAGTACACTCAGCCCACACTTCTTTTTTTTTTTTTTTTGCCACAGGGTCTTTTATAGTTCAGATTCCTCAAGTACTTAAGGATGACCTTGAACTCCTGGTTCTCCAGGTGGTGGTTCTACCCCTACTAATACTTTATAATAGTTCCTTCTAACACTGTTCGCTTCTAAAGAAATGCACATACAGAACTGGGCTTGGTGCTCCACACCTGTATTACCAGTTTTAGAGAGGCTGCGGTGGGAGGATTGCTGAGTTCAAGGCCAGCCTTGAGTTACTCAGATCTTATCTAAAAGAACAGAACAGAGCAGGGCAGTGGTGGTGTGTGCATGTAATTCCATCAGTGGGTACTCAGAGGTAGGCAGAGGGCAAATTCTAAGCCAGCCTGGGCTGCGTAACCCTGTCTCAAAACACCAAGGGGAAAGGAAGTGAAAATGTTCAGTAGACTGACTTTAGGTTTCGTTAAAGTGTTTTTATTTTATTTTATTATTTTATTTTATTTTTTATTGTTGTTCTCTGTTACCTTATAGTTCATAACTACTTTATGTATTTGGACCTTTACTACCATCTTAAACATTTTCAGCTGCCCCTTCCTGCACTGAAGTACCCCCGCAGGGCTCAGTGACCAAGGAAGAGTCAGAGAAGGAGCCAGCTGCGGTGGAGACAAAGAAACAGCTTTGCCCCTATGCTGCAGTGGGAGAGTGTCGCTATGGGGAAAACTGTGTGTATCTCCACGGAGACTCCTGTGACATGTGTGGCCTGCAGGTCCTACACCCAATGGATGCTGCCCAGAGGTCACAGCACATAAAAGTAAGTGCTCAAAGGAAGCTTGTACTAAGTATGAGGAAGCAATAAGTAGTGGTGTGTTTCTTCCAGGGCTTTTTAGAGTGTTTTGTCAAAGATAGTCCCATGTAATCTGGGCATTGTGGAGGCCCAGGGCAGGAGGCTCTGAAGAGTAATACATCCTAAAGAGTTCTGTTTCCAAAACCTCAGACTATTGGTTGTTTTGTTTTTTCGAGACAGGGTTTCTTTGTGTAGCCCTGGCTGTCTTGTACTCGCTTTGTAGACCAGGCTGGCCTTGAACTCACAGAGATCTGCCTGCCTCTGCCTCCCAAGTCCTGGGATTAAAGGTGTGCGCCACCACGCCTGGCTAGACTATTGGTTCATTTAAAGGTGGGCTTTTGTTTTTTGTTTGTTGTTTTGTTTTGTTTTTTCATCCTTTTTACTAACAGTTTTTCTGAGATTTATAGTACTTATAATTCTTTTGAAGTACATATTTCACTGATTTTTAATATATTTGTAGCATTGTTTGGTCATTACCATAATTCTAACTTGGGTCATCTTCATTCCTTAAACAAACCGTATGTCCACTTAGTCAGCTACTCTGCTTTCCTTGAGACCCTGGCAACAGGGCCTCTACTTTTGGCTGATTCTTTGCCTGGAATCACTCAGTGTATGTGGCCTTCAGTGACTGGTTCCTCGCATTTGATGATGCTTTCAAGGTTTTCCTTGTTGAAGTATGTGTTCATACTTCATTGTTGCATGCTGGTTGTGTGGCTATTACACATTTGTCTTGTATGTGTGTTTACATGTGGGTGTTTCCATGGAGACCAGAGGTTAACATTGGGTGTCTTCTTCCTCTGTTGTCCTCTACCTTACTCAGTGTGGAACTCACCTAGCTATCCATCTCCATGTCTCATTGTGAGGTTGCAGGTGCACCTGCTGTGCCTGCCTTTCACATGCTTGCTGAGAGTCCAAATCCAGGTGCCCATGCTTGTACCTCAAACAAGCACTGACTGAGTAATCCTCTGAGCCCCAGTACTATGTTTTTCTATTAATTAGTAGATGGATATTTGGATTGCTTCATTGTGTACATGTTTTTGTTTTTGTGAGCATGTGTCTTTATCTTAGCCTTTTAAATTTGTTTTTACATTTATTTACTTATTGTGGGGAAGGCAGCACGTACATGTGAGCTCAAAGGACAGCCTGGGTGATGGTTCTCTCCTTCCACAACGTTGGAACCCAGGGTTTGAACTCAGCTTGTTGGGCCAGGCAGCTCAGCTTGTTGGGCTGGGCAGGTGGTCTGGCCCACTAAGCCATTTATCAGGCCAGCCCTGTGTTGGATGTCTTGGTGTCTGAACTACTAAGCCATTTATTAGGCTTTGCCCTTTGGAAGTGTTATGGCTGGGTCAGCTAGTGATTCTGCTTAGCACTCTGGGGACCTGGCTGGCTCTATGCAGTGTTGCCCTGTTTACATTGGCAGTGGCAGTGCACTGAGGTTACAGATCATTGTAATTTTATGTGTATGGGTGTTCTGTGTGTGCATGTCTGTTGACCGTGTGCATGCTCTGCCCACAGAGGCCAGAAGAAGCTGTTAGGTCCCCTGGAACAAGCGCTATAGAGCTGCCTTGTGGCTTTTGAGAGCTGACCCAGGTCTTCTGAAGGACACTCAGGGCCTTTAACTGCCAAGCCATCTCTGCAGCCCTTGGCTTTCTTCTTAAGTTGATTGTTTTATGTGTGCTGACACATGCCACGGCCATCTGTAGAAGTCAGAGGGCAATTCTGAGGTGCTTGTGTGGCCTGTGCCCTTTGGTAATAGCGTTGTTATTCATGCAGTCTCAGTGGGGATGGGTAAAGAAAATAGGTGCTGAGACTTCAGGATATTACGTAGCAATAAAATTAAAGGTAGCCTTGGAAATAGAATGTCAGTCAAGCTAGTCGCAAAGTCATTGGTTTAGCACACCACAGAACAGTGGTTTGCCCACGGATGGAAATTTTGAAGGGAAATGAGTGACTGTTGAGTTTGGAGTTGGGGGAGGATAATGAGCGCATGTGGATAAATAATGTGGGGCTGGAGAGGTAGCTTAGCCTTCATGTAGAGCACCCGAGTTAGTCCCCAGCACCCACATCTGGTGACTCAGCCCCCTGTAACTCCAGTCCACACAGAGCCAACTCCTGGACTCCATTGGTACCCCATAATTTAAAGATAAACCTTTACTATCAAATAATAGTAGTAGTACTTCTCTGAAAGTACCAGAAATTATTTAAATGAGTGAATTGTCTCAGTAGTTGTTTTTAGGTTTAATTTTTGAGGGACAGTGTCTCTTCATATTACCCTGGCAGACCTGGAGCTCATTGGCCTATATCAGGTTGGCTGCACCTCGAATTTTGGGTTCTTCCTGCTTCTGCCTCCTGAATGTTGAGAGTACGCATGCTTACGTATGAGCCACTTAAGCTCCTTAAAGCGATATGGAAATAATGTGTCCTGCATAATTGCCATCTAGGACATGTTCAGATTTATTTTAGTATTCATCTTTTTGTTCTTGGTTTTTATTTTTGAGACAAGGTCTCTCTACTTAGCCCTGGCTGTCCTGGAACTCACTCTGTAAACCAGGCTGGCTGCAAACTCACAGAACTCTGCCTGCACCTGCCTCCCGGATGCTGGGGTTAAAAGCCGGCTATCTTTTATCTTTCACTTGAGACAAGGTCTCATGTAGGTAGCATGGAGCTGGCCTTCTGCCTCCACCTCCCAAGTGTTCAGTATCCTGACAAGTTTGAAATGAAGGCTTTAATCCTAGTGTTTCGACTTTCCACCAAGAAACTGAAACAAAATGAAGTTGATAGTGGCTTTGATGGAGAATTGTAGGGATTCAGGTCTACGAGGACATGGAGAATTGGATGCTTTTTCAATTTTTTTTTTTTTAAGATTTATTTATTTATTTATTATGTATACAGTGCTGTGCCTGCATATACACCTGCAGGCCAGAAGAGGGCACCAGATCTCATTACAGATGAGTGTGAGCCACTATGTGGTTGGTGGGAATTGAACTCAGGACCTCTAGAAGAGCAGTCAGTGCTCTTACTTTTGAGTCTTGAAAGTTGAGTCGTTACATCCGCTGTTCTGTTCTCCCTCACCCCATGACTCCCCCCAGTTTGACTATAATGATGTTAGCGCCATAGTGGTGGTGGGGCCTGTGCTTATAACAAAGCCTTTTCTAGGTCAGATTGGAAACCGTCCTGGTGGGCCACTGACTGCGGTCTCAGGACTGCAGTGGCCTAACTGTGCCTTCTTTCCCTCCTTCTAGTCTTGCATTGAGGCCCATGAGAAGGACATGGAGCTCTCTTTTGCTGTGCAGCGCAGCAAGGACATGGTGTGTGGGATCTGCATGGAGGTAGTCTATGAGAAAGCCAACCCCAGCGAGCGCCGCTTTGGGATCCTCTCCAACTGCAACCACACCTACTGTCTCAAGTGTATTCGCAAGTGGAGAAGTGCTAAGCAATTTGAGAGCAAGATCATAAAGTGAGACTCCTCCCCAACCTTCGTTTGTGCTTTCTATTTTCGGGAAGAATTTAGTATCTTGTTCCAAGTACCAACAGAAGGACCGCATTTAAGTGCATGTATTTTATCTCGAACCTGGGTGTTCGAATTAGGATTTCTTCTTTGTACTTCAGCTAGCTGCTAGGTTAGTTGGTCTGTCTGTTTTACTTGAATGAGGAAACCCTGTATATCAGTTAGTAAAGTCTTCGTGCTTTTGAAGGAGATTGTGTTTAACGGATTAGACAGTTTAGGCTTCGTGAACAAACATATCTAGCTCTGAATGTATGTTTCCTGGCGTTTTACATTTTCCACTTTCCTATTCCATCCATTAAGCTAGCCAATAACTCACCATCCTTTAAAAATTGTTCTCATAACTGAACAAAAGCCACATAATCAAAACAGAGCAAAGTTACAAGAAATAAATTTATTTAAATGAAAGAAGGAGTCTGTGTGAAATGTCTTCTTTTGTTTTTGTTTTTGATCTAAGTCTTTTTTTTACTTTTAACTGGCTAGCCATTGAGTTGATTTCTGAAGGAGTTTGTCTTCCCTCCAAAGAAAGGATCAGCTGTGACTGTGTGGAATCCCTTTCTGAAAATGCTCACGTGCCTGTCAGTTAATCTAAGTCTCGGTGACACACCAGAGTGTGTCTTAAAGAGCGGGCACGGGGAGGGGACCTCGCATTGCAGCCTGTTCATTGTTTCCCAGGTCCTGCCCCGAATGCCGGATCACATCTAACTTTGTCATTCCAAGTGAGTACTGGGTGGAGGAGAAAGAAGAGAAGCAGAAACTCATTCAGAAATACAAGGAGGCCATGAGGTATGAGCAGCCTGGCTCGCTGTGATACAACAGGACTGCGCTCTGTGCTACCTCCTTCTGCCCTTTCTATACCTTGTCACCCCATAGTGCCCACCCAGTATGTCTCTTGCTTTTAACACCGTCCTCGGGTGTGAGCTGAGGGGCTGTTACAGTGAAGTCTCCACTCTAGCTAAAGCCTATGGAGGGGCTTCTACCTCACCCCAGGTCGGAAGAGTCTTAGAAATTCTTGTGCTTTGAGATTGTAAAAGATTTCTCACTCGGCGTTAGTGCTGGTAATCTGTGTACATTTAATTAAGCAGCGATATTTCTAGTCAGTGTGTGGTGTACAGGGTTCTAAGAGCACATCTCGGGGGTCTCTGCACAGACAGACCCCTTGGTTCTGTCCCTATTTAAAGAGAAGCCCCGGATGGTAGTCGACACAGACCTGAGGTCCACTGAGAATAAGGGCTGCCATGTTTTCCTTTCCAGCAACAAGGCCTGCAGGTATTTTGATGAAGGACGCGGGAGCTGCCCATTTGGAGGGAACTGCTTTTACAAGCATGCGTACCCTGACGGCCGTAGAGAGGAGCCACAGAAACAGAAAGTGGGACCATCAAGCAGATACCGGGTAACTCTCACTGTTTCTTTAAAGGAGGGGAAATAGCACGGTGTCAGTTGGAACCCGCACTTTCTCGGGTAAGGGCCAAATGACATCTAGGCCTGGGAGGGAGACAAGAGTAAAGGAGTCAGACCTCATAAAACTGGGATGGAAAGGAAAGTGCTCAAAGCCCCCTAGGATGTTGGCCTCTATTAGTCAAGGACGAGCCATGGTGGTGTGGACCAAGTGAGGAGTCTGGTTCGCTATGCCCCTCTGGGCCACATGGTTCACCTTGTAAGCAATGGGATAGAAGACACTGCTTGACAGTGCCACCCCTATCACGGCCTTGTTTCTTACAGGCCCAACGAAGGAGCCACTTCTGGGAGCTCATTGAGGAGAGAGAGAACAACCCCTTTGACAGCGACGAAGAGGAGGTTGTCACCTTTGAGCTGGGCGAGATGTTGCTTATGCTTTTGGCTGCAGGTGGGGACGACGAGTTGACAGACTCTGAGGACGAGTGGGACTTGTTTCACGATGAGCTGGAGGATTTTTATGACTTGGATCTATAGCAGCTTTGCGTGGCGTGTGAACTGGTCTGCGGAGCCTCAGACAGACAGTAGCTGTCCCCTGTGCTGTGTGGCAGTGCGTGTGGCTCTCCTAGGCAGGCCTCTCAAACTCCAGGTGCTGCTGTGATCACTCCCCAGGGCCTGCGCCTCTCCCCTTCACCTTTCCCCAAGAGTGTGTTGTTTTCTCTGTTTCAAAAGTTACAAAAATAAATCTTAAAGTTAGTTTTTTTTTTTTTAACATGAATTTAACTGTCAGACAGTTAGTGTAGGTTTGTTGCGTCATCTGTTTTCAGCCAGGTTATGTTCATGGACTTTGCACACTCGTTTTGAGACCCCAAGTTCAAAGGAAAAAGCACTGGCTGTGCTTTGGGGTCCGATAGGGGCAATTGGGGAAAAAAGGGATCTAAGTTGGCAAGTTACTCTCTGCACAAGATGTAGGAGGGTTCTCGAAGATTCTGTGAGATCTGCATCTTTGTGGCTTTTTATCTGTTCCCTACCCTGTATCCCCATCACATGTGCTTGTCCTGTGCTTTGGGGCTCTTGTTTAGTTGCACACAAGGAATACTACTACTGGGTAACCAGAACCAGATACAAACGTGTGGAGGTTAAGATGAGAAAAAAATCTACAAACACAGACGGATGTAGTGGTGTCCCATCCATGCAGAGTTGGCAGTCAGGTCCCAAGGGTCGTCGGTAGATTTGGCGGGTGAGCGTGAGGGAGCAGGTGGGCAGCTTCCCATCCGTGTGTAGGTGCAGGACTCTTAGCCTTGGTGGGCAGATGTGGCTTGGTGGTATCAGCCACATGTGGCACGTAGATCTTAAAGGACCAAGCAGTAGTTGTTAATGTTGCAGGATGTAGCTCTGTCAGTCTGTACGCTAGAGAAATTGGATCAGTCACAGAGGTCGAGTGACCTGCTTGTCCACTTGTCAGTACACGCTAGGTCTTGGATACACTGATGTTTTGAATGTTTTACAGTCTAGCCTTTTCATTCCAGGCACTTTTTGGGAAAACCTTTGTCCTCGTTTGAGGGGGCATGTTGTGTGTTTCAGTGTTTGTTTTTGTGGGTGTTGCCTCGTTCCATCCCTGGGCTTTGGTGGTAGAGAGGTGGGTTCCAAACTAAGGTGTTGACTGTACCCGAGAACTCAGTTTGCAGTAGTGTTAAGCCCCTTTCCCACTAAAGAAAAGGGAGAGTGTGGCCACCCGCAAGACAAGCAAAGGTTAAGTTGCTAGAATTCCTTGGTGGAAATTTCACCTTTGCATTTTGTTGCTCTTTCCTGGAATAACTTGGGAGATGCTCAGATTTGTCCCTCTGCCTTGCTTCCCTGGAACCCACCCGTCCTCTCACTTAAGAACACAAGTCATCATCGCAGAGGTCTCTGTATTTTGCAGCTGCCCTTTTGTAAGAAGCACTTTTCCCAAATAAAACAATTAAAAACAACAAAAAGGTTGGTTTTCTTGTTTGTGTTTGGCCTGTTTTCAAAACCATAGCTATCAGAGTTATCTATCAGTTGTTTGATTCTCAGTCGTGGAGACTGGCTTGAGAGAGGTGGGTCTCTTCAAGATGTCCAGGTTGCCTTCCTCCATAAGTTCACCGCAGTCTAGCTTGGTAACCAGTGCCTGGGCAGTGGTGGTGCATCCCGTAAATCCCAGCACTGGGGAACTTGAGTTTGAAGCCAGCCTGGTTTACAGATGGGCGTTCCAGGACAGCCAGGGCTATACAGAGAAACCTTGTCTTGAAAAACAAAAAACAAAAACAAATCCAGAATCCAGTCCCTAGTAAGTAGCATAAAAGAAAATACTGAGTGAAAAGGGTGAGATGAGGGCTGGAGAGATGGCTCAGTGGTTGAGGGCCCCCAGCGCTTCCAAAGGTCCTGAGTTCAATTCCCAGCAACCACATGGTGGCTCACAGCCATCTGTAATGTGATCTGATGCCCTCTTCTAGCCTACTGGTGTGCACGCAGGCAGAACACTGTATACATAATAATAAATCTTTTTTAAAAAAAAGAAAGAAAGAAAAGCAACGGTGAGAATATGCCAGAGGTTTGGGCAGAGGCCTGAGAGTGGAGGCCCTGGCTGGTCACAATCACTGTCGCTGACCACCAGCTTGTAATCTTCCCCAAGTCTCAGTGAACTGTATGCATGCCGTATACATATACGTGAAGACAAAGCATTCAGGAGCCTTCTGCGATTTCATCTCCCCCTTTCCATGGCAGTCGGCTTTGTGAAGAGTGGTTATACCACCAGCCTCAGCCACTATGAAGAAGGGATGCCTGATTGAGGGATGAAACTCAGGTGGGGCAGCTGCCGAGTTGCTTTGTCATTGTCACCATGTCTTGTGTTGCATTTACCTGCTTAAAGAAATTAACTGTCACAGGAAAATGAGAAGGATTTGCTTGAGGCAGGGTCTCCCGTGGAGCTCTGGCTGTCCTGGAACCTACGTAGACCAACCTGGCTCTGAACTCAGCTGCCTGCCTCCATCCTTAGTGCTGGGATTAAAGGTTAGTGCTGCCACACCTGGATAGAGAAAGGCTTTTCATATTTAAAAATCAGAGGCTAAGGGAGATGTTTTAGTTGCTTAAGTGTTGGCCTTGCAAGCTAGCCAGGTATGCACTTGTCCTAGCGCTGAGGGAGGGAGACAGGATTCCTGGAACTTTTAGCCCAGCTGGTCAGCTCCAGGTTCTGTGAGAGACCCTGAGCTATACAAGAACCTGTCCAAAGCCAGACGTGTGGCACATGGCTTAATCCCAGTACTTGGGAGACAGAGGCAGGTAGGTATCCATGAGTAAAAATGCCAGCTGGGGCTACAGAACGAGACCTTGTTTTTCTCAAAAATTAAAAAAAAAAAAAAAAAAAGACCTGGGTTCAAGTCCAGTCACTACCTTGGTGGCTTGTAATCATCCCTAACTCTAGTTCCTAGGGAACTGACATCTTTCTTCTAACCTGGGGCCCCAGGTACACACAAGACATACATGCAGGCAAAACATTCATACACACGACAGGTTCTGGGGTCTGCACAGATGCTTAACAGGCTTGGGCTGAAGTCAGTGTGAGACCTGCTGTGAGAAATCAGGCATCAAATGTCTGTAGACCATCTAGGGTTGTGTTATGGTGCACTCTCTCTCCCCCTCTCTGTCTTTGGATTGTTGTTGTTGTTTGAGACGGGGTTTCTCTGTGTAGCTTTGGTCTGTCCTGGAACTCACTTTGTAGACCAGGCTGGCCTCGAACTCAGCGATCTGCCTGCCTCTGCCTCCCGAGTGCTGGGACTAAAGGCGTGCGCCACCGTGCCTAGTTCACAAGAAGCTGTCTTCAGCTTTATGATTGGGTTTCCCAGATTGCGGGTGCTTTGGTACATCTCCCATTACGGACTATAGATAACAGGCCTTTCTGGGATCAAAGTCAATTTCTCCTGTTAATAAAGTCTCTACAAGCTGTACATAAAGGGGAAAAATAGAGCCATGGGAGATTTGCTCCAGCCATGTCATAGTTCTTCCATGTAAATGCTGACTTACTGGACCACATTTAAATTTTGTGTGTGTGTGTGTGTGTGTGTGTACACCCTGCGGACTAATTTCAGGTCGGCAGGCTTGGTGGCTACACCATCTCACCAGCTCAAATGTTGCCTCTTGGAACTGCTTAGTGCCCTGGCCCATGAAGGGCTAGGTTCACTCTCCACTGCATTTTCTTCACTTTCATCCTTGCAGACAGCTTTGTTGACTGGTTGACACATTACTATAAGGTCTCTGGCCCACCAGCCGTATTAGGTGGTATTTAGACTGGCTAGTCAGTAGTCAAGGCCAGCACTGCTGCGCCTCCCTCTCTGCTGGCCACCGTTATTGATGCGCCTCCTTCTCATTGGCTCCGCTGGCCACCATGAGGAAGCTGGAAACTGCTTGCCACAGCCTCCTCAGGGACAATTTATGAGCAATGAAATATTAACAAGGATTTCCTCATGCATTTCACACCCCGAGACAAATATAAATATTGAATGAAACATTTTATATCTTTATCTTTCCCAAATGCTCCTTTGGGATCTTGATTTCATATAACTCCCCGCTTGCCAGCTATACAATATTGGGGGATGTGTGAAGATGGTGGTAGTTCTAGTATACCCAGCCTGCCCAGCGCCACATCTGAGGCCAAGTCCACTGGGAAGGGGTTTACAGGCCAGTTAGGAGCCTGCCAAGCTTTAGGAACACCTGCCTCACTTTTAACCAGGCAAGACAGTTCATAAAATCCACAAGATCCTCCAGTTCTGTCTATATGTCTCCTGGGTACCCTTCAAGTCAGCTTGAGAGTTTCAACCGTACCCCAGACTGCCTAATAAGAGGTAGCAGTATTTGAGTGGATTCTTCAAACATTAGGGACCAGACCATTCTCCAAAGTAGATAATCATAGAAGTTGAGAATTTCAGAGTGCTGGTGGGAACTGTAGAGCAAGGGAGAATTGGCCAGCATTCATCCACAGGGCTGCTGTTCAGTCACCCAACAGTAAGTACTTCCCCTAAAGGTGCAGATTGGTTTGTTTGATGTTTTTGTTGTTTGGTTTGGTTTTGGCTTTTCGAGACAGGGCCTCTCTGTGTATCCCTGGCTATCCTGAAACTTACTGTGTAGACCAGGATGGCCTTGAACTCACATAGATGCTCCTGCCTCTGCCTCCTGGTGCTGAGTGCTGCTGGGCATGGTGTTGCACATCTTTAGTCCTGGCAGGCCAGAAGAGGATCTCTGAGTTCAAGTGCAGACTGGTCTGCCGAGTGAGTTTCAGGATAGCCAGGGCTGCATAGTGAGACCCTGCCTCAAGCAAACAAACAAAGCAAATGTCACTGGCGTTTGTCCTTTGAAGCGGGGTTTCGTTGTGTAGTCAGGCTGGCCTTGAATTCGTGATCTGTCCTCCCCAGATACTCAAGTGCAAATACTGGGATTGCCTTAGCTTTTAATAGTTTGGTAGATTGATGCAGGGTCTCCTGTTCCAGTCTGTCCCTCTGACTTGCCATGTCGCTGAGGATAACCTTGAGCTTTGAGTTGTCCCGCTTTTATTTTCCAAGTGCTAGGATTATGGGTGTGTACTACTACCACACCTGGAACTAGTGGTTGAAGTCCAGAGTTTGTGCGGAAGCAAGTGCTCTTGTCAACTAAGCTGTATGCCCAGCCCTTCCTTGGGGATGCAGTGTGTGTGTGTGTGTGTGTGTGTGTGTGTGTGTGTGTGTCTGTCTGTCTGTCTGTCTGTCTGTGTGTGTGTATCTCTCTCTGTCTCTGTGTTTGTACATGCCATTGGGTGTATGTGTGTGTGTGCATGCCATTGTGCATAGGAGTTGGTTCTCCCTTGCTGCTTTGTGAGTCCTATGGATCACACTCAGGTTGTCAGCCTGGGCAGTGAACACCTCTAACCGCTGACCAATCTCTCTGGCCTATAATTATTTTAGACATACACATTTGTCTTCCTCAGGTTGCTGAGTGGTCTGAAGTTCTTTGTGAGGAGAGAGTTTGTGACTTCTCCTGTCTCCCTGTGGGTGATGAACCTTAAGGCCTTGGTTTCCCCAGCTGAACAGGTCATTTACCACCACCACCACCCCATTCCCCCCCACACACACCAAACCCCCAGCCTTAGGTCAACAGAGGGTAGAGCTTGGGCTTTTGACATTTGGTTGTACCTTTATTTTTAACTCCTAGATTGCCAGTGTTCTTGTGCATTTGGCTATGAAGCTAGTTATTTATAAACACATATCTAAGTGAGTCAGCACGGCATATATCTGAAGGTCTCGCTACTCAGGAGTCTGAGGCAGGGGTATGCCTTGAACTCGGGCTTTTGATTGGTTGGTTGGTTGGTTGGTTGGTTGGTTGGTTGGTTGGTTGATTGGATTTTGGCTTTTTGAGACAAGGTCTCTTTTTGTAGCCCTGGCTGTCCTAGAACTCACTCTGCAAACCAGACTGGCCTCAAACTCAGAGATCCTTCTGCCTCTACCCCTGCCTTCCCACGTGCTGGGATTAAGAGCAACTATGTCTGTCAACTTCAGGAGTTTGATGGAACCAGTCTAGCAACCAAGAGAGACCCTACCTCAAAATCGTAATTTAATTTGATTTATATGTGTGTTTGAGTATATGCCTCCAGGAATGTACAGGTGCCCTCAGAGGTCAGAGGATGGTGTCAGATCCTTTGGAATTGGAGTACGGACATTAGTGGTTCAACAGTTAGGATCACTTACTGCTCAGTCATTGTCCTAGCTCTTTGCTTTTTGCTAGGGATATAACTTTGCCTAGCCAGGCCAGGGGTTGGGTGAGGTGGTGGCGTACGCCTTTAATCCCAGCACTCAGAGGCAGAGTCAGTCAGATCTCTCTCTGAGTTCAAGGCTAGCCTGGTCTACAAAGCAAGTCCACAACAGCTAAGCCCAGGCTGTTACACAGCGAAACCTGTTACACAGAAAAATGATTTTAGGTGTTTTGAGACAGAGTTTCTCCTTGTAGCCTTGACTGTCCTGTAACTCACTCTGTAGACCAGGCCAGCCTGCATGCTAGGCAAAGTGCTTTACCACCAAGCCATATTCTCCCATCCACCACCATCCTCCTCCTTTTTTTTGGTGGTGGTGGTGGGGGGGCCTGTTTTGTTTTTGTTTTTTAAATCTGGTACTTTCAGACATTTGTAGTAAGGGGATTATTACCGGCATGAGCCACCACGTCCTGCTGAATAGTTCATCTCTTGAGTGACAGTTCTGAAAATGAAGGATGCACATCAAGCATCTCCTACACAGGAGACCCAGAATTTGAGGGAAAGCTTCCAGTGACTTGTGTTTTAGGAAGATTGTAGGTGGACCCACTGGGCTGCTGTTCATTGTGTAATGTCATTTGCCACCAGGCTGGGTAATCTGAGTTCAATCTCTGGCACTCACCAGTAAGAGAGAACAGACTCTATGCACCTACCAAAGCATACACGATACACACGCGCACACGCGCGCACAGACACACACACACACACATACACACACACACACAAACACACATTATATAAAAGCTTGAGTGAGAGAGACGGGGTAAAATGCCTCCTGTTTATGCAGGCAAGAGCTGGACAGACAAACTCATCCATTCCTCTTTTTTTTTCTTTTTTCTTTTTGGTTTTTCAAGAGGGTTCTCCTGTGTAGCCTTGGCTGTCCTGGACTCTTTTTGTAGACCAGGCTGACCTCGAACTCACATCGATCCACCCGCCTCTGCCTCCAAAGTACGGGATTGAAGGTGTGCGCCACCACGCCTGGCCTGCATGGTAGATTCATTTGTGGATCCATTGTGAAGATCAGGATTTAAGTTCCCTCATGTTTCCACCTGTTGGCTAATGTCAAGTTCCTGCTCCCACCTAATGCCCTTAGGAGAAACAGGAGGACAGTCACTATAAGGCTGGCCTTAGGGACATTGGGGTAAGGGAGGGATGGGCAGTGATGGCCTGAAGGACTGGCTTCCACAAGGATGGTTTTGGAGAGAGCACACCCTCGTCTCCCCTTAGGCCTTAATACAGCTGAGGTGCTAAAACAGCAGAGGAAAGGAAAAAGCAAGCCACCCATGGTGGTGCGGTGCGAGTGGGCAGGGAGAGACTTCAGCTTCCCTCCTCTTCTGGAGCTGGTAAACTGAAGGCCTGCTGACTCCCCCATTGGTTTCACCCAACTTCTGTCAGTTACAGAGGGGCAGGCTTCGACCTTTACCCTCCAGTGCCTGTCAGCAGGTGCCTGCTACCTTCTGCGGCTTAGACTCTGGAAGCTACAGGATCCCTTCCATGCTGGGTGCAACCCTAATGCTACCTCTTACTTGTCTCTTTTATGTTTTGGAAGGTTTTTGTTTGTTTGTTTAGTTTGGTTTGGTTCTGGTATTGGGGATTGAACCCAGGACCTGAACATGCTAGGAAAGCACCCAGCCACTGGATATTCCCAGCCTTTTTTCTTTTATTTTTCCCTTTGAGACAGGGTTTCTCTGTGTAGCCTTGGCTGTCTTGGACTTACTTTGTAGACCAGGCTGGCCTTGAACTCCGTGATCTGCGTGCCTCTGGCTTCCAAGTGCTAGGATTAAAGAGGTATACCACTGCCTCCTGGTCAGCCATTTGTATTGAGTTAAGAATCTTGATAAGTTTTCCAGGCCTGCCTTGAACTTGCTTTGTAGTCAAGGCAGATTTTGAGCTTTATAAAGATTTAGGTGTGTGGGTGGGTGAGTGTGAGTGAATACTGTGTGTGTGTTGAGTGTGTACTCTATGTGTGATGTGAGTGCATGTTCTTGTGAAATCTAGAGGAGACCATCAGATCTCCGGGAGCTAGAATTACAGGCTGCTGTTAGTGGCCCAAAATGGATGCCAGGAACCAAATTAGTTCCTCCACAAGAGCAGTACCTGCTAATTACTGAGCCATATCTTCAGCCCTGGTCCGAAATGTTGATCTTCCTGCCTCAGTCTCTTGAGTAGATGAAATTACAGGTCTGTACCACCAAGCCCTCCTCTGTTACATATGATATCATAAGACAGAGTCTCATTCAGACAGAGGCTGGCCTCAAATTCAGGATAGCCAGGATGACCTTCAACCCCTGACTTCTGGTCTCTATTTCCCAGGGGTGGGGTCACAGTCTCATGCCACCATGCTTAATCTCCTTTACATTTATATCAGTATTTTTTCATTTATATATCTTTGCTGTGCCGGGGATTAAACCTAAGACATTATACATGCTTGCCAACTGCCCTGCTGCTGAGCATCCCCCTTAAACCTCTATTTGTCTTCCTGAAAGAGTGGGCTACTCCACTACAGCTGCTCTTCGGGCACATCTGATAGGAGGTGACACAACACTGGTTTGCTAATAATCTATAGGACAATTTAATGTCATTGCAGATCTGCCTTCTGAATAGTAGATAATTGGATGGTTTAGGAACGCACGGTAGGTATCTTTTCCACGAAGGCATTGCTGCTCCTCCAGAAGACCTGGCTGTGACTGTCAGGAAGCAGTCTAGCTTTTCACTACAGGCGTTCCCCCACCCGGTGCCTGGGCTCCTCCCTAATCCAGAATGTTCCAAATGCCCTCTGCCTATTCTTGCTCTCCCCTTCACTGCTGTTTTTGTACAACAGAGAAGCAAACTCCTATAAAACAATGGGGATGTTGGGGAGACGGGAGACCAGAATGGGGGGTGAGGGGGAAATCCATCCTAACACTCCCCCGGGGCCTGGAGTCCTCATTTCACTAGGACTCTTGTTGTAAGGATGGAGGTGTCCCCTTTCCTCAGTGCTGCCCACATAGTCCAGGATTAAGGCTCGGCCGGCAATGCCACCGAGAGACACTGGTCTCGATCCTCCGGCTTCTGTGCTGGCTTCTCACACATGCTTAACAAGTACAGTGGGTGTTCCTGCTGGGGCCCTGAGCCACAAGAACTGGGCTGGACTCCTGGGAAACACCTTGCTGGGCACTCTCCCCGTATAGATGCAGGCTGTTGCGGGCAATTAACTCCTTCGCCATGAGGACAAAGACTTCATCGATGTTTCTGGATTCCTTGGCAGATGTCTCCAAGACAGCCAGGAGGCCATACTTCTCCGCCAGTGTGCAGGCATCCTCAAACAGGACGTGTCGCTTCTCCCACAAGTCTGATTTGTTTCCTACAGGTGAAAGATGTGCAAATGTGACAAAACAGAGTTAGAGAGCCTGTCTGTCTTCCCTCCCCTTCCCCTTCCTTCTGTCTTGTTTGTTTATTTTTTTGAGACAGGGTTTCTCTGTGTAGCCTTGGCTGTCCTGGACCAGGCTGGCCTTGAACTCACAGACATCTGCTTGTTTCTGCCTCCCTGAGTTCTGGGCTTATAGGAATTGCTTGTTGCACTCTCTTACTCATGCTAGCCTTGAACTCTCAACTTTCCTGCTTCATCATCCAGAGACCAGGAAATATGTGACTGCACTCTCAAGACTTTTAGGATCTCATTGCCCACTACTTAGGAAAGCTTACTGAACATTCGCAGAGTTGGGTCAAGAAACACCCTACCGATCAGCATGATGACCAAGTTAGCTGCTCCATATTTTTCTATCTCATGAATCCAGTGAGGGACAGACTCAAACGTGGACCGTCGTGTGAGGTCATAGGCGATGATGGCTGCATGGGCACTTCGGTAGTAGCTTTGGGTGATGGTACGGAAGCGCTCCTGGCCCGCAGTGTCCCACACCTGCATCTACAGGGCAGAAGAGGTGACAGGGCTTCTAGCAAGATGGACATTGCTCCATTTAAGTCATCTTTTTTTTTTTTTTTTTTTGGTTTTGTGAGACAGGGTTTCTTTGTGTAGCCTTGGCTGTCCTGGACTCCCTTTGTAGACCAGGCTGGCTTCGAACTCACATCAATCCCCCTGCCTCTGCCTCCCGAGTGCTGGGCATTTAAGTCATCTTACAAATAGTTTCCTGTGGGCTGGAAAGATGCCCCAGTAGGTAAAGGTGCTGCTGCCAAGCCCGGTGATCCGAGTTCAATCCCTGGGACCCATATGGTGAAGGGAAAGAGCCATCTCTGGCAGGTTGTCCTCTTATCTACACACCATGGCAGGTGTGCTAGCACTGCCACAGGCACACACAGCAAATACATTATATAATATACTTTGTAAAAGAACAAACAAGGGAGCTGGGTGTGGTGGTGCACGCCTTTAATCCCAGCACTTGAGAAGCAGAGACAGATGAATCTCTGTGAGTTTGAGGCCAGCCTGGTCTACAAAGCGAGTCCAGGACAGCCAAGGCTACACAGAGAAACCCTGTCTCAGGAAAAACAAACAAACAAGGGCTGGAGAGATGGCTCAGAGGTTAAGAGCACTGACTGCTCGTCCAAAGATCCTGAGTTCAATTCCCAACAACTGCATGGTTGCTCACAACTATCTGTCATGAGATCTGATGCCCTCTTCTGATGTTCAGGAGTACATACAGGCAAAAACACTGTATACATAATAAATAAATAAATCATTAAGAAAAAGAACAGTCAGGTATGGTACTGCGCACCTTTAATCCCAGCACTCGGGAAGCAGAGGCAGGTGGATCCCTATGAGTTCGAGGCCAACCTGGTCTACAAAGTGAGTCCAGGACAGCTAAGGCTACACAGAGAAACCCTGTCTCCAAAAACCACAAACCAAAACCAAAACCCAAAGCAAGTCAAACAAACAAACAAAAAAAGAACGAATAAATTCCCAGGTCTTATTTCAATGCGTTCAGATTCAGTAGGGCCAGGCAGGGCTAAAATGTGCTCTCTGGTTTAGCAGTCACCCTGAGGGTCTCTTCTACTGGCAGGAGGAGTTATTTATTCCTAGGTCTTTTCTTTTGACTTTTGACCTCAAACATCCCTTGGCCTAGATTTTTGGGTTCATATTTTTTTGTTTGTTTGTTTTTTGAGACAAGGTTTCTCTGTGTAGCCTTGGCTATCCTGGGCTTGTTTTGTAGACCAGGCTGGCCTTGAACTCACAGAGATCCACCTGCCTCTGCCTCCCGAGGGCTGGGATTAAAGGCATGTGCCACCATGCCCTGCTTAAGGGTTTTTAAAAAATTATATTTTACTTACGGTGTGCACACGCACCATGGTGCATGTGTGTGTAGGGTCCCTGCAAGCTTCACTGTCATCAGGGAAATGGTCCAGATAAGGTAAGAACGGAATTTGTCTCAGCCCAACGACTCAGGCAGTGTTGGGCCAAACTTCTGAAATCTGATGCCAGGCTGTTTATTTTAGCCATATTTAAGTACAGCACAATTTCGGGAAAAAAGGTTTTCTGATGACAGTTAATTCACTCCTGTGTATACAACAAAGCTTAACATATGTTTACTTTGAGACTTTTTACGAAGTACAAATGGCTTCTTTCGTAAAGATGAGCTCTGTTGACTTACAAACAGTGTTCCAGATTTAGAGTCTAGGGAGAATGATTAAGGTAAACATAATGCCTCTGGGAATTAGGATCGCCCTGGACCAAGACATCATGGAAGTTGACAGGCTGTAATGGCACACACCTGCAATCCCAGCACTCAGGGAGGCAAAGGCAGCTGGATCTCGGTGAGTTCTAGGGCAGCCAAGGCTACACAGAGAAACCCTGTCTTCCAAAACTAAAAGTGAGCAAGCAAGCAAACAAACAAAAACAAACAAACATAAAAACAAAAAACAGTAAGAGGCAGACAGGCAACCATCTCCTTCCTTTGAAGAGATGAACCTGTTTCTGTTTCCCGGCTTCTCCAGTACTTCTTGGTGTGCACAGGGACCTCTTCCCCTCTCGCTGCATACATAGGTCAGCACAGAGTCTCCTACAGAGTAGGGCCCAGGGAAGGGTCTCAGGTCATAAGTCTTGAGGCCAAGCTCCTGTACTGGGCCTGTTTTTGTTGTTAAAAAACTTGTAAAGCAAGTTTTCTGTTGTTGTTCTGTGGCCACTTTTATATTTGGTCCTTCATCTACTTATATTTGAGACAGAGTCTCATTATATAGCTGTGGGAGGCCTTGAACTCACAGAGGTCCAATTGCCCTGCCTAAAGCATACACTACTATGCCTAGCTCTGTTTATTTTTGAGACAGGGTTCTTTCTTTTTTCTAAAATTTATTTCTATTTTATTATGTGCATTGGTGTTGATCTTGGAGTTACCGACAGTTGTGAGCTGCCATGTGGGTGCCAGGAGTTGAACCTGGGTCCTCTGGAAGAGCAATCAGTGCAATTAACTGCTGAGCAATTTCTCCAGCCCTGACAGGGTTCTTCTTTTTGTTTGTTTGTTTTTTGTTTGTTTGTTTGAGACAAGGTCTCTCTGTGTTAGCCTTGGCTGTCCTGGAGTCACTTTGTAGACCAGGCTGGCCTCGAACTCACAGCGATCTGCCTGCCTCTGCCTCCCAAGTGCTAGGATTACAGGCGTGCGCCACCACGCCCGGCTCCAGGGTTCTTCTTATATAGTTCAGTATGCCTTGGCACTTACTATGTGGTCCAGGCTGGCCTCAGTCTTTCTGCCTCAGTCTTATGCTAGGATTATAGATATGTACTATCACAGAGTTGCTGGTCTTTTTCCTAAACATTTATCAAGTTCTTTTCATATTAAAGAATTTTAGCACTGGGTGCAGTGGCACACGCCTGTAATCCCAGCACTTGGGGAGGCAGAGTCAGGTGGATCTTTGTGAGTTCGAGGCCAGCCTGGTCTACACAGTGAGTCCAGGACAGCCAAGGCTACACAGAGAAACCCCATCCCCAAAAAACCAGAACCAAACCAAAACAAAAAAGAACTTTAGGCTTTTCTTACAGCAAATATTTCCAGTTTGTCATTCCTCTTTTGACCATCATATTTTTGGTCTGTGGTAATTATGACCTTTAGGTAGATTAGCAGTATCTTCTTTTATGGCTTCTGTGTTTATACCTTAAAATGGGGACTCTGGCTAACTGGAAAAAAAAAATGGTGCTACCCCTGGTGCCCCTCACCTTCACTTTCTTGCCGTCTATCTCGAGGGAGCGCACTGTGAAGTCCACCCCAATGGTGTTTTGCTGTGACTCACTGTAGACGCCAGATTTGAAGTGTTGTACCACACACGTCTTCCCCACGTTGGAATCCCCGATGAGGATGACCTTGAACAAATAGTCCACGTTCTCATCTGCTAGTCTGGCTGAGCTGGAGAACTGCATGGCTCTGGCTTCCTAGAACAGACCCAGGGAGGAAGGAAGGCATTCAGTTTTTCTCTAGTGAGCACCTACCAGGCTCCAGGACACAGGATCCAATAGAAGACAAGCTGGGGTAGTCATGGCTTCCACAGGGCAAACATTCTCATAGGTGAAGGATGCCATTGACTGGTCCACCGTAGGAAGCAGGAAGCGGTCTCACAGCTCCGCCCCCTTGGTATGTGTGGACACAGCTTTGGGAAAGCCCTCACACCGATAAGGTGTGATGAGAGAACTGAAGAAATCTCAGTCTTGAACATGAGGTGTTCAAAGAGCAGGGTAGTGGCAGTATGCTAGAGTAAGTACCCAGCTAGGCATTGGTCAGGTGGAGGAAGATGTGCCCCAGCCACTAGATGACTGGATGCCCAGTCAACCCACAACAACTGACAAGGTTTGCCTGGGAAGCCATTTTAAGAAAGATTCATATGTCTATGAGTACAATGCCCAAAGAGGCTAGAGGGATCGGGTACCCTGGGACTGGAATGACAGGCTGTGAAGAGTTTAAAGTGGAGATGCGCGATGGTGGCCCACATCTTTAATCCCAGCACTCGGGAGGCAGAGTAGGCGGATCTCTGTGAGTTTGAGGCCAGCCTGGTCTACAAAAGAGAGTGCAGGACAGCCAGGGCTGTTAAACAGAGAAACCCTGTCTCAACCCCCAATGCCCCCCCCAAAAGCTTGATGTGGATGTTGGGAATTGAACTCAGGTACTTTTAGCCTCAGAACCATTTCGTGTGTGTGTGTGTGTGTGTGTGTGTGTGTGTGTGTGTGTGTGTGTGTGTGTTAAGATTTATTTATTATGTATACAGTGTTCTGCCTGCATGTACACTGGCAGGCCAGAAGAGGGCATCAGATCACATTACAGATGGTTGTGAGCCACCATGTGGTTGCTGGGAATTGAACTCAGGACCTTTGGAAGAGCAGGCGACACTCTTAACCACTGAGCCATCTCTCCAGCCCCCATGTGGTCTTTTTATTCTGAATAGCACTTCATTTTTCTTAACCAGGGAATTAGAATTTTGAGGATATTCAAAATTAAAACTATAGTTAGAATGACATGGCAGGGGGTTGGAGAGATGGTTCGATGGTTAAGAGTACTGTCTCCTCCTCCAAAGGACCCAGGTTCAATTCCCAGCACCCATATGGGAGCTCACAACTGCCTGCAATTCCAGTTCCAAGGAATCTGACACCCCCCACACCATTGCACATAAAATAAAATGAAATAAATTATAAAACAAACAAACAAAAAGAATGATATGGCAGGGCAAGGTATGGTGATGCACTCCTTTAATCTCAGCACTCAGGAAGCAGATCTCTGTGAGTTCAAGGCTAGCCTTGCCTACCTAGCAAACTCCAGGATATCTAAGGCTATAGAGTGAAACTTGGGTGTGGGACTGATGACTCAGTAGTTAAGAGCATTGGCTGCTCTTTCAGAAGACACAG
This sequence comes from Acomys percivali, assembly GCA_907169655.1. Classification (NCBI taxonomy): domain Eukaryota; kingdom Metazoa; phylum Chordata; class Mammalia; order Rodentia; family Muridae; genus Acomys; species Acomys percivali. The sequence goes on from OU015744.1 coordinate 81,692,319, forward strand.
GGTTGGTTCCTAGCACCCACATGTCGGCTCACAACCATCTGCAACTCCAGGTCTAGGGAATCCAATGCTGTCTTCTGGCCTCTCTGGGTACTGCACGCACACAGAGAGCAGACATATATGCAGACAAAACACCCATACACATAAGATAAAAATAAATACATTAAGAAAGCATTTATTTTTATTTTATGTGTGTTTACATAAAAAAATTAAGAAGCCAAACAGAGTGGCTCGCGGTGCTAATCCTATCTCTGGAGAGGTGACTACACAAGGACCCCTGGGGTTCATCAGTCAACGAGCCCAGCCCTCAGTGAACTCCGGGCAAATGATAGGTCCTAGCTCAAAAACCAAGGTGGATGGCAGCCGATCCTGACACACGAAGTTGACTCCTGGCTGCTGCATGAGGTGTGCAAACACGAACACACACACAAATAAAAATCAAAACAACAGATACACACGCAGGTCCCCAGGTGAACCCGAGGAGATCTGAGAGATGGCAGTCACCTGAAACTACATCTGCTTGCGGCATCTCTGTTTCAGTTTTCCCCTGTGCCTAACTAGCTTCAATCTCAAGGAACTCCGTTTTCTCTTGGATACAGTTGTGCCCAGGGGCGGCACTACGTCCCAGTCTCAGAGCTCCCCTTGCTCTGTAACAACGGGTTGATTTCTTAGTCCTCACCACAACTCCGCAGGTATTTAAAGCAGCCAATATCAAAGGAGACCAAAACACCCCCTATGATGATTGAATTTGAGGTTCAGTAAGCTGCTCCTGCTTCATGACACCCTCATTCCCCCCACCCCCCGACTTACTCTTTGGTTTTCTTTGATGACATAGAAAAAGCCCCTGTCTGTATTGACAGACAAATAAAAATGTACACAAGCATCCAGTCTACACATATGAAACCAAGGGCTTTAAAGAGGCAAGGAATGGTCTAGTAACCCTGTTTGGATGCCCCTGAAATCACATGGCAAGTGATCCAGCAGACAAGAGACACAGTCAAACCACTTTTTTTTTTTCCCTTGCACGTCTTTTCAACTGAAGAAAGCCATTCTACTTCCGGTATCTTATCACTGTAACTTGAGCTGAAACCTTGGTTCCAAGTCCCCATTCTCATTCCCCTCCCTGGGGTTCCACAAAAAGTCCCCTTAAAGCTCGCATATAAGCCCTGCCAGGAGAAAGCGGCAGCGTCCTCCCAGACAACACCATCCCACTCCCCCACCCCCACCCCCACCCCCGCAGGTTCACCTGTTGCTCACCTGTCCCTCTCTCACCTCGCTGGCGAGCAGGCAG